>CP106730.1:12030455-12528153 GCA_025506655.1 Gossypium rotundifolium | reverse complement strand
CCATTAATTAAAGATATTAAAATAAATAAACTAAATGAAGTCTTCTTGTTGTAACATAGAATCTCTCGCATAGCCACGCTATGCCTCTCCAGCCGGTCCGTTGCACTAGGTGCTATCTCAAAAATGTTAAATAATAGGGTGAGTCATGAGACTCGGTGTAAACCCTCAAGCACCATTAGATTGGGCCTTAGCCCACGTAAGTATAATGAGCATAATATATCAGAAAATATGCAAAGCCCAACCCAATCCTAGGTTTCATCCGCTATACATCACCCTTACCTGCCATTCACACCATTAGGGATTTCTACAATCAACCCACACCGCTACACACCATCAGATCATGGCAAAAAGCCGCTACAACAGATCATGGCATAAGCCACTACAACAGATCATGGCATGAGCCACTATAATAGATCATGGCATAAGCCACTACAACAGAACACTTCCACTTTTATTAATCACCCAACCCCGTGCAATCACAGAAACTGGCATAATGTTTATCACATCAAATCAACAGAACTATTCATTTTAGAATGACAGAGATCACTAACCTGGTGATTTGCCTTTACCCTCCTCGGGTTTCAACCATTATGCCGGGATTTCGGCTTTTAACAGAATATAGTAGATTTTTATGCATGTATTAACAAACAATCTAGATGGTGTGAAAAGTTACACACTTGATATCGTGTAGTACTATACTCTTAGTCGATATCCTTGCTATCCGGATCTATTATCCTCAGTCTATAACTTGGTTCAAGAAACACCAGAAAAACACGAAGATTTGGCCTCCCTTACATTCGGCCAAGGGTTAATAAATACCCGAATTTACACGTTAAAACTAATAGATCTCCTTACCTTGAAATCCCAAAAGTAACACGATTCGTGTGTTACTGAACCCCGACTTAGAGATCTAAGCGATTGACTCCTCTTCAAATCCCGAAATGCCACAAATAAGAGAGAAACAAGAGATTAGTTTCTACATAGCCATTCGGCTAGAGACTTTGAAAAGTCGGAAAAGATTTGGGATCTCTCGAATCAATACTTACCTAAAATTTTCTTCAGATTTTGGCACAAGCAGACAGCACAGAGTGATTTTGGCAAACACAGGAGACGAGATCTCACGATTTCGGCTTTTATGAAAATCCTGGAAAAGATGAACTGATGCGGTTTCGGCTTCTAGAAGTTTCGGCTTAAGAGGAAAGTGAAAAGAAAGCAAGGGGAGGCTTGAAGATTCGACTAAAGTGTCTGAAAGAGATGAGAAATGAATCACGGAGGATTCTATGAAATGAAGAAAAGAAAAGAGAGGAGAATGGAGTAGGAATTTCAAGAGAAAAGAGAAAAATGATGAGAACTTTGACAGCAAATTTCGACACATACTTAGCCTATACTAAACTGATCCCCCCTTTACAAAGTTTGATTTTCGGCCAACACTTGCCTTCCTGATAGATCCTCATCCTATCCCTTATCCCTATCAAACACCCATCCAAAAGAGACCTACATCACACCACTTTCTCCCTCCTTTATCAGCTTATATCACATATATTTTAAACACTAAAACTCCTAAATTTTAGCCTTGTGTCGTCCCCTCCTAGCTTCCTCTTTAGGTGCTGAATTTGGCCCAGAAACATGGGCTCCAAGTGGCCAAAACTTGGGCCTCCTCCTTTGCCATTAACGCCAACTCCCTTTCCTCTTAGTGGCGCCATTTTGCCACTGGCCACAAGCCCATAATGTTAATTAACCTACCAAAACTTTATTTTAAGCCCTTGAGTGTCTAACAAAATATTTAATCAAGGCCTCAGCCCAAACCTGAACCCCTTTTGCACCTCAAATTCTCAAATTAATATTTTAAGCATATAACACATAAAATGTACAAGCCCAATAACTCGGGGTGTTACAGATTGATTTGGTATGTTTGTGTGTGTGCTTAAGGAGTATTTTGAACCATTGAAAGCATGTGTAAATGGTGAGTCTTGTTGAGCAAGAATAGGTGTTGTGATGGCTTATTTTAAGGGTTAAATTTAGAACACACGGCCTGGGACACGGTCGTGTGTCATTATTAATTTAGGCGCAGGTTTCACATGGCCTGTCACACGGGTTGTGTATCCCAAGTCAAAGAGTTACACGGTTTGGCACACGTCTACGACACGGACGTGTGGCCTTATTTTGAATAAACACACAAGTAGACACACAGGCTGAGACACGGTCGTGTGTCCCTATTTCGAATGTCCACATAGTTTGGACTATGTCACACGGCCGTGCGACCCATGTTTTCAAATTTTTGAACTTTTTCCAAAGTTTTTTTGATTTGTTTCGAATTAGTCTCGAATTGTTCCTAAATGGTTTTTTTTGGGCCGTATAGGCTTGATTTAAGGCCCAAATGTATATGTTTGCTATGAATGTATTAAATTCTTGAAATTTATTTTAAGTTAGATTGTTTATTATGTTTTGAAGTTAAGGATTCCTTTTTGAATTGCAATGCTCCATAACCTTTATTTGGAGATGAAGACGGGTTAGGGTGTTACAGGTTTTCTCCAGTGACCTCTTCTGCTATTCTGAATTTCGTTCATAGTTTCAATTTATCCTTAAATAACACCAAATTGGGAGATAGTTCTTGCTCGTCTACTAAATGTAGTTAATTTGAATTGTGGCGTCGCCAACTTGGGCACTCGTCTTCTCATGTCCTAAGTTTGATTTTCAAACTTTGTAATGTTTGGCATGTATGTTTTATGTGTCAACAAGGAAGTCACATAAGCTTTGATTTTAGGCTTCTACCACAACCTATCACAAATTGTTCGATCTTGTTGTTTTCTATTTATGGGGTTAGGCTCCTATCAATTCTGAGTCCAGTTGGTATTATGTTTCATTTGTGGATGTTCATGGTCGATTTACTTGGTTGTATCTACTTCAAAAGAAATCTCAAGCTATTGATTGTTTTATGCATTTTTAGAAATTTGTTAAAATGCAGTTCAATAGGAAATAAAGCGCTTTCAGAGTAATTGGGGTGGTGAATTCCATTCGTTCACTTCTTATGGCATCATCATTCATTGGGTTACATGTCTACACATTAGAGCAAAAGGAGATCGTTGAAAAAGCATTGTCATGTGGTGAAAGTTGGGCTTATATTACTCACTCAAGCCCATTTCTCGATGAAGTATTAGGGTATGCTTTTTCATGTGTCGACCATTTGATCAACCGCTTGCCCACTCTAGTACTCCAAGATCGGCCACCATATTTGGTTCTTCATGACACACGATATAAAATTTAGTACTTAAATTTTCAGTTTATCATATACATCCTAAATTTGAATCCATCCAAATATATGTTAATAATTTTAAACGAAAATTGAACTAAAAATATTCACTAAAGCCAATCACATCACCGATTCAATGATAAACTTGTGTGAGTTTCAAACTAATTGGCATTAGGTCTAAGGTTCGATCCCTGATTTTATAAACCATTTCCCCTTCCTTAATGTAATTTAATTGTTGATTTGTATAAAAAATTTAATATAAATCACCCAAAATTGAAAGCTACATCTTATATTTTACAATATGAAAAATTAAAATTTCCACCTCTTTCCAAAAGGGAGTTAATGGAAATTTCTTTTCATGAAAGATATGAATGTGTGGACAACGAAGCGAGCGAATGGAAAAGTCCATTCATATTTCTAATTTCCAACTTTATTTTCTTTTCAAAAACGAGTTAATGTGGACATCATTAGTCTTTGTATGACACTAATCAACTTTGTGTTATAGGCAATGACCAAAGACTTACTTAAAATGACATTAATCTTTGTATACATTTTGTTTATTTTTATATAAATTTTATTTGTTTGATTTAGACATCGCATAGATTTCATTCTTTCCCAATTTAAAAAATAATTAAACTATTCAACATATATTGTTAAAATAACATTTTATGAATATTCTTTTGCTTTATAACTGCATCTGTCCCAACATTAATTGCAATGCAGCAGTAATAGGAGAAAATGTATGAATAAATGTAAAGACTGGGCCAAAAGTAGTTAGACAAGATACTTGAGTTTTATATTCTTTGGAAATATTGGAAGATAATTACACTTGGCTTCACTATACTTTTCTACAACCATATATATCCAATCCCTTGTTACACGTTGCATGATAATGATGGTTTTTTAAAACGAAAAACATAATATCGATGGTCAGACTACCAATTTTTTATTTGATTTGTTCATCTCATTTGATTAATTAAATTATTAAAAAATCATATAAATAGAATATCCAAATTAAAATAAATTATAAAAATTATTAATTTAAAGCAAAACAGTATGAAGTAAATGTTTACCATATAAGTTACAAAATCATTACGGAAGTATCCATGGAGTGGATTTAGTAAAGAGAAAGCATGAGTTTTCATCATTGTCACTTTGTTAGAAGCTTCAAGGAAGAAGTCCTTTAGAGCGTCCAGTTTACTCTCAAAACACAAATACAAGTCAATGCATACAGGATAATATTCTACCTAGGAAGTTTTTGGCGTCTATGGTGGAATATAGGATCTTATGTATATTTTATTTAAATTACTTTTTAAGTTTATAATTTGCTGACAGATCTAGGTGAATTTTGTCAATGCTTGGAATCATTTTCCTTCATTGAGATAGAGATTTTGAAGGAATAATGATTCAAAGAACCTATAGCTTTCCTTCATTAATCACGTTTTTAATTAGAAACTTCAACCAAAAAACACAATTTTTAGGCAATGACTAAAGACTTAAAAATATAACATTTACCTAATAAAATTAAATTACTTTTATACGTTTTATAATTTTTTATATGAATTATATTTTTTTGATTTCATAAATAGTATTTTTACAAGATATTGAATAGGGGTGAGCGTTTGATCTAATCGAATGAAAAAATTTTGAGTTAATAGAGTTGACGAATCCTATTTTATCATCCTAACTTGATTTGAAATTTTCACGAATCGAGTCGAGTGAGATGAATTCGAATCGAATCAAATACATTTGTTCGAGTTAATTAAAAAAATGACTTTTAATTCTTGTAACCATTGTCGCCAACAGTAATCAAATTTATTATTAACTTTCATCTCCTTATAATTTATTTATTAATATTCTATGTACGGGTTAGCTTTTTTTTGGCTTAGTTGCTTCAATTATCTTTTGATTTTCGTCACTATATATTTTGAAATTAAAAATATATGAAATATAAAAAATGTGATTT
The DNA here is from genome assembly GCA_025506655.1 of Gossypium rotundifolium. NCBI lineage: Eukaryota > Viridiplantae > Streptophyta > Magnoliopsida > Malvales > Malvaceae > Gossypium > Gossypium rotundifolium. The sequence goes on along the minus strand of CP106730.1, from coordinate 12,522,937 downwards.
TTAATAAAAGTTATATTAAAGATAAAATGTGAAATTGATACCAACATAAAATTTTAACACGAATATTTTATGGCATCATCAATAATTTAATTTTAACAGAAATTTATAAAGATTTAATATGATTAAATAAATTGATAATATAAATAGTACAAAATGTGAAATTTAATTTAATATCATAAATAGTAGATATAAATAAAATTATTATTATTTAGGTTTAGGATTTTTTGGATGATTTTTTATTTAGGGTAAAGGATGAAAAGTAAAAGTTTAGGAGGAAAAAAAAGTTTAGAAAGTTGGGGAGTAAAATTTTGAGGAGAATGTAACGGGAAATATTCAAAAAAAAATATTGGGGGAAAATAAGGTTGGGGTAGATGGGGGTAGGATGGGAAGGGAGGAGAGTAAAAGTTTTTGGGGGAAGTGGGAGGGAGTAAAAGTATTGGAGGAAGTTAAAAAAGTTTGGGGATTTGAGGTAAAAATGTAAAATATTATAGTTTAATATTTGATTTATTCGAATTCGAAAATTAAACAATTCAAACTGAAAATTTGAAAAAAAATTCAATTTTTCGAGTCGAATTGAGTTTTACACACCCTAATATTGAATAGATGCAAAACTTTGTGTATGGTTATATTCCGAAATGCATCTTTTATCCAATTAAAATATTAATTGAATAGGAAATTACACAAAAAGGTGAAAAACAATTCCAAAAAAACACAATTTTTTAGTAACTTGAACCAAAAATGGAGATTTATTCTCTATTTGGAACCTTGATGGAAAGATTGCTTTTGCAGACATCATCAAAGCCACAGAGGATTTTGATATCAAATATTGCATTGGAACGGGTGGTTATGGCAGTGTTTACAGAGCAATCTTACCATGTGGCAAAGTTGTTGCATTGAAAAACTCCACCGATTGGAAGTCGAAAGTACCGGCTTATGATACTGAGTTTCCAAAATGAGATCAAGTTTTAACAGAATACAAGACAAGAACATTGTCAAACTCCACGGATTTTGTCTCCACAATCGCTGCATGTTCTTGATTTATGAATATATAGAAGAGGAAGCTTGTTTTATGCCTTGAGCATTCATGAGGAAGTCGTGGAATTGGAATGGACCAAAAAGAGTGAACATTGTCAAAGGTGTCGCACATCCTCTATCTTACATGCATCATTACTACAACCTTCCAATTGTTCATCGAGACATCTCAAGCAATAATGTTTTGCTGAACTTGGAATGGGAAGCTTTTCTTGCTAATTTTCGGACTGCAAGACTTCTTGATTCCGATTCATCTAATCGAACTGTAATTGTTGGCACATAAGGATATATTGCCCCAAGTTCTATATGTACAAGCCCAATTCTCGCCTGGGGCCCAATTTACATACCCAAATTTAAGCCCAAACCCGAAAGGCCCAATTAGCCCAACCGGATAAAAAAACACCTAAAATAATAAAACCCTAGGTGCGCCGCACCTAGGGTATTCTACTTGACCTCGACCTTCCGACGCCCTCTGCCTCGCGGTCATGTCCATCGCCCTTCCACCGCCTCTGACCTGCACACAATAAACGGGAAAAGATAGAAAACAGCAAGTTGTAAAAAAGGCAAAGGCTATAAAGCCGATTTATTTTCTTGTAAAAGAGGTCTTTTTTTCGATCAATAGAATACCAGAAAAGAAAAGTTTTTACAGTAGATTTTCAAGCACAATATAGGCATAGATTAAACACAAACAGAACTAGAGAGAAATAGAAACAACAGGCAAAGATTTAACACAAAAAAGGGGGTAAACAGAAATCGAAAAGGTGAATTTTTTACCATTTTCAATTTTTCGTTTTCACCCTCTCTTGTTTTAACACACACACATACATACATATTGTGTAAAGAAAAGAAAGACAGAAAAAATTTTTACCTTTTTCGGCTGCCGTGTGCGGTGGCCGGAGCGACGACGACGGTGAAGTCACGCGGTGGTCTCCTCGTCAAATTTTGGACCCAGTCCAGAGGGAAAACACCCCCTTTCCCTTTTTTTCTGAAACGCAGACCAAATGAATTTTTGGGCAAAAATATCGTTTTTATAAGTCGGTGAAACGACGCCGTTTTGGTGGGTGCCCTTAAGCCCCAAAACGACGTCGTTTCACCCCCAGAATCTGCTTGTTGACCCGACCCGCCTCAGGATTTGCGTGTTTTTTCGTTTATTAGGCAAATTGACCTTTTGGTCCTTCCGCATTTTTAGTATTTCAAATCAAGTTTGCAATATTCGCACATTAGCCCTAAAATTTTGCATAGTTTTGCAATTTGGTCCCTCTCTCAAAGCACTGCTTAAATTTCTAAAAATGCCTCTTTGGTCCCCACCTTTACGCGTGTTCTTCTAGCCCTGAACCTCTATTTTATTTACAATTCGACCCAAGACTTCATTTTTAATACAATTTAACCATTTAATTATTTTGTAATTTTCTATTCACACCACTACACACCACCCTTACCGCCATTCACACCAATCGGGATTTCTACAATCAACCTACACTGCTACACACCATCGATCATGGCAAAAAGCCACTACAATAGATCATGGCATAAGCCACTACAATGATTATGGCATAAGCCACTGCAGTAACACTTCCCTTTCATTAATCACCCAACCCACGTAAACGGCATACATGTTTATCACATCAAATCAACAAAACTATTCACTTTAGAATGACAGATCACTAACTCGATGATTCGCCTTTACCCTCCTCGGGTTTCAACCATTATGCCGGATTTCTTTTTTAATGTAATATAGCGATTTATATACATGTATTAACAAACAATCTAGATGGGGTGGAAAGTTACACATGATATTATGTAGTACTATACTCTTAGTCGATATCCTTGCTATCCGGATCTACTATCCTCGATCTATAACTTGGTTCAAGAAAAATCGAAAAACACGAAGATTTTGCCTCCCTACATTCACCAAGGGTTAATAAATACCAATTTACATGTTAAAACTAATAGATCTCCTTACCTTAAAATCCCGAAAGTAACACGATTCGTGTGTTATCGAACCCGACTTAGAGATCTAAGCGATTGACTCCTCTTCAAATCTCAGAATGCCACAAATAAGAGAGAAACAAGAGATTAGTTTCTAAATAGCCATTCGACTAGAGACTTTGAAAAGTCGAAAAAGATTTGGGATCTCTCGAATCAATACTTACCTAAAATTTCCTTCAAATTTCGGCACAAGAAGACACCCCAGAGTGATTTCGGCAAACATAGGAGACGAGATCTCACGATTTTGGCTTTTATGAAAATCCTGGAAAAGATGAACTGATGCGGTTTCGGCTTCTAGAAGTTTCGGCTTAAGAGGGAAGTGAAAAGAAAGCAAGGAAAGGCTTGAAGATTCGACTAAAGTGTCTGAAAGAGATGAGAAAGGAATCTGTCAGAGGATTTGGCCAGCTGAAGAAAGAGAAAAGAGAGGGAGAACGGAGTAGGAATTTCGACAGAAAAAAGAGAAAAATGATGAGAACTTTGACAGCAAATTTCGGCACATACTCAGCCTATACTAAACCGATTCCCCCCTTTACAAAGTTTGATTTTCGACCAACACTTGCCTTCCTGATAGATCCTCATCCTATCCCTTATCCCTATCAAACACCCATCCAAAAGACACCTACATCACACCACTTTCTCCCTTATTTATCAACTTATATCACATATATTTTAAACACTAAAACTCCTAAATTTTAGCCTTGTTTCGTCCCCTCCTAGCTCCCTCTTTAGGTGCCGAATTTGGCCCAGAAACATGGGCTCCAAGTGGCCAAAACTTGGGCCTCCTCCTTTGCCATTAACGCAAACTCCCTTTCCTCTTAGTGGCACCATTTTGCCATTAGCCACAAGCCCATAATGTTAATTAACCTACCAAAACTTTATTTTAAGCCCTTGAGTGTCTAACAAAATATTTAATCAAGGCCTCAGCCCAAACCTGAACCCCTTTTGCACCTCAAATTCTCAAATTAATATCTTAAGCATATAACACATAAAATGCACAAGCCCGATAACTCGGGATGTTACAGATTGATTTGGTATGTTTGAGTGTGTGCTTAAGGAGTATTTTGAACCATTGAAAGCATGTGTAAATGGTGAGTCTTGTTGAGCAAGAATAGGTATTGTGATGGCTTATTTTAAGGGTTAAATTTAGAACACACTACTGGGACACGGACCGCAACACGGTACATGTGCCACACACTGTTGTGTGTCATTATTAATTTAGGTGCAGGGTTTCACATGGCACATCACACGTCTTGTGTATCCCAAGTCAAAGAGTTACACGGTTTGGCACACGCTCACGACACGGACGTGTAGCCTTATTTTGAATAAACACACGAGTAGACACACAGTAGAGACACTTCGTGTGTCCCTATTTTGAATGTCCATGTAGTTTGGACTATGTCACACTACCAGATTAAATTTGAAACCCCTAGGTCGTATTAAATTTTGTTAGGATATTTTGAGGTTTAGATAGTTAATTAATTAAAATACTAAATGGAAAAAGTGCAAAAGTTAATATCTTTTGTCAAAATACTAATTAAATGTAGAATATTTAATGAAGGGATTTAAATGGTAATAATACCATATATATGTGTTAGTGGAATTTAGTATCTTGGTGTTTGTGTAAAATTTGATATTTTAAAAGGTTAAAATGGTAAATAAATAATAAATAATAATAACAAAAGATGATAAAATGTATCATCTTCCTTATTTCATCTCTTCCATCGATTTTCCTAGCCAAAGAATCCCATTTTCATGTTTTCAAGCTTAGCAAATTCAAGAGCTTGCATGTAAGTGGTTTTGTATTAGTTTTAGTAATTTTTATATATTTTTAAATTGTTTTAGCTTAATCTACTTATCCTGGGGTTAATTTGCAATATTGTTAAAGGTTGGGGTCTTTCCATGAATGCATTCGATATGTTTTTATTTTAGTTGATAGATTATTGAATTTGATTAATAAATAAACTTGTTTTGTTAAGTGTTTTTGTTGAATTTAGGGTTAAGATTAATTTGTTAAAATGTAAAATTCCTAAGGATTAATGTGAAATTTTGATAAATATGGGTTGTTTAGGACCTTAGTAAAATTTGATTTGTGGGTAATTATGAGTAATTATGTAATTTGCAAGTTATGGTCTTAGAGATTAAATTGTACTAAAGTTAAACTATTAGGGTAATCATGTAATTTTAGCTTAATATGGATTATGGGTTTGAATTGAATATTTGAAGTAATTTTAGATACTTAATTGAGTTAGATTACTATTTAGATCTCGAAATTGAATCGAGGCAAAGCTAATGTGTTGGATTAGTTTTGAACTCCGTTAAAACGATCATGGTATCAAGGTAAGTTCGTATGAATTTTATGCTTACTAAATATTATTTTGGTTGGTTATTCGTTAATGTTATGTTATTTATAATTGATTAGATAATAATTTGATATTTGAATACATGACGAAAAAAGTCTCGTTTAAACCTAGAGAATGCTTAGGATACAAATGACATATCATTAGGGATTATATGTTTCGGATGCTGGTCTTGGATGTCCTACCAATGGTTGAGGTCATACATTGGTTGTAGATTCTCCACAACTCATATGAATAGCATCGTAGCTAACATCCCGACCCACAACTCGTGTGAGTAGGCCAATTTCATAGCTCGTGTGAGCATTATAAATTGATAATATAAATAGTACAAAATGTGAAATTTAATTTAATATCATAAATAGTAGATATAAATAAAATTATTACTATTTAGGTTTAGAGATTTTTTGGATGATTTTTATTTAGGGTAAAAGATGAAAAGTAAAAGTTTAGGAGGAAAATAAAAGTTTAGAAAGTTGGGGAGTAAAATTTTGAGGAGAAAGTAATAGGAAATATTCAAAAAAAATATTGGGGAAAATAGGGTTGGGGTAGATGGGGTGGGATGGGAACCATGAGAGTAAAAGTTTTTGGGAAGTGGGAGGAGTAAAAGTATTGGAGGAAGTTAAAAAGTTTTGGGGTTTGGGGTAAAATGTAAAATATTATAGTTTAATATTTGATTTATTCAATTAAAATTAAACTTAATTCAAACTGAAAATTTGAAAAAAAATTGATTTTTTCGAGTCGAATTGAGTTTTACACACCCCTAATATTGAATAGATGAAAAACTTTGTGTATGGTTATTTTCCGAAATGCATCTATTATCCAATTAAAATATTAATTGAATAGGAAATTACAAAAGGTGAAAAACAATTCCAAAAAAACACAATTTTCTAGTAACTTGAACCAAAAATGGAGATTTATTCTCTATTTGGAACCTTGATGGAAAGATTGCTTTTGAAGACATCATCAAAGCCACAGAGGATTTTGATATCAAATATTGCATTGGAACGGGTGGTTATGGCAGTGTTTACAGAGCAATCTTACCATGTGGCAAAGTTGTTGCATTGAAAAAACTCCACAGATTGCAAGTCGAAAGCGGTAGGCTTATGATACAAGTTTTCAAATGAGATCAAGTTTTAACAGAATACAACACAAGAACATTGTCAAGCTCATGATTTTGTCTCCACAATCGTTGCATGTTCTTGATTTATGAATATATGGAAAAGGGAAGCTTGTTTTATGCCTTGAGCATTGATGAGGAAGTCGTGGAATTGAATGGACCAAAAGAGTGAACATTATCAAAGGTGTCGCACATGCTCTATCTTACATGCATTATTACTACAACCTTCCAATTGTTCATCGAGACATCTCAAGCAATAATGTTTTGCTGAACTTGGAATGGGAAGCTTTTCTTGCTGATTTTGATCAGTAAGACTTCTTGATTCCGATTCATCTAATCGAATTGTAATTGTTGGCACATAAGGATATATTGCCCCAGGTTCTATATGTACAAGCCCAATTCTACCCGAGGCCCAATTTACATACCCAAATTTAAGCCCAAACCCGAAAGGCCCAATTAGCCCAACCTGATCGAAAACACCTAAAATAATAAAACCCTAGGTGCGCTGCACCTAGGGTCTTCTGCTTTGACCCCTGACCTTCTGACGCCGCCCCTCTATCATTGCGGTCATGTCCACCGCCCTTCCACCGCCTCTGACCTGCACACAATAAACGAGAAAAGATAGAAAACAAAGAAGTTGTAAAAAGGCAAAGGCTATAAAAGCCGATTTATGTTCTTGTAAAGAGGTCTTTTTTCGATCAATAGAATACCGAAAAGAAAAGTTTTTACAAGAGACTTTTAAGCACAACATAGGCATAGATTAAACACAAACAAAACTAGAGAGAAATAGAAGCAACAGTAAAGATTCAACACAAAAAAGGGGTAAAATGTAATCGAAAAGGTGAATTTTTACCATTTTCAATTTTTGTTTTCACCCTCTCTTGTTTTAACACACACATACATACATATTGTGTAAAGAAAAGAAAGATGTAATTTTTTTTACCTTTTTACGCCACAGTGCGTGGTGGCCGGAGCGACGGCGATGACGAAGTCATGTGGCGTGTCTCTCGGATTCGACCCACCCGGAGAAAACACCCCCTTTCCCTTTTTTTTTGAAACGCGGACCAAATGATTTTTTGAGCAAAAATATCGTTTTTATAAGTCGGTGAAACGGCGCCGTTTTGGTGGGTGCCATTAAGCCCCAAAACGACGTCGTTTCACCCACAGGATCTGCGTGTTGACCCGACCCGCCTCAGGATCCGCGTGTTTTTTCGTTTATTGGGCAAATTGCCCTTTTGGTCCTTCCGCATTTTTAGTATTTCAAATCAAGTTTGCAATATTCGCACATTAACCCTGAAATTTTGCACAGTTTTGCGATTTGGTCCCTCTCTCAAAGCGCTGCGTTTAAATTTCTGGGAAAATTGCCTCTTTGGTCCCCCACCTTTATGCGCGTGTTCTTCTAACCCCCAAACCTCTTTTTTATTTACAATTCGACCCCAAGACTTCTATTTTTAATACAATTTAACCATTTTAATTATTTTTGTAATTTTCTATTAATTTTAATAGTTTCGTTTTATTATTTATTATTATCAAGATTCTATTATTACTATTTGATATTTTGTTATTAAGCATTATTACTAGCATTATTTTTTTTATGTGTGCCATTTTATTTGTTTGTATTATATTATTTACTTATTTTATTAGTATTGTTATTATTATATTATTATTCAACGCTATTATTTTATTAGTGTCATTAGTATCACTATACTTATATCTACATTTATTTCCGGTTTTAAAATTATAATCTCTATGTTTATTACTATTATTTTCAATATTATCACATCTCGTCGTTATCTACCATTTTATTTTAATATTATTAATATTACGTTGTTTTCTTATTTATTACTATATTACTTATTATTACTTATTCTATTTCTAAATTTCATTACTATATCGCGTTGCTTTTTTCTTATGCGTTATTATTATTATTATTTGTTGTTCCTATTATTATTCTTCTCATATTATTATTATTATTATTATTATTATTATTATTATTATTATTATTATTATTATTATTATTATTATTATTATTATTTTTTCATATACATATATATAGTTTTTATTTTATATATACTTGTTTCATTCATTTATTGCCATTACTATTTTTATATATCATCGTTGTTATCGTTATGTTACTGTTAATGTATACTACTATTATCGTAATACTTTTACTTTACCATTACCTATTATTATTTTTTCTTTATTGTTATTATTATCAATATTCTTATCACTCGTCGCACTAATCTTTCTCGATGTCTTAGCTTTATAACAACTAATATTTCCATGTTAGCAATTCAGGAGAATCGAGCCCTAACTTACTGAATTTCGGTTTTTCTCGTTTAAGCTAAACAACAGAATGTCCCTTTTAAAACCGTAATTCAAATTTTAAACAAACTCTTAATCCCGAAAATTTGAAATGTCGCCCCCTAACTTACTGGACTCGACATCTAGATACTTCGGATAAGTTTTTTTAACACGAGCCCTAACTTACTGGGTTCTGACTTCTCGTTTGACAAATGACGGGAGATCCTCTTCAAATATAAAGCCAAGTTTTAAAAGCCAAACTTAGTTTCGGGAATCTAAAGTATTGTGCCCTAACTTACTGGACATGATGCTTTATCTCTTCGAAAATAAGAGAGTCTTAACGTCCCTTTCGATCCCTTCAAGTTTTAGAAATAAAAAGTATCTATTTTTGAATCACTTCAAAGTTTTCAACATTAGGACATCGATCAATCAATATGGTACCAATTTTGGGTGACGAGGTGCTAATCCTTCCTCGTATGTAACCGATTCTCGAACTCATTTTCTAGATTTCGAGACCAAAATCGTTATTTTGATAAATCAAACTGCTTATTAAAATAATCATTTTTATGAGGTGACCGGTCACACCCAAATAAAGATCGGTGGTGACTCCCTTCTTTTTCATTTTTTTTAAAACCTGAGTTGACCGCATCGTTTACTATTTTATCAGAAAATGGTTACGACACTATACATTCACTCTCTTTTTCCTTTTTATTTAGCTTCATTCATTCTTAATTTGTACTGATTATTTATTTTGAATTACATATTATTCGAAAGAAATGGGAAAAGCAAAATTAGCAAACATCAAATATAAATAAAATTTTTGTTTTAACTTGAGATTAAAGAATTCAAATGCAACTACACATGCATCTACGCACAGTATAAATTCACACCTATTTTTAACTATTTTTTTGTTTTAATTACAGAACTTGCTTATTCATTAGTTGTGACGGAAAAATGTGATGTATATAACTTTGGAGTGTTGCCATTGTTGTCAACACAATCATCATCGTCATCGCCATCTAGTATCCAAAATGTCATGTTAAATGAAACTTTTGGACCCTCGATTATCACCCCCAAGAAGTCGAAAAATAGCAGGAGACATCACTTTTGTTGCTGTGATTGCTTTCGCATGCTTACTGGCCAAACCCAAAGCTCAGCTATCTGTAACACCCCTCACTTGTATTCAATGCCAGAATAGGGTTACGGAGCATTACTGAACTTATCACACATTTAACCATACATCTTTAATACAATTAATCAATTCATAAACAATTCAATGACAATTAAACTTTTCGTCCCTAATACGAGCCTACGAAACCCATAACATACATTGGGAGTGGTTCGGGACTAAGCTGATAACTTTGGAAACTTTTTAAACTCTTAAGAAAATTTTCTCAAAATAGAGGACACAATCCAGTGTGGCCCAGCCGTGTCTTTCACACGACCCACAGACACACCCATGTCACAGGCCGTGTGGACATTCAAAATGTAAGTACATAACCATGTCCCAGCCCATGTCTGACTCCGTGTAACTCTCTGACTTGGGTTACACAGCCAACCCACAAATCCGTGTGCCCTAAAAATAGCCATACATGCCCATGTGCCAGGCCGTGTGCTAGGCCGTGCCAAACCTGTAGGGTATACTGACTTATGCCACACGGCCAAGTCACACGCCCTTGTGTGAGGCCATGTGGAGTATATTGACTTGATTTTAATTTCAACACCAGGGGACACATGACCGTGTAACATAATCGTGTGTCATACGCGACTGAGACACACGCTCGTGCGGACAAAAATAGGCCATTTACCAAGCCATTTTGCCACCCAAACTTACATGTACCTACACCACATCAATTTGCACCAACACATAACATATCTAATCATTTGAATCAGCCAATTCAAAATAAATCATGCACATTCTATAACGCTTTTTACATATACAGAAATTACCAAAACATACTATACCATTTGTACCAAACTTTACCTACTTAAATCATCAATATGACCATTATCAACTATGCATCATTTGGTCCTTTTTCTCAAGCATGTCAATCAATCAAAACTTGGCTATTAGTTATTTATTATGCTAATTATCCACAAGCATCACACGTCCAATTTACAAAACACCACATAAGCCATATATACATATATATACATAACCAAATCCACCAAATTTAAGCCAACTCTCATGGCTATATATATATATATATACAAACCAAAACATAGTCATTCACAAGCCAACTCAAATGGCAAAACTCGTTACCAAAATACATATCCAAAATGACCATAATTCTATACATGTCATATAACAAAAACACAAGCTTTGAAGTACCAAATTGATAGTTGGATAGTGTGATGGAGTCTCCGACAATCCCCGAATCCGAGATAGCTTTGAATTCACTATAAAACATGGAAAATTAAACAAAGTAAGCTATATAGCTTAGTAAGCTCGTATGAAATAATTAAGCAAATTTCACCCCATTCATTTACATTTTCAAATAAGTATCATAAATTGCATCAAAGAATTAAACACCAAGTTAACATGAAATTAATCACATAATTGATCATAAGCTAACAACTTCCTTTGATTCATTACTCAAATAGTTTTCCGTACATACCTGTACCAATACATATCTATTTCTCACCAATTCACATATTCAGTATACCCGTTGAACCATTTAGAATAGAAGTTAGATACTTAGGAGTCTCGCACACTAAGTGCTCAAATCATGGCCAGAAGCGAACTCAATGTATCTCGCACCCAAAGTGCTAATATCATGGCCCGAAGCCAAATCAATGAAGCTCGCACCCGAAGTGCTAATATCATGTCCCAAAGCCAAATCAATGAAGCTCACACCCGAAGTTCTAATATCATGGCCAAAAGCAAAATCAATGTATTCCCTAATAACATGTCACTAGTATCCTAATATATTCCTAAGGTTCAACCGAGATTTTCAATGTCGAATCTTAGTCGAACGTATCCGTAGAGTCAAATTCACAATTCATACAATATCAAAGCATTTAAAACATAATTATATCAATGCTTATTACATACGAACTTACCTCGTACGCAGAAATGACAACACAGGTCAACTATTCTGTAACTTTGTTCTTTCCCCGATCTAATTTCGTATTTCGCCTTTCTTGATCTAAATATAATCAAAATTAACTTATTTAATCACCTCTCTATTCAATTTATTCCAAAATTCACTTTAAGGCATTTTTACACAATTACCCCTCATGTTTCACATCTTTTACAATTTAGTCCTTATTTCACAAAACACAAATTCATGCAATTTAACCACAACCCATTCTAGCCAAATTATTATTATGCCCCTAGCAGCCTATATTTTCATTTATTTCAAATTTAAACCATAAAGTTTTCACATTTCACAATTTAATCCCTAATTTGCATTTTCACTAAAAATCACTTAACAAAACTTGTATATATATCAACAAGCATTCATAATCTATCAAGAAACATCAAAATACTCATGTATTTATCAATGGTAACATTCAAAATCTTTAATAGTTTTGTAAGTTAGTCCTTGAGCTAACTAGACTAAGCTGCAATGATCTCAAAAACGTAGAAATCATTAAAAATAGGACAAAAACGTACCTTAATTAATCAAAAATAGCTTGACTGAATGAACCCTAAAAAAATGGCTTTTCTTCTCTTTAAAAATTGGCTAGAAGAAGATGAAAGCCTTAAAATTTATGTTTGTTTTATTTAATTTACTTATATAACCAAATTACAATATTAACCTTTAATATAAACCATTAAAATTCATTTATGCATGGCCATCTTTGTCCACTAACACTAAAAATGGTTTATTTACCACATAAGGACCTCTACTTTAAAGTTCCATATCTATTAGACACCTTTAGCTAATAGAAATCACTTTTGCATTTTACTTGATTTAGTCATTTTACCTAATTAATCATTCAAATGATAAAATTTCTTAACAAAAATTTCACACAATCATATTTTCATATTGTAAACATGAAAATAATAATAAAATAAATATTTTGACCTTAGTTTTGCAGCTCCAAAACCACTGTTCTAGTTTGACTAAAAACGGGTTGTTACAACTCTCCCCATTAGGGATTTTCGTCCCTAAAAACCTTACCAGTGAATAGGTTTTGGTACTGTTTTCTCATTGCTTCCTCGGGTTCCCATGTGGCTTCTTCGACACCGTGTCATTGCCACAAAACCTTCACTAAAGCTATTTGTTTATTTCTTAACACTTTAATCTCTCGAGCTAGAATTCTGATCGATTCTTCGTTGTATGTCATATCAGCTTGAATCTCAATCTCTAACGACAAAATTACGTGCTGATCGCTGAAATCAGAGCTTTAAAATTTATAATGAATGAGATCGAACTTGGAAACTAACTCTGACAATGATTAAAGGCAAGTACCTATCGAACAGTAGCATAGCTTAGGCAAGACTAGATTGTCAAACCCAAAGGAACTAAAAGTACTAATACTAACCTTCTTTTTATTATTTAGCCTAAAATAAAGTGAAGTTGATTTAATCTAAATTAATGACTACTAAGCTAAAGACAGAAGACAAAAAGAACGAATTGGAAAATAACTTGAAGAAAAACTCAGTTGATCGCGACGATACCCTCAGGAAGAATCCACCTAGACTTCACTTGTTATCTAACACTGAACCATGCGATTTATTCACTTAGTTTGATCCGTAGGACTCCCTAACGTATATTAAACCCTCTCTCGTGGCGAATAACGTCTAACCTTAGGTTAATTAGTGGAACTCTTATTCTCTTATAATAACCCCCTAGAATAGCAGTAAATCGATCTATGGACTCCCATATTAGGTTTCACCCTAATCCGAAAAAATCTCGTCACCCTATCTCTAGGCGTGCGACCAACTCCGCTTAATTATGCTATATCTACTCTTAAGCAGGGTCTATTCCTCCTCCACCTAAGCACATCAGATTTGAATTAAGCATGCATAATTAAGAACAAACTAACTATTTATCATATAATTCAGAAAACAATAACAAGATTCATCTAGGTTTCATCCCCTTCAAGTATCTGAGGGGTTTAGTTTATAACAAATAAAGAAAACATCTCAAGAGAAAAGATAAAATAAAACATAAGAAATCCCTAAAACTCCTTGAAGGAATTGAAGGAGAAATCCGCCGTCTTGAGTAGAATCCCAGCTTCTTGAGATGGATCAACTGGCTAACTTCGAGTGATTCCCTCAACTCTGACCTTTTCGGCTTGGCTCCTTGGCCTAGCCTGACGCCCCGACAAAAGCCCCGGCAGAAGACTTCTGTCGAACTCCTTCTTCAAGTTGCCCCTTTGGGTGTTTATATAGACTTTATGATGCCTTACTTGGCCCCTAAGTATCCTAATTTAAGTAGAATTCCTACTAGGGTGTTTGAATAGGCTTTGGAATGTGTTTCTTTGCCTCCAAGTATCATTTCCCAAATGAAATTGCTCTTTCCAGCGACAGGGGCACGGCCATGGAACACGCCCGTGTGAATCGTGGCTAGGCCGTGTTCAGAATTTTAATGAGGCACGACCGTGTGGTCTTTGATCCAGGCCGTGTCGATTTCTCTCTTGGCCCAATTTGGTCCGTTTTAAGCTTGTTTCTCGTTCTTAATCAGATTTGCGTGTTGACCTGACCCGCCTCAGGATTTGCGTGTTTTTTCGTTTATTAGGCAAATTGACCTTTTGGTCCTTCCGCATTTTAGTATTTCAAATCAAGTTTGCAATATTCGCACATTAGCCCTAAAATTTTGCATAGTTTTGCAATTTGGTCCCTCTCTCAAAGCGCCGCTTAAATTTCTAAAAATTACCTCTTTGGTCCCCACCTTTACGCTGTTTCTTCTAGCCCCGAACCTCTATTTTATTTACAATTCACCCCAAGACTTCGCTTCTAATACAATTTAACCATTTAATTATTTTTGTAATTTTCTATTCACACCACTACACACCACCCTTACCGCCATTCACACCACTGGGATTTCTACAATCAACCTACATCGCTACACACCATCGATCATGGCAAAAGCCACTACAACAGATCATGGCATAAGCCACTACAATGATTATGGCATAAGCCACTGCAGCAGTAACACTTCCCTTTCATTAATCACCCAACCCACGTAAACCGGCATACATGTTTATCACATCAAATCAACAAAACTATTCACTTTAGAATGACGAGATCACTAACTCGATGATTTGCCTTTACCTCCTCGTGTTTCAACCATTATGCCGGATTTCACTTTTAACAGAATATAGCAGATTTATATACATGTATTACCAAACAATCTAGATGGGGTGGAAAGTTACACACCTGATATCGCGTAGTACTATACTCTTAGTCGATATCCTTGCTATCCGGATCTACTATCCTCAGTCTATAACTTGGTTCAAGAAAAATCAGAAAAACATGAAGATTTTGCCTCCCCTACATTCGGCCAAGGGTTAATAAATACCCAAATTTACATGTTAAAACTAATAGATCTCCTTACCTTGAAATCCCGAAAGTAACACGATTCGTGTGTTACTGAACCCCGACTTAGAGATCTAAGCGATTGACTCCTCTTCAAATCTCAGAATGCCACAAATAAGAGAGAAACAAGAGATTAGTTTCTAAATAGCCATTCGACTAGAGACTTTGAAAAGTCGAAAAAGATTTGGGATCTCTCGAATCAATACTTACCTAAAATTTCCTTCAAATTTCAGCACAAGCAGACACCCCAGAGTGATTTCGGCAAACATAGGAGACGAGATCTCACGATTTTGGCTTTTATGAAAATCCTGGAAAAGATGAACTGATGCGGTTTCGGCTTCTAAAAGTTTCAGCTTAAGAGGGAAGTGAAAAGAAAGCAAGGAAAGGCTTGAAGATTCGATTAAAGTGTCTGAAAGAGATGAGAAAGGAATCTGTCAGAGGATTTGGCCAGCTGAAGAAAGAGAAAAGAGAGGGAGAACGGAGTAGGAATTTTGACAGAAAAAAGAGAAAAATGATGAGAACTTTGACAACAAATTTCGGCACATACTCAGCCTATACTAAACCGATTCCCCCCTTTACAAAGTTTGATTTTCGATCAACACTTGCCTTCCTGATAGATCCTCATCCTATCCCTTATCCCTATCAAACACCCATCCAAAAGAGACCTACATCACACCACTTTCTCCCTTATTTATCAACTTATATCACATATATTTTAAACACTAAAACTCCTAAATTTTAGCCTTGTTTCGTCCCCTCCTAGCTCCCTCTTTAGGTGCCGAATTTGGCCCAGAAACATGGGCTCCAAGTGGCCAAAACTTGGGCCTCCTCCTTTGCCATTAACGCAAACTCCCTTTCCTCTTAGTGGCACTATTTTGCCATTAGCCACAAGCCCATAATGTTAATTAACCTACAAAACTTTATTTTAAGCCCTTGAGTGTCTAAAAAATATTTAATCAAGGCCTCATTAAACTCGAACCCCTTTTGCACCTCAAATTCTCAAATTAATATCTTAAGCATATAACACATAATGCACAAGCTTCGATAACTCGGGATGTTACTGATTGATTTGGTATGTTTGAGTGTGTGCTTAAGGAGTATTTTGAACCATTGAAAGCATGTGTAAATGGTGAGTCTTGTTGAGCAAGAATAGGTATTGTGATGGCTTATTTTAAGGGTTAAATTTAGAACACACGGCCTGGGACACGGACTGCAACATTTGCCATGCGTGCACACTGGTCGTGTGTCATTATTAATTTAGGTGCAGGTTTCACATGGCCTGTGTAACATCCTGAATAGGGCCTATGCATTTCAGTTTAATTGTATGAAATGACAAGTTTCAAGTACTATGAATAAATTTTGATACTTTTGGAAACCTAGAAATGCATGGAAATGGGAATGAAAATGAAAATGGAAATGGAAATGGACATTTTGGAAACTTAGACATTTTGGAAACTTAGACATTTTGGGAAACTCGAACATTTTGGAAACCCGAACATTTTGGAAACCCGAACATTTTGGAAACACAAGATGTAAGGAAAATGGCAAGTTACTGAGTCATGCGAAAATTTTAGGAAACTTAGAAATAAGGCCGGAATGACAAATTTTAAAGCCCAAAATAGGAAATAAGGGCAAGAGGGCCTTAAAAGAAAAAGTTGGTGAATTTTGACACACAATCGGGCTTGGAAAAGTGGCCTGAAGGTGTCACCTAAGGTTTATGGAAATGGCCTGAGTTCGAGTCACTTGGAAAGCAAATATTGAAGGTTTAATTTTGCTTCCCAAGGCTAGGGGTGGACGGCACTTATTTGTTAAAAGGGAAGAGTTTTATTTCTATTAAAACTTGTCAAATTAAAGTGATAAATAAAGGATTTTCTCTACTAAGATAAATGAGGAATTAAAGGATGGATTAAAGACTTTAATTTAATTAGGTGATAATTAATGGAGATTAAATTATCACTTGGGAGAGTAGTGGCCAAGTTTTGGACTCTTGGTCTAGTAATTTCAGTTAAAAGAGGAAAATTGAGACTTTTCTCCATTATTCTACCTTGCCAAAATTTTGCTCTCTTTTCCCCTCTCTTTGCCGAAATTTCCCCTAAGCAAGGACTCCATGTTTTCTTTTCCTCCCCTTTGTCATTGCTAAGTCAAAACCTTTCTCTTTCAATCTCGGTTAACTCTCCATAGCCGGATCTCAGTAACTCAAGTCAAGGAAACAATTGTTTAAAGGCATCAAGGTAAGGTTGAGCCATTCAATTCCCTCTCTTTTCTAGTTGCCGAAAGTAAAAGGCCTAATCCCCATTTTTTTGATCATGGCCGATTATGCAAGGGATCTCAGGTTTCCACAATCGTCGAATATAAAGATCAAGGATCTAAGGTAAGAACAATTGATTCTTGTTCCTCTAATTCGTTTAATCAAGATTTAGGGAAATAACCTCTCTTATGTCTATTGGCCGAATGTCAAAGGAGGAGTTTTGAGATTTCAAGATTCGAGGAAATTAAGGTAAGACACATTCGGCCAAAGGCCAATTACAACTTATTAAAATTTGATCAGATCTAACATATGAATTTTAGGGATTTCGACAGATATTCAAGACAAAAGGGAACTTTCGGGATTTGGAATCTATAAGGTAAGCATCTAAAATATTCGGCCAATGGTTGTGAGATTATCTAGATCAATTCCTTAATTTTTGAAAAGCCAAAAACTAACCCATATTGAAATACAAGGTTGGTCGAATATCGGTAGAGGAAAACCAAACTTTCGAGATTTGTATAAACACCAAATCGGCAAAGGTGAGTCTTTTACAAATCCTACTAGGATTTGGTTTTGTTTTAAAGCCAAATAGGATTATTAATGTGACTTATATGATGGCGAATATAGGAGATAATGATCTAAAAATTAGATTGGGATTCTCGAGATCTCAAGGAACCTATTAAGCGAAACAGGTGTGTACCCTTACTATCCTTCGATATTTTATGGCTAAATATTCTAATATATGATTATGAATAAAAATGTGAATGTGGCTATGTACCACAAATGTGGCAAAAAGTACCCAGGTACGTTTCCTACTTCTGATAGGATTGTGAAATATGTTATTTAATAACATGCGAATATATGTATATGAACATGAAATTAAGTTATGCACAATATATATATATATATTTTTGGGGCATTCGGGATTTATGTGAAAGGGGGAGAATAGGTGTTGACTTCGGTCTCACCAACGAAGGTGTTGACTTCGGTCTCACCAACGAAAAATGTTGACTACGGTCACATTGCGAAATTTTGGTAACTTCGGTTACAATATTTGAATATAGTGTCTAAAGACACAACGTTTAAATTTGACTATAGTGTCTAAAGACACAACGTGGTGTGTAGCGGATGGAGGGTTGACTTATTAGTCCCCACGGTGTGAATGGCCGGTACGGGTGGTGTGTAGCGGATGGACCATTAGGATTGGGTTTGGGTTGCATCATAATTTCATTATTGTATGGACCTGATGATTTGAACATGAATGCCTGATTTCTTGAATGATAGTATTGTGTGCACATTGAGTCTGTTGACTCACCCCATTGTGGGAATTATTTTTCAGGTGATGAGCGTGTGGACACCGGGCCGGTGGACCATGAGGTGGCCATGCTACATGCGAAAATTCCATTTAGTTTGGACTTACTTTTATTTTTAGTTACGTTTGTTCTATTTTGGGTTTTACTTGATGTAATAAGGCCCTAAGGCCCAGTGGATTGTTCTTTATGTTTGCTTACTGTTAAGTTTCATGCTAAGAACTATATTGGATGTATTTAATTAAATGGGCTTACAAGATTAAATAAATGGGTTTCCAATCTAAGCCCAACTCAAAATAATAGTTTTTCTAAAAATTTACAATTTTCTAAGTATCGAAAATGTTTAGAAATCGGTCTACTTTAGGAACATACCAGATCCGGTTCAGGCTCATGGGCGGGTGTGGGTGTTTCATTTGGTATCGAGCCCGCTTTTAAACTCTCGGCCGTGGGCTAAGGCCCAAAACGTTTTCAAAGCGAGCCAAATGATTTTCTTTGAAAAATAAGCAGTGCTCGGCATGGCCCTAAGTCTCCAACCCATGATCCACCGGTAAGTACCCCTAACTATATGTGTGATTCTGTGATTTATATAAGGGTAGAAAAGGCATGGAACGTAGAATAGAATGATAGGAACTTGAACCCTAGGATTAGTTTACTCAAACACAGATACACAAGACTTAATGCACTGAACCAACCTATGGCTAAGTCATTGAGCTAGTGGTGTGGTAACCCTTGTACGCATGTCTAGGAGTGGATCCGGAAGAGCTTGGTATTTAAGCAGTCCTAGTGACTCACCTCCTCTTCGCAGGAATCCTACCTGGTGCGTAGCTTCGGTTCCCATAACTCGAGAGGCTCGGTGGTGTGGCAACCTCATGCATGACTAGGAATGGTTTCGGTGGGAGCTTGGTATTTAAGCGATCCATGTGACTCACCTCCTCTCCACACCTAATCCTACCAGTGCGTAGATTTGGTTCACCCCGACCAAGAGGGCTCGGTCATAGGCTAAACATAATGACTAAAACCCGAAAGGAACTAGCCATGTTTTAAAAAAAGAGAGAACAAACCAACAAACCCTAGTTTTTTTCAAACTTTTAAAACTTTCTTTTAAATCGAGAAAATTATTTTACAACCTTTTACTCAAAAACTCTTGATTTACTTAAAATTACAAAATGCCCTAGTAGTAAAATTACCAAAACGCCCCTGGTTTGTAAAATGTTCAACTACTCAACAACTTTATCAAAATTTCATGATTTCATAAACATTCAAAAACCCTAATTTGTAAAATATCAAAATACCATGATTTTGGGAAAAATTACAAAATTGCCCCTAACTTACAAAATTACCAAAATGACCCTAATTTCCAAATTTTTGCAACATCCCCATCGTTGAAGGAACAACTTTCCAAAAGAACCCTCAAAATTTTACAACTTTTGAAATACCCCAAATTTATTAAAATTTTCAAATTTACCTCGATTTGAAAAAATTACCAAAATACCCCTGAGGTCAAAAATTACCGAAATACCCCCGGTTTTAAATTTTTAGACTTTGGAGTTTTCAAAATAATTTTTGACAAAATCATCAAGGAACCTTATTTTGACAAAATTACAAAAATGCCCCTGTAGGACAAAAAATTACGGAAATACCCTCGGGTAGTGGAAAACAACAACAGCAAAAACTACAACATTTCTCTAAATGAACGAAAGTTCATATTTGTTTGATGGATGGATGAATGAATGGAAAAGACTGTGTGTTTGTATGAATACGAAAGAACCACTCTTAAATCCTTTTCATAAAACTCCTTCACCGGTAAATAAGTGGAACAATGACTAATTCATAAAAATTTCTTAATCAGATCTCGACGCTAGAAAATGAGCTCTAGAGGACGTGGTAGTAATGATCGGAGAAAGGAGGAACTACTTGTCTAATGTAGTTTCGGCACTGAAGGCTGAGAAGATGGTTAAGAAAGGTTGCAAAACGTTCTTAGCTTTCGTAAGTGCGATAGGTGGAAAGGAGGAAGGTATTAATGGAGTTAGGACGGTAAGGGACTTCGCAGATGTGTTTCTAGAAGAGTTACTGGGAATACCCCCAGACAGAGAGGTGGAATTTGGGATTGATTTGCTACCGGGGACAGCTCCTGTGTCAATCGCTCCATACCGAATGGCACCAAAGGAGTTAGTGGAGCTCAAGGCTCGAGATACAAGAACCTGTGGACCGTGGGTTCATCCGACCCAGTGTGTCTCCGTGGGAGCACCGGTCTTATTTGTGAAGAAGAAGGACGGAACTATGCATATGTGCATAGACTACCATTAGTTAAATAAGTGACCATTAAGAACAAATATCCCTTGCCAAGGATCGATGACTTGTTCGATCAATTTGGAGCCGCAGATGTTTTCAAGATCGATTCTGATCGGATACCATCGCTTGAAGGTGAAGGAGGTGATATCCATAAGACCGCTTTAGGACAAGATATGGTCACTTCGAGTTTGTGGTGATGCCGTTTGGGTTGACAAACGCTCTAGCCGCGTTCATGGACATGATGAATCGGGTTTTTCAACCCTACTTGGATAGATTTGTCGTGGTGTTTATCGATGACATTTTGGTGTATTCAAGTCGGAGGAGGAGCATGATGAGCATCTCCGAGTCGTGTTGGAAGTGTTAAGGAAAAGAAGCTCTATGCCAAATTCACAAGTGCGAATTTTGGCTTAAGGAGGTGGCATTCTTAGGGCATGTGGTATCCGGAAGGAATAAGAGTGGATCCTAGGAAGATCGAAGCGTTGTTGGATTGGAAACCACCTAGGTCCGTGGCTCGAACCAAGCTTCTTAGGCTTGGCGCTATTATTGTAAGGTTCGTGGAAGGATTCTCGCCAATAGCCGTGCCTTTAACCAAGTTACTAAGGAAGGAAGTACCTTGAATGGACTAATAAGCGGCAGGAGAGCTTTGAAAAGCTTAAGAAAGTCTTGACGAGGCTCCAGTGTTAATTCAAATTTAGGCGGGAAAGGAATTTGTGGTGTCTTGTGATGCTTCGCATACGGGTTAGGCGGTGTGTTAATGGCAAAGTGGTTGCTTATGCGTCTCAGCCTAAGGCCTCATGAGCTTAACTACCCAACCCATGACTTAGAGCTAGCGGCAGTTGTTTTCGCCTCTTAAGGTTTGGAGGCACTACCTTTATGGAGAAAGGTCGATTATCTACACAGACCACAAGAGCCTTAAGTATTTATTGACTCAGAAGGAGTTGAACTTGAGGCAACGAAGGTGGGTGGAATTGCTGAAGGACTACGACTGTTCAATAGAATATCATCCGGGCAAGGCGAATGTGGTAGCCGATGCCCTAAGTCGGAAGGTTGTATCAGATCTACGGGCTTTGTTCACTCATCTAAGTCTATATGACGATGGAAGTCTATTGGCGGAATTACAAGTCAGGCCCACATGGCTGAAGGAGGTGAAAGAAGGACAGTTGGCTGATAACGACTTAAGTACTAAGGTGCGACAAAGTGCAAGCAAGGGGATTAAAGGACTATGGCATCAATGATAAAGGAGTATTGTGCTACAAGGGAAAGGTCTGTATGCCGAAAGATAAGGAGCTGAGACAAAGGATTCTTCGGGAAGCGCATGGTAGCCCTTGTGCTATGCATCCCGGAGGTATTAAGTCAGATAGAGATCCGAGAGAACAGCTTTGGTGGTCTAACTCAAACGAGAGGTGACCTGAATTTGTGGGGAAATGTTTGATGTGTCGACAAGTTAAGGTTTGAACACCAAGTCCCATCAGATTGCTTCAACCAATCGAGATTCCCCAATGGAAGTGGGAAAGAATTACCATGGACTTCGTTAGTGGGCTTCCCCTTACGCCTACTAAGAAGGACTCGGTATGGGTGATAGTGGACCGTTTGACCAAGTCCGCACACTTTATCCCAAATCGAATGGATTATTCTCTTGAAGTTGTCTAAGTTGTATGTGGCGAAAATTGTGAGATTACATGGAGTACCAATGTCGATCATCTCTGATAGAGACCCAAGGTTTACGTCTCGATTTTGGAAAGCACTTCATCAAGCTTTAGGCACTAAGCTAGACTTCACTACGGCTTTTCATCCACAATCAGACGGGCAGTCTGAACGGGTTATACAAGTGTTGGAGGATATGTTGAGAGGCTGTGTAATGGATTTCGGGAAGTTGGGAAGATTACTTGCCTTTAATCAATTCGCCTACAACAATAGCTATCAAGCCAAAGATTCGGATGGCACCATACGAAGCATTGTATGGAAGGAAGTGTAGAACACCTACTTGTTGGACCGAGTTAGGAGAACGCAGCGTTTTGGGTCCAGAGTTGGTGGCAGAAACTGAAGAGAAGGTTGAGTTAATTCAGGCATGGTTGAAGGAAGCCTCTGATAGGCAAAAGTCGTACGCAGACCTTAAGCAAAAGGAAATAGAGTTTGAAGTGGGAGATCAAGTGTTCTGAAAGTCTCACCTTGGAAGAAGGTAATGAGGTTTGGCGCAAGGGAAGCTAAGCCCAAGATTTATAGGGCCTTATCAAGTACTGAAGCGCGTTGGGCCAGTGGCATACCAATTGGAGTTGCCACCAGAATTGAAGCAGATGCACGACGTGTTCCATGTGTCCATGCTACGTCGCTATCGATCGGATCCATCTCATGTGGTACCGGTTGAAGAGGTGGAACTAAGGCCAGACTTGTCCTATGAGGAAGAACCAATTCGAATTTTGGAACATGATGTGAAAGTATTGCGAAGAAAGACGAGGTGCCTCTAGTCAAAGTGCTATGGCACAATCATGGAACGGAAGAAGCTTCGTGGGAGCCAGAAGAGGCGATGAGACAGCAATACCCTCAACTATTTTAGTTAGGAAATTTCGAACGAAATTTTGTTTAAGGGGGGTAGAAGCGTAACATCCTGAATAGGGCCTATGCATTTCCGTTTAATTGTATGAAATGACAAGTTTCAAGTACTATGAATAAATTTTTGATACTTTTGGAAACCTAGATATACATGGAAATGGGAATGAAAATGAAAATGGAAATGGAAATGGACATTTTTGGAAACTTAGACATTTTTGGAAACTTAGACATTTTGGGAAACCTGAACATTTTGGAAACCCGAACATTTTGGAAACACGAACATTTTGGAAACCTAAACATTTTGGAAACACGAACATTTTGGAAACCTAAACATTTTGGAAACCTAAACATTTTGGAAACACAAGATGTAAGGAAAATGGCAAGTTACAGAGCAGCAAAAATTTTAGGAAACTTAGAAATAAGGCCTAATGACAAATTTTAAAGCCCAAAATAGGAAATAAGGGCAAGAGGGCCTTAAAAGAAAAAGTTGGTGAATTTTGACACACAATCGGGCTTGGAAAAGTGGCTGAAGGTGTCACCTAAGGTTTATGGAAATGGCTCGAGTTGAGTCACTTGGAAAGCAAATATTGAAGGTTTAATTTTGCTTCCCAAGGCTAGGGGTGGACAGCACTTATTTGTTAAAAAGGAAGAGTTTTATTTCTATTAAAACTTGTCAAATTAAAGTGATAAATAAAGGATTTTCTCTACTAAGATAAATGAGGAATTAAAGGATGGATTAAAGACTTTTAATTTAATTAGGTGATAATTAATGGAGATTAAATTATCACTTGGGAGAGTAGTGGCCAAGTTTTGGACTCTTGGTCTAGCAATTTCAGTTAAAAGAGGAAAATTGAGACTTTTCTCTCCATTATTCTACCTTGCCAAAATTTTGCTCTCTTTTCCCCCTCTCTTTGCCGAAATTTCCCCTAAGCAAGGACTCCATCTTTTCTTTTCCTCCCCTTTGTCATTGCTAAGTCAAAACCTTTCTCTTTCAATCTCGGTTAACTCTCCATAGCCGGATCTCAAGAACTCAAGTCAAGGAAACAATTGTTTAAAGGCATCAAGGTAAGGTTGAGCCATTCAATTCCTCTCTTTTCTAGTTGCCGAAAGTAAAAGGCCTAATCCCATTTTTTTGATCATGGCCGATTATGCAAGGGATCTCAGGTTTCCACAATCATTGAATATAAAGATCAAGGATCTAAGGTAAGAACAATTGATTCTTGTTCCTCTAATTCGTTTAATCAAGATTTAGGAAATAACCTCTCTATGTCTATTGGTAGAATGTCAAAGGAGGAGTTTTGAGATTTCAAGATTCGAGGAAATTAAGGTAAGATACATTCGCCAAAGGCCAATTACAACTTATTAAAATTTGATCAGATCTAACATATGAATTTTAGGGATTTCGACAGATATTCAAGACAAAAGGGAACTTTCGGGATTTGGAATCTATAAGGTAAGCATCTAAAATATTCGGCCAATGGTTGTGAGATTATCTAGATCAATTCCTTAATTTTTGAAAAGTGAAAAACTAACCCATATTGAAATACAAGGTTGGTAGAATATCGTAGAGGAAAAACCAAACTTTGGATTTGTATAAACACCAAATCGGCAAAGGTGAGTCTTTTACAAATCCTACTAGGATTTGGTTTTGTTTTAAAGCCAAATAGGATTATTAATGTGACTTATATGATGGCCGAATATAGGAGATAACAGATCTAAAAATTAGATTGGGATTCTCGAGATCTCAAGGAACCTATTAAGCGAAACAGGTGTGTACCCTTACTATCCTTCGATATTTTATGGCTAAATATTCTAATATATGATTATGAATAAAAATGTGAATGTGGCTATGTACCACAAATGTGGCAAAAAGTACCCAGGTACGTTTCCTACTTCTGATAGGATTGTGAAATATGTTATTTAATAACATGCGAATATATG
Source organism: Gossypium rotundifolium (assembly GCA_025506655.1). Classification (NCBI taxonomy): domain Eukaryota; kingdom Viridiplantae; phylum Streptophyta; class Magnoliopsida; order Malvales; family Malvaceae; genus Gossypium; species Gossypium rotundifolium. The sequence continues at coordinate 12,497,304 of CP106730.1, read as the reverse complement.
TATATGAACATGAAATTAAGTTATGCACAATATATATATATATTTTTGGGGCATTCGGGATTTATGTGAAAGGGGGAGAATAGGTGTTGACTTCGGTCTCACCAACGAAGGTGTTGACTTCGGTCTCACCAACGAAAAATGTTGACTACGGTCACATTGCGAAATTTTGGTAACTTCGGTTACAATATTTGAATATAGTGTCTAAAGACACAACGTTTAAATTTGACTATAGTGTCTAAAGACACAACGTGGTGTGTAGCGGATGGAGGTTGACTTATTAGTCCCCACGGTGTGAATGGCCTTGCACGGTGGTGTATAGCGGATGGACCATTAGGATTGGGTTTGGGTTGCATCATAATTTCATTATTGTATGGACCTGATGATTTGAACATGAATGCCTGATTTCTTGAATGATAGTATTGTGTGCACATTGAGTCTGCTTGACTCACCCCATTGTGGGAATTATTTTTCGGTGATGAGCAAGTGATTTGACCGGGCGGTGGACCATGAGGTGGCCATGCTACATGCGAAAATTCCATTTAGTTTGGACTTACTTTTATTTTTAGTTACGTTTGTTCTATTTTGGGTTTTACTTGATGTAATAAGGCCCTAAGGCCCAGTGGATTATTCTTTATGTTTGCTTACTGTTAAGTTTCATGCTAAGAACTATATTGGATGTATTTAATTAAATGGGCTTACAAGATTAAATAAATGGGTTTCCAATCTAAGCCCAACTCAAAATAATAGTTTTTCTAAAAATTTACAATTTTCTCTAAGTATCGAAAATGTTTAGAAATCGGTCTACTTTAGGAACATACCGGATCCTGCCTGTGCTCAGTGGTCGGGTGGGGTGTTTCAACATTACACTGGCACTGTGTATCTCAAGTCAAAGAGTTACATGGTTTGGCACACGTCTACGACACGGACGTGTACCCTTATTTTGAATAAACACACGAATAGACACAAAGGCAGAGACACGGTCGTGTGTCCCTATTTCGAATGTCCATGTAGTTTGGACTATGTCACACTACCAGATTAAATTTGAAACCCCTAGGGTCGTATTAAATTTTGTTAGGAAATTTTGAGGTTTAGATAGTTAATTAATTAAAATACTAAATGGAAAAAGTGCAAAAGTTAATATCTTTTGTCAAAATACTAATTGAATGTAGAATATTTAATGAAGGGATTTAAATGGTAATAATACCATATATATGTGTTAGTGGAATTTAGTAGCTTGGTGTTTGTGTAAAATTTGATATTTTAAAAGGTTAAAATGGTAAATAAATAATAAATAATAATAACAAAAGATGATAAAATGTATCATCTTCCTAATTTCATCTCTTCCATTGATTTTCCTAGCCAAAGAATCCCATTTTCATGTTTTCAAGCTTAGCAAATTCAAGAGCTTGCATGTAAGTGGTTTTTGTATTAGTTTTTAGTAATTTTTATATATTTTTTAAATTGTTTTAGCTTAATCTACTTATCCCGGGGGTTAATTTGCAATATTGTTAAAGGTTGGGGGTCTTTCCATGAATGCATTAGATATGTTTTTTATGTTAGTTGATAGATTATTGAATTTGATTAATAAATAAACTTGTTTTGTTAAGTGTTTTTTGTTGAATTTAGGGTTAAGATTAATTTGTTAAAAATGTAAAATTCCTAAGGATTAATGTGAAATTTTGATAAATATGGGTTGTTTAGGACCTTAGTAAAATTTGATTTGTGGGTAATTATGAGTAATTATGTAATTTGCAAGTTATGGTCTTAGAGATTAAATTGTACTAAAGTTAAACTATTAGGGGTAATCATGTAATTTTAGCTTAATATGGATTATGGGTTTGAATTGAATATTTGAAGTAATTTTAGATACTTAATTGAGTTAGATTACTATTTAGATCTCGAAATTGAATCGAGGCAAAGCTAATGTGTTGGATTAGTTTTGAACTCCGTTAAAACGATCATGGTATCAAGGTAAGTTCGTATGAATTTTATGCTTACTAAATATTATTTTGGTTGGTTATTCGTTAATGTTATGTTATTTATAATTGATTAGATAATAATTTGATATTTGAATACATGACGAAAAAAGTCTCGTTTAAACCTAGAGAATGCTTAGGATACAAATGACATATCATTAGGGATTATATGTTTCGGATGCTGGTCTTGGATGTCCTACCAATGGTTGAGGTCATACATTGGTTGTAGATTCTCCACAACTCATATGAATAGCATCGTGTAGCTAACATCCTGACCCACAACTCATGTGAGTAGGCCTATTTCATAGCTCGTGTGAGCATTATTAGAAAGGTTATGGTTATATAGAAAGGTGTTCCCAGATATCCGAAGTTATTCTGTATGGTTCAACTGGTAAGTAAAGGAATGAAAAAGCTTATACATGGAATTGTGGATATCAATGACTGTATGAAACGGTAAGGTGAGCTTTAATAATGCATGAAAAAAGAGCATTAATCACATATGTGATGCAATATGAGTAATTGTAAACAATTCATGTTGTATACCATTTTCATAGATGATGTATTGTTAATCTATATACTAATGATGTGAATTGTGGTGTTAGGAAAGGCAAGTGCTATATGACTTAATGAGTATGATTGAATGATTAAATGTTAAGGAACAGTAAGTTTAAGTTTCTTTATACGAACTTATTAAGTATTACATGCTTACGTAGTTGTTTTTCCTCTATTTTATAGATCATCGAAAAACTCAATTGGTTGGAATCTTGTCAAAGCCCTATCACATTATCCGTCAATCATTTTGGTAGTTTTTAAACATTTTGGCTATCGTTATAAATGGCATGTATAAGGCTCATGTAATAGGTGTCATGAATATGTTACTTGGTCCGCTTAGTTTGGACATGTCTTTAGGAGATTATGTTTTGTGGTGGACTTATAAAGTTTTGTAAATAAGTGTCTTTTAGTCACTTTGAGTGACATGTAAATGTATTTTTTTTTATATGTATGTATGTGCGGTTGAAATGTTTATGGTTATAGTGAAATAGGAATAGGCTATAGAGTGATAGTAAATTGATTTGAATTGAGGTGCCTTTGAATGACATATTGGTTAGAACCTATAGGTTGATTGTGTAACACCCCAAACTCGACCCAAACACCATGACCGGATCTAGCATGCCACCAAGAAAAATTAGTAAAAACATGTCACATTTTTGGAAAACATTTGTCGATTTAAACATATATTGCGGGAGGGCTTAATGATTTGATAATTTATAAAAGATATAACTTTATAAGATGCCTTTAAAAAAAAACACCAAAGTTTAGTACCTGTCTTAGTTTAATTTAAACGTAAAATTTTACATGTCCATTAGCGATGAAAGCCCAAAATAAAACCGAGACAAAATATAAACCTAGTGGCCCATGGCCTTATTACAACAAAATATAGAACCCATTAATTAAAGATATTAAAAATAAATAAACAAAATGAAGTCTTCTTGTTATAACATAGAATCTCTCGCATGGCCACCTTGCGCCCCTCTCCGTTGCACTAGGTGCTATCTGGAATATGTTAAATAATAGGGTGAGTCGCGAGACTTAGTGTGCAACCCTCAAGCATCATTAGATTGGGCCTTAGCCCACAGAAAAGATAATAGAGCATAATATGTCAAAAAATATGCAAAGCCCAACCCAATCTTAGGTTTCCATCCGCTACACACCACCCTTACCTGCTATTCACACCATTGGGGATTTCTACAATCAACCCACACCGCTACACACCATTAGATCATGGCAAAAAGCCACTACAATAGATCATGGCATAAGCCACTACAATAGATCATGGCATAAGCCACTACAATGCATCATGGCATAAGCCACTACATGAACACTTCCCTTTCATTAATCACCCAACCCCTGCAATCACGTAAACCGCATACATGTTTATCACATAAAATCAATAAAACTATTCACTTTAGAATGACAGAGATCACTAACTGGTGATTCACCTTTACCTCCTCGGTTTCAACCATTATGCCGGATTTCACTTTTAATGAATATAGCGATTTATATACATGTATTAACAAACAATCTAGATGGTGTGGAAAGTTACACACCTGATATCGCGTAGTACTATACTCTTAGTCGATATCCTTGCTATCCGGATCTACTATCCTTAGTCTATAACTTAGTTCAAGAAAAACCAGAAAAACACGAAGATTTGGCCTCCCCTACATTTGGCCAAGGGTTAATAAATACCCGAATTTACACGTTAAAGCTAATAGATCTCCTTACCTTGAAATCCTGAAAGTAACACGATTCGTGTGTTACTGAACCCCGACTTAGAGATCTAAGCGATTGACTCCTCTTCAAATCTCGAAACGCCACAAATAAGAGAGAAACAAGAGATTAGTTTCTAAATAGCCATTCGGCTAGAGACTTTGAAAAGTCGAAAAAGATTTGGGATCTCTCGAATCAATACTTACCTAAAATTTCCTTCAGATTTTGGCACAAGCAGACACCCCAGAGTGATTTCGGCAAACACAGGAGACGAGATCTCACGATTTCGGCTTTTATGAAAATCCTGGAAAAGATGAACTGATGCGATTTCGGCTTCTAGAAGTTTCGGCTTAAGAGGAAAGAGAAAAGAAAGCAAGAAGAGGCTTGAAGATTCGACTAAAGTGTCTGAAATAGATGAAAAAGGAATATGTCAGAGGATTCGGCCAGCTGAAGAAAAAGAAAAGAGAGGGAAAATAGAGTAGGAATTTCGGCAGAGAAAAGAGAAAAATGATAAGAACTTTGACAGTAAATTTTGGCACATACTCAGCCTATACTAAACCGATTCCCCCCTTTACAAAGTTTGATTTTCAGCCAACACTTGCCTTCCTGATAGATCCTCATCCTATCCCTTATCCCTATCAAACACCCATCCGAAAGAGACCTACATCACACCACTTTCTCCCTCCTTTATCAGCTTATATCACATATATTTTAAACACTAAAACTCCTAAATTTTAGCCTTGTGTCGTCCCCTCCTAGCTCCCTCTTTAGGTGCCGAATTTGGCCCAGAAACATGGGCTCCAAGTGGCCAAAACTTGGGCCTCCTCCTTTTCCATTAACGCAAACTCCCTTTCCTCTTAGTGGCGCCATTTTGCCACTAGCCACAAGCCCATAATGTTAATTAACCTACCAAAACTTTATTTTAAGCCCTTGAGTGTCTAACAAAATATTTAATCAAGGCCTCAGCCCAAACCTGAACCCTTTTTGCACCTCAAATTCTCAAATTAATATCTTAAGCATATAACACATAAAATGCATAAGCCCGATAACTCTGGATGTTACAGATTGATTTGGTATGTTTGTGTCTGTGCTTAAGGAGTATTTTGAACCATTGAAAGCATGTGTAAATGGTGAGTCTTGTTGAGCAAGAATAGGTGTTGTGATGGCTTATTTAAGGGTTAAATTTAGAACACACGGCCTGGGACACGGACTGCAACACGGCTGTGTGCCACACACGGTCGTGTGTCATTATTAATTTAGGTGCAGGTTTCACATGGCCTGTCACACGGGCTGTGTATCCCAAGTCAAAGAGTTACACGGTTTGGCATACGTCTACGACACGGACGTGTGGCCTTATTTTGAATAAACACACGAGTAGACACACAGGCTGAGACACGGTCGTGTGTCCCTATTTCGAATGTCCATGTAGTTTGGACTATGTCACACGGCCGTGCGACCCATGTTTTCAAATTTTTGAACTTTTTCCAAAGTTTTTTTGATTTGTTTCGAATTAGTCTCGAATTGTTCCTAAATGGTTTTTAGGGCCGTATAGGCTTGATTTAAGGCCCAAATGTATATGTTTGCTATGAATGTATTAAATTCTTGAAATTTATTTTCAAGTTAGATTGATTATTATGTTTTGAAGTTAAAGATTCCTTTTTGAATTCCATTGCTCCATAACCTTTATTTGGCGATGAAGACGGGTTAGGGGTGTTACAGGTTTTCTCCAGTGACCTCTTCTGCTATTCTGAATTTCGTTCGTAGTTCCAATTTATCCTTAAATAACACTAAATTGGGAGATAGTTCTTGCTCATCTACTAAATGTAGTTAATTTGAATTGTGGCGTCGCCAACTTGGGCACTCGTCTTCTCATGTCCTAAGTTTGATTTTCAAACTTTGTAATGTTTGGCATGTATGTTTTGCGTGTCAACAAGGGAAGTCACATAAGCTTTGATTTTAGGCTTCTACCACAACCTATCACAGTCCGTTCGATCTTGTTGTTTTCTATTTATGGGGTTAGGCTCTTATCAATTCTGAGTCCAGTTGGTATTATGTTTCATTTGTGGATGTTCATGGTCGATTTACTTGGTTGTATCTACTTCAAAAGAAATCTCAAGCTATTGATTGTTCTATGCATTTTTAGAAATTTGTTAAAATGCAGTTCAATAGGGAAATAAAACAGTTTCAGAGTTATTGGGGTGGTGAATTCCATTCGTTCACTTCTTATGGTATCATCATTCATTGGGTTACATGTCTACACACATTAGAGCAAAAGGAGATCGTTGAAAGAAGCATTGTCATGTGGTGAAAGTTGGGCTTACATTACTCACTCAAGCCCATTTACTGATGAAGTATTAGGGGTATGCTTTTTCATGTGTCGACCATTTGATCAACCGCTTGCCCACTCTAGTACTCCAAGATCGGCCACCATATTTGGTTCTTCATGACACACGATATAAAATTTAGTACTTAAATTTTCAGTTTATCATATACATCCTAAATTTGAATCCATCCAAATATATGTTAATAATTTTTAAACAGAAAATTGAACTAAAAAATATTCACTAAAGCCAATCACATCACCGATTCAATGATAAACTTGTGTGAGTTTCAAACTAATTGGCATTAGGTCTAAGGTTCGATCCCTGATTTTATAAACCATTTCCCCTTCCTTAATGTAATTTAATTGTTGATTTGTATAAAAAATTTAATATAAATCACCCAAAATTGAAAGCTACATCTTATATTTTACAATATGAAAAATTAAAATTTCCACCTCTTTCCAAAAGGGAGTTAATGGAAATTTCTTTTCATGAAAGATATGAATGTGTGGACAACGAAGCGAGCGAATGGAAAAGTCCATTCATATTTCTAATTTCCAACTTTATTTTCTTTTCAAAAACGAGTTAATGTGGACATCATTAGTCTTTGTATGACACTAATCAACTTGTGTTATAGGCAATGACCAAAGACTTACTTAAAATGACATTAATCTTTGTATACATTTTGTTTATTTTTATAAAAATTTTATTTGTTTGATTTAGACATCGCATAGATTTCATTCTTTCCCAATTTAAAAAATAATTAAACTATTCAACATATATTGTTAAAATAACATTTTTATGAATATTCTTTTTGCTTTATAACTGCATCTGTCCCAACATTAATTGCAATGCAGCAGTAATAGGAGAAAATGTATGAATAAATGTAAAGACTGGGCCAAAAGTAGTTAGACAAGATACTTGAGTTTTTATATTCTTTGGAAATATTGGAAGATAATTACACTTGGCTTCACTATACTTTTCTACAACCATATATATCCAATCCCTTGTTACACGTTGCATGATAATGATGGTTTTTTAAAACGAAAAACATAATATCGATGGTCAGACTACCAATTTTTTATTTGATTTGTTCATCTCATTTGATTAATTAAATTATTAAAAAAATCATATAAATAGAATATCCAAATTAAAATAAATTATAAAAAATTATTAATTTAAAGCAAAACAGTATGAAGTAAATGTTTACCATATAAGTTACAAAATCATTACGGAAGTATCCATGGAGTGGATTTAGTAAAGAGAAAGCATGAGTTTTTCATCATTGTCACTTTGTTAGAAGCTTCAAGGAAGAAGTCCTTTAGAGCGTCCAGTTTACTCTCAAAACACAAATACAAGTCAATGCATACAGGATAATATTCTACCTAGGAAGTTTTTTGGCGTCTATGGTGGAATATAGGATCTTATGTATATTTTTATTTAAATTACTTTTTTAAGTTTATAATTTGCTGACAGATCTAGGTGAATTTTTGTCAATGCTTGGAATCATTTTCCTTCATTGAGATAGAGATTTTGGAAGGAATAATGATTCAAAGAACCTATAGCTTTCCTTCATTAATCACGTTTTTAATTAGAAACTTCAACCAAAAAAACACAATTTTTTAGGCAATGACTAAAGACTTAAAAATATAACATTTACCTAATAAAATTAAATTACTTTTATACGTTTTATAATTTTTTTATATGAATTATATTTTTTTGATTTCATAAATAGTATTTTTACAAGATATTGAATAGGGGTGAGCGTTTGATCTAATCGAATGAAAAAATTTTGAGTTAATAGAGTTGACGAATCCTATTTTATCATCCTAACTTGATTTGAAATTTTCACGAATCGAGTCGAGTGAGATGAATTCGAATCGAATCAAATACATTTGTTCGAGTTAATTAAAAAAATGACTTTTAATTCTTGTAACCATTGTCGCCCACCGTAATCAAATTTATTATTAACTTTCATCTCCTTATAATTTATTTATTAATATTCTATGTACGGGTTAGCTTTTTTGCTGGCTTAGTTGCTTCAATTATCTTTTGATTTTCGTCACTATATATTTTGAAATTAAAAATATATGAAATATAAAAAATGTGATTTTTAATAAAAGTTATATTAAAGATAAAATGTGAAATTGATACCAACATAAAATTTTAACACGAATATTTTATGGCATCATCAATAATTTAATTTTAACAGAAATTTATAAAGATTTAATATGATTAAATAAATTGATAATATAAATAGTACAAAATGTGAAATTTAATTTAATATCATAAATAGTAGATATAAATAAAATTATTATTATTTAGGTTTAGGATTTTTTGGATGATTTTTTATTTAGGGGTAAAGGATGAAAAGTAAAAGTTTAGGAGGAAAAAAAAAAGTTTAGAAAGTTGGGGGAGTAAAATTTTGAGGAGAATGTAACGGGGGAAATATTCAAAAAAAAAAATATTGGGGGAAAATAAGGTTGGGGTAGATGGGGGTAGGATGGGAAGGGAGGAGAGTAAAAGTTTTTGGGGGAAGTGGGAGGGAGTAAAAGTATTGGAGGAAGTTAAAAAAGTTTGGGGATTTGAGGTAAAAATGTAAAATATTATAGTTTAATATTTGATTTATTCGAATTCGAAAATTAAACAATTCAAACTGAAAATTTGAAAAAAAATTCAATTTTTTCGAGTCGAATTGAGTTTTACACACCCCTAATATTGAATAGATGCAAAACTTTGTGTATGGTTATATTCCGAAATGCATCTTTTATCCAATTAAAATATTGATTGAATAGGAAATTACAAAAAAAGGTGAAAAACAATTCCAAAAAAACACAATTTTTTAGTAACTTGAACCAAAAATGGAGATTTATTCTCTATTTGGAACCTTGATGGAAAGATTGCTTTTGCGACATCATCAAAGCCACAGAGGATTTTGATATCAAATATTGCATTGAAGCGGTGGTTATGGCGGTGTTTACAGAGCAATCTTACCATGTGGCAAAGTTGTTGCATTGAAAAACTCCACCGATTGGAAGTCGAAAGGTACCGCTTATGATCTGAGTTTCCAAAATGAGATCAAGTTTTTACAGAATACGGCACAAGAACATTGTCAAACTCCACGGATTTTGTCTCCACAATCGTTGCATGTTCTTGATTTATGAATATATAGAAGAGGGAAGCTTGTTTTATGCCTTGAGGATTCATGAGGAAGCTGTGGAATTGGAATGGACCAAAAAGAGTGAACATTGTCAAAGGTGTCGCACATCCTCTATCTTACATGCATCATTACTACAACCTTCCAATTGTTCATCGAGACATCTCAAGCAATAATGTTTTGCTGAACTTGGAATGGGAAGCTTTTCTTGCTAATTTTCGGACTGCAAGACTTCTTGATTCCGATTCATCTAATCGAACTGTAATTGTTGGCACATAAGGATATATTGCCCCAAGTTCTATATGTACAAGCCCAATTCTGCCTGGGGCCCAATTTACATACCCAAATTTAAGCCCAAACCCGAAAGGCCCAATTAGCCCAACCCAGATAAAAAAAAACACCCAAAAATAATAAAACCTTAGGTGCGCTGCACCTAGGGTATTCTACTTTGACCCCTGACCTTCTGACGCCGGCCCTCTGCCTCCGCGGTCATGTCCATCGCCCTTCCACCGCCTCTGACCTGCACACAATAAACGGGAAAAGATAGAAAACAGCAAGTTGTAAAAAAGGCAAAGGCTATAAAGCCGATTTATTTTCTTGTAAAAGAGGTCTTTTTTTCGATCAATAGAATACCAGAAAAGAAAAGTTTTTACAGTAGATTTTCAAGCACAATATAGGCATAGATTAAACACAAATGTAACTAGAGAGAAATAGAAACAACAGTAAAGATTTAACACAAAAAGGGGTAAATGTAAATCGAAAAGGTGAATTTTTACCATTTTCAATTTTTCGCTTTCACCCTCTCTTGTTTTAACACACACATACATACATATTGTGTAAAGAAAAGAAAGATGAAAAAAATTTTTACCTTTTTAATTTTGCAGGTAATGCGATGGTAGGAGCGACGACGACGGTGAAGTCACGCGGTGGTCTCCTCGTCAAATTTTGGACCCAATCCGGAGGAAAACACCCCTTTCCTTTTTTTTCTACAAACGCAGACCAAATGAATTTTGGGCAAAATATCGTTTTATAAATCGGTGAAACGACGCCGCTTTTAGTGGGTGCCTTAAGCCCCAAAACGACGCTGCTTCACCCCCGTAATCTGCTTGTTGACCCGACCATTCTCGAGATTTGCGTGTTTTTTCGCTTATTAGGCAAATTGACCTTTTGGTCCTTCCGCATTTTTAGTATTTCAAATCAAGTTTGCAATATTCGCACATTAGCCCTAAAATTTTGCATAGTTTTGCAATTTGGTCCCTCTCTCAAAGCGCTGCGTTTAAATTTCTAAAAAAATGCCTCTTTGGTCCCCCACCTTTACGCGCGTGTTCTTCTAGCCCCTGAACCTCTATTTTATTTACAATTCGACCCCAAGACTTCTGTTTTTAATACAATTTAACCATTTAATTATTTTTGTAATTTTCTATTCACACCACTACACACCACCCTTACCTGCCATTCACACCACTGGGGATTTCTACAATCAACCTACACTGCTACACACCATCAGATCATGGCAAAAAGCCACTACAATAGATCATGGCATAAGCCACTACAACAGATTATGGCATAAGCCACTGCAGCAGAACACTTCCCCTTTCATTAATCACCCAACCCACAGAAACTGGCATACATGTTTATCACATCAAATCAACAAAACTATTCACTTTAGAATGACAGAGATCACTAACCTGATGATTCGCCTTTACCCTCCTCGGGTTTCAACCATTATGCCGGGATTTCGGCTTTTAACAGAATATAGCAGATTTATATACATGTATTAACAAACAATCTAGATGGGGTGGAAAGTTACACACATGATATCGCGTAGTACTATACTCTTAGTCGATATCCTTGCTATCCGGATCTACTATCCTCAGTCTATAACTTGGTTCAAGAAAAATCGGAAAAACACGAAGATTTTGCCTCCCCTACATTCAGCCAAGGGTTAATAAATACCCGAATTTACATGTTAAAACTAATAGATCTCCTTACCTTAAAATCCCGAAAGTAACACGATTCGTGTGTTACTGAACCCCGACTTAGAGATCTAAGCGATTGACTCCTCTTCAAATCTCAGAATGCCACAAATAAGAGAGAAACAAGAGATTAGTTTCTAAATAGCCATTCGACTAGAGACTTTGAAAAGTCGAAAAAGATTTGGGATCTCTCGAATCAATACTTACCTAAAATTTCCTTCAAATTTCGGCACAAGAAGACACCCCAGAGTGATTTCGGCAAACATAGGAGACGAGATCTCACGATTTTGGCTTTTATGAAAATCCGGAAAAGATGAACTGATGCGGTTTGACTTCTAGAAGTTTCGCTTAAGAGGAAGTGAAAAGAAAGCAAGGAAAGGCTTGAAGATTCGACTAAAGTGTCTCGAAAGAGATGAGAAAGGAATCACGAGGATTTGGCCACCAAGAAAGAGAAAGAGAGGGAGAACGAGTAGGAATTTCGACGGAAAAAAGAGAAAAATGATGAGAACTTTGACAGCAAATTTCGGCACATACTCAGCCTATACTAAACCGATTCCCCCTTTACAAAGTTTGATTTTCGACCAACACTTGCCTTCCTGATAGATCCTCATCCTATCCCTTATCCCTATCAAACACCCATCCAAAAGACACCTACATCACACCACTTTCTCCCTCATTTATCAACTTATATCACATATATTTTAAACACTAAAACTCCTAAATTTTAGCCTTGTTTCGTCCCCTCCTAGCTCCCTTTTTAGGTGCCGAATTTGGCCCAAAAACATGGGCTCCAAGTGGCCAAAACTTGGGCCTCCTCCTTTGCCATTAACGCAAACTCCCTTTCCTCTTAGTGGCACCATTTTGCCATTAGCCACAAGCCCATAATGTTAATTAACCTACCAAAACTTTATTTTAAGCCCTTGAGTGTCTAACAAAATATTTAATCAAGGCCTCAGCCCAAACCTGAACCCCTTTTGCACCTCAAATTCTCAAATTAATATCTTAAGCATATAACACATAAAATGCACAAGCCCGATAACTCGGGATGTTACAGATTGATTTGGTATGTTTGAGTGTGTGCTAAGAGTATTTTGAACCATTGAAAGCATGTGTAAATGGTGAGTCTTGTTGAGCAAGAATAGGTATTGTGATGGCTTATTTTAAGGGTTAAATTTAGAACACACTACACGGGACACGGACCAACAACACGGCATGTGCCACACACTGTCGTGTGTCATTATTAATTTAGGTGCAGGTTTCACATGGCCTGTCACACGGGCTGTGTATCCCAAGTCAAAGAGTTACACGGTTTGGCACACGTCTGCGACACGGACGTGTAGCCTTATTTTGAATAAACACACGAGTAGACACACAGGCCGAGACACGGTCGTGTGTCCCTATTTCGAATGTCCATGTAGTTTGGACTATGTCACACGGCCGTATTAAATTTGAAACCCCTAGGGTCGTATTAAATTTTTGTTAGGAAATTTTGAGGTTTAGATAGTTAATTAATTAAAATACTAAATGGAAAAAGTGCAAAAGTTAATATCTTTTGTCAAAATACTAATTAAATGTAGAATATTTAATGAAGGGATTTAAATGGTAATAATACCATATATATGTGTTAGTGGAATTTAGTATCTTGGTGTTTGTGTAAAATTTGATATTTTAAAAGGTTAAAATGGTAAATAAATAATAAATAATAATAACAAAAGATGATAAAATGTATCATCTTCCTTATTTCATCTCTTCCATTGATTTTCCTAGCCAAAGAATCCCATTTTCATGTTTTCAAGCTTAGCAAATTCAAGAGCTTGCATGTAAGTGGTTTTTGTATTAGTTTTTAGTAATTTTTATATATTTTTTAAATTGTTTTAGCTTAATCTACTTATCCCAGGGGTTAATTTGCAATATTGTTAAAGGTTGGGGGTCTTTCCATGAATGCATTCGATATGTTTTTTATTTTAGTTGATAGATTATTGAATTTGATTAATAAATAAACTTGTTTTGTTAAGTGTTTTTTGTTGAATTTAGGGTTAAGATTAATTTGTTAAAATGTAAAATTCCTAAGGATTAATGTGAAATTTTGATAAATATGGGTTGTTTAGGACCTTAGTAAAATTTGATTTGTGGGTAATTATGAGTAATTATGTAATTTGCAAGTTATGGTCTTAGAGATTAAATTGTACTAAAGTTAAACTATTAGGGTAATCATGTAATTTTAGCTTAATATGGATTATGGGTTTGAATTGAATATTTGAAGTAATTTTAGATACTTAATTGAGTTAGATTACTATTTAGATCTCGAAATTGAATCGAGGCAAAGCTAATGTGTTGGATTAGTTTTGAACTCCGTTAAAAGCGATCATGGTATCAAGGTAAGTTCGTATGAATTTTATGCTTACTAAATATTATTTTGGTTGGTTATTCGTTAATGTTATGTTATTTATAATTGATTAGATAATAATTTGATATTTGAATACATGACGAAAAAGTCTCGTTTAAACCTAGAGAATGCTTAGGATACAAATGACATATCATTAGGGATTATATGTTTCGGATGCTGGTCTTGGATGTCCTACCAATGGTTGAGGTCATACATTGGTTGTAGATTCTCCACAACTCATATGAATAGCATCGTGTAGCTAACATCCTGACCCACAACTCGTGTGAGTAGGCCAATTTCATAGCTCGTGTGAGCATTATAAATTGATAATATAAATAGTACAAAATGTGAAATTTAATTTAATATCATAAATAGTAGATATAAATAAAATTATTACTATTTAGGTTTAGAGATTTTTTTGGATGATTTTTTATTTAGGGGTAAAAGATGAAAAGTAAAAGTTTAGGAGGAAAATAAAAAGTTTAGAAAGTTGGGGGAGTAAAATTTTGAGGAGAAAGTAACAGGGGAAATATTCAAAAAAAAAATATTGGGGGAAAATAGGGTTGGGGTAGATGGGGGTGGGATGGGAACGGCGGAGAGTAAAAGTTTTTGGGGGAAGTGGGAGGGAGTAAAAGTATTGGAGGAAGTTAAAAAAGTTTTGGGGTTTGGGGTAAAAATGTAAAATATTATAGTTTAATATTTGATTTATTCGAATTCGAAAATTAAACTTAATTCAAACTGAAAATTTGAAAAAAAAAATTGATTTTTTCGAGTCGAATTGAGTTTTACACACCCCTAATATTGAATAGATGAAAAACTTTGTGTATGGTTATTTTCCGAAATGCATCTATTATCCAATTAAAATATTAATTGAATAGGAAATTACAAAAAAGGTGAAAAACAATTCCAAAAAAACACAATTTTCTAGTAACTTGAACCAAAAATGGAGATTTATTCTCTATTTGGAACCTTGATGGAAAGATTGCTTTTGAAGACATCATCAAAGCCACAGAGGATTTTGATATCAAATATTGCATTGGAGCGAATTGGTTATGGCGGTGTTTACAGAGCAATCTTACCATGTGGCAAAGTTGTTGCATTGAAAAACTCCACAGATTGCAAGTCGAAAATTAGGCTTATGATACAAGTTTTGAAATGAGATCAAGTTTTTAACAGAAATACAACACAAGAACATTGTCAAGCTCCGCGGATTTTGTCTCCACAATCGTTGCATGTTCTTGATTTATGAATATATGGAAAAGGGAAGCTTGTTTTATGCCTTGAGCATTGATGAGGAAGCTGTGGAATTGGAATGGACCAAAAAGAGTGAACATTATCAAAGGTGTCGCACATGCTCTATCTTACATGCATTATTACTACAACCTTCCAATTGTTCATCGAGACATCTCAAGCAATAATGTTTTGCTGAACTTGGAATGGGAAGCTTTTCTTGCTGATTTTCGGACTGTAAGACTTCTTGATTCCGATTCATCTAATCGAATTGTAATTGTTGGCACATAAGGATATATTGCCCCAGGTTCTATATGTACAAGCCCAATTCTACCCGGGGCCCAATTTACATACCCAAATTTAAGCCCAAACCCGAAAGGCCCAATTAGCCCAACCCAGATCAGAAAAACACCCAAAAATAATAAAACCCTAGGTGCGCCGCACCTAGGGTCTTCTGCTTTGACCCCTGACCTTCTGACGCCGCCCCTCTATCATTGCGGTCATGTCCACCGCCCTTCCACCGCCTCTGACCTGCACACAATAAACGAGAAAAGATAGAAAACAGCAAGTTGTAAAAAAGGCAAAGGCTATAAAAGCCGATTTATGTTCTTGTAAAAGAGGTCTTTTTTTCGATCAATAGAATACCAGAAAAGAAAAGTTTTTACAGTAGAATTTTAAGCACAACATAGGCATAGATTAAACACAAACAGAACTAGAGAGAAATAGAAGCAACAGGCAAAGATTCAACACAAAAAAGGGGGGTAAACAGAAATCGAAAAGGTGAATTTTTTACCATTTTCAATTTTTTGTTTTCACCCTCTCTTGTTTTAACACACACACATACATACATATTGTGTAAAGAAAAGAAAGACGAATTTTTTTTTACCTTTTTCGGCCACCGTGCGTGGTGGTCGGAGCGACGGCGACGGCGAAGTCATGTGGCGGTCTCCTCGCCGGATTCTGGACCCACACCCCTTTCCCTTTTTTTTTTGAAACGCGGACCAAATGATTTTTTGAGCAAAAATATCGTTTTTATCAGTCGGTGAAACAACGCCGTTTTGCTGGGTGCCATTAAGCCCCAAAACGACGTCGTTTCACCCCTAGGATCTGCGTGTTGACCTGACCCGCCTCAGGATCCGCGTGTTTTTTCGTTTATTGGGCAAATTGCCCTTTTGGTCCTTCCGCATTTTTAGTATTTCAAATCAAGTTTGCAATATTCGCACATTAACCCTGAAATTTTGCACGGTTTTGCGATTTGGTCCCTCCCTCAAAGCGCTGCATTTAAATTTCTGGGAAAATTGCCTCTTTGGTCCCCTACCTTTATGCGCGTGTTCTTCTAGCCCCCAAACCTCTTTTTTATTTACAATTCGACCCCAAGACTTCTATTTTCAATACAATTTAACCATTTTAATTATTTTTATAATTTTCTATTAATTTTAATAGTTTCGTTTTATTATTTATTATTATCGACATTCTATTATTACTATTTGATATTTTGTTATTAAGCATTATTACTAGCATTATTTTTTTTATGTGTGCCATTTTATTTGTTTGTATTATATTATTTACTTATTTTATTAGTATTGTTATTATTATATTATTATTCAACGCTATTATTTTATTAGTGTCATTAGTATTACTATACTTATATCTACATTTATTTCCGGTTTTAAAATTATAATCTCTATGTTTATTACTATTATTTATTAATTTCATTATCACATCTGTCGTTATCTACCATTTTATTTTAATATTATTAATATTACGTTGTTTTCTTATTTATTACTATATTACTTATTATTACTTATTCATTTCTAAATTTCATTACTATATCGCATTCATTTTTTCTTATGTTATTATTATTATTATTTGTTGTTCCTATTATTATTCTTCTCATATTATTATTATTATTATTATTATTATTATTATTATTATTATTATTATTATTATTATTATTATTATTATTATTATTATTATTATCATATCATTATTTTCATATACATATATATAGTTTTTATTTTATATATCTTGTTTCATTTATTTATTGCCATTACTATTTTTATATATCATCGTTGTTATCGTTATGTTCTTGTTAATGTATACTACTATTATCGTAATACTTTTACTTTACCATTACCTATTATTATTTTTCTTTATTGTTATTATTATCAATATTCTTATCACTCGTCGCACTAATCTTTCTCGATGTCTTAGCTTCATAACAACTAATATTTCCATGTTAGCAATTCAGGAGAATCGAGCCCTAACTTCATCGGATTCGGTTTTTCTCGCTTAAGCTAAACAATGAATGTCCCTTTAAAACCGTAATTCAAATTTTAAACAAACTCTTAATCCGAAAATTTGAAATGTCGCGCCCTAACTTACTGGACTCGACATCTAGATACTTCGGATAAGTTTTTTTAACACGAGCCCTAACTTACTGGGTTCTGACTTCTCGTTTGACAAATGACGGGAGATCCTCTTCAAATATAAGGCCAAGTTTTAAAAGCCAAACTTAGTTTCGGGAATCTAAAGTATTGCGCCCTAACTTACTGGACATGATGCTTTATCTCTTCGAAAATAAGAGAGTCTTAACGTCCTTTCGATCACTTCAAGTTTTAGAAATAAAAAGTATCTATTTTCGAATCACTTCAAAGTTTTCAACATTAGGACATCAATCAATCAATTTGGTACCAATTTTGGGCGTATCGAGGGTGCTAATCCTTCCTCGTGCGTAACCGATTCCCGAACTCATTTTCTAGATTTCGTAGACCAAAATCGTTATTTTGATAAATCAAACTGTTTATTAAAAATAACTGTTTTACGAGGTGACCCGGTCACACCCAAATAAAGATCGGTGGTGACTCCCTTCTTTTTCATTTTTTTAAAACCCGAGTCGACCGCATCGTTTACTGTTTTATCAGAAAATGGTTACGACACTATACATTCACTCTCTTTTTCCTTTTTATTTAGCTTCATTCATTCTTAATTTGTACTGATTATTTGTTTTGAATTACATATTATTCGAAACAAATGGGAAAAGCAAAATTAGCAAACATCAAATATAAATAAAATTTTTGTTTTAACTTGAGATTAAAGAATTCAAATGCAACTACACATGCACCTACGCACAGTATAAATTCACACCTATTTTTAACTATTTTTTTGTTTTAATTACAGAACTTGCTTATTCATTAGTTGTGACGGAAAAATGTGATGTATATAACTTTGGAGTGTTGCCATTGGAAATATTGATGGGAAAGCATCCTGGTGAATTGTTGTCAACACAATCATCATCGTCATCGCCATCTAGTATCCAAAATGTCATGTTAAATGAAGCTTTTGGACCCTCGATTATCACTCCCAAGAAGTCGAAAAATAGCAGGAGACATCGCTTTTGTTGCTGTGATTGCTTTCGCATGCTTACTGGCCAAACCCAAAGCTCGGCCATCTGTAACACCCCTCACCTATATTCAATGCCAAAATAGGGTTACGGAGCATTACTGAACTTATCACACATTTAACCATACATCTTTAATACAATTAATCAATTCATAAACAATTCAATGACAATTAAACTTTTCGTCCCTAATACGAGCCTACGAAACCCATAACATACATTGGGAGTGGTTCGGGACTAAGCTGATAACTTTGGAAACTTTTTAAACTCTTAAGAAAATTTTCTCAAAACAGAGGACACAATCCAGTGTGGCCCAGCTGTGTCTTTCACACGGCCCACGACACACCCATGTCACAGTAGTGTGGACATTCAAAATGTAAGTACATAACCATGTCCCACCCATGTCCGACTCAGTAACTCTCGACTTGGGTTACACACCAACCCACAAATCCGTGCCCTAAAATAGCCATACATGCCCATGTGCCGTGTAGTGTGCTAGGCCGTGCCAAACCTGTAAGGTATACTGACTTATGCCACACGGCCAAGTCACACACCCTTGTGTGAGGCCATGTGGAGTATATTGACTTGATTTTAATTTCAACACCAGGGGACACATGACCGTGTAACATAATCATGTGTCATACGCGACTGAGACACACGCTCGTGTGGACAAAAATAGGCCATTTACCAAGCCATTTTGCCACCCAAACTTACATGTACCTACACCACATCAATTTGCACCAACACATAACATATCTAATCATTTGAATCAGCCAATTCAAAAATAAATCATGCACATTCTATACTGCCTTTTTACATATACAGAAATTACCAAAACATACCATACCATTTGTACCAAACTTTACCTACTTAAATCATCAATATGACCATTATCAACTATGCATCATTTGGTCCTTTTTCTCAAGCATGTCAATCAATCAAAACTTGGCTATTAGTTATTTATTATGCTAATTATCCACAAGCATCACATGTCCAATTTACAAAACACCACATAAGCCATATATACGTATATATACATAACCAAATCCACCAAATTTAAGCCAACTCTCATGTATATATATATATATATATATATACAAACCAAAACATAGTCATTCACAAGCCAACTCAAATGGCAAAACTCGTTACCAAAATACATATCCAAAATGACCATAATTCTATACATGTCATATAACAAAAACACAAGCTTTGAAGTACCAAATTGATAGTTGGATAGTGTGATGGAGTCTCCGACAATCCCCGAATCCGAGATAGCTTTGAATTCACTATAAAACATGGAAAATTAAACAAAGTAAGCTATATAGCTTAGTAAGCTCGTATGAAATAATTAAGCAAATTTCACCCCATTCATTTACATTTTCAAATAAGTATCATAAATTGCATCAAAGAATTAAACACCAAGTTAACATGAAATTAATCACATAATTGATCATAAGCTAACAACTTTCTTTGATTCATTACTCAAATAGTTTTCCGTACATACCTGTACCAATACGTATCTATTTCTCACCAATTCACATCTTCAGTATACCTGTTGAACCATTTAGAATAGAAGTTAGATACTTAGGAGTCTCGCACACTAAGTGCTCAAATCATGGCCAGAAGCGAACTCAATGTATCTCGCACCCAAAGTGCTAATATCATGGCCCGAAGCCAAATCAATGAAGCTCGCACCCGAAGTGCTAATATCATGTCCCGAAGCCAAATCAATGAAGCTCGCACCCGAAGTTCTAATATCATGGCCAAAAGCAAAATTAATGTATTCCCTAATAACATGTCACTAGTATCCT
Organism: Gossypium rotundifolium; assembly: GCA_025506655.1. Taxonomy (NCBI): domain Eukaryota; kingdom Viridiplantae; phylum Streptophyta; class Magnoliopsida; order Malvales; family Malvaceae; genus Gossypium; species Gossypium rotundifolium. Next base: position 12,476,776 of record CP106730.1, on the reverse strand, counting down.
AAAATATTCCTAAGGTTCAACCGAGATTTTCAATGTCAAATCTTAGTCGAACGTATCCGTAGAGTCAAATTCACAATTCATACAATATCAAAGCATTTAAAACATAATTATATCAATGCTTATTACATACGAACTTACCTCGTACGCAAAAATGACAACACAGGTCAACTATTCTGTAACTTTGTTCTTTCCCCGATCTAATTTCGTATTTCGCCTTTCTTGATCTAAATATAATCAAAATTAACTTATTTAATCACCTCTCTATTCAATTTATTCTAAAATTCACTTTAAGGCATTTTTACACAATTGCCCCTCATGTTTCACATCTTTTACAATTTAGTCCTTATTTCACAAAAACACAAATTCATGCAATTTAACCACAACCCATTCTAGCCAAATTATTATTATGCCCCTAGCAGCCTATATTTTTCATTTATTTCAAATTTAAACCATAAAGTTTTCACATTTCACAATTTAATCCCTAATTTGCATTTTCACTAAAAATCACTTAACAAAACTTGTATATATATCAACAAGCATTCATAATCTATCAAGAAACATCAAAATACTCATGTATTTATCAATGGTAACATTCAAAATCTTTAATAGTTTTGTAAGTTAGTCCTTGGGCCAACTAGACTAAGCTGCAATGATCTCAAAAACGTAGAAATCATTAAAAACAGGACAAAAACGTACCTTAATTAATCAAAATAGCTTGACTGAATGAACCCTAAAAAATGGCTTTTCTTCTCTTTAAAAATTGGCTAGAAGAAGATGAAATCCTTAAAATTTATGTTTGTTTTATTTAATTTACTTATATAACCAAATTACAATATTAACCTTTAATATAAACCATTAAAATTCATTTATGCATGGCCATCTTTGTCCACTAACACTAAAAATGATTTATTTACCACATAAGGACCTCTACTTTAAAGTTCCATATCTATTAGACACCTTTAGCTAATAGAAATCACTTTTGCATTTTACGTGATTTAGTCCTTTTTACCGAATTAAGCATTCAAATGATAAAATTTCTTAACAAAAATTTCACACAATCATATTTTCATATTGTAAACATGAAAATAATAATAAAATAAATATTTTGACCTTAGTTTTGTAGCTCCAAAACCACTGTTCTAGTTTGACTAAAAACGGGTTGTTACAACTCTCCCCATTAGGGATTTTCATCCCTAAAAACCTTACCAGTGAATAGGTTTTGGTACTGTTTTCTCATTGCTTCCTCGGGTTCCCATGTGGCTTCTTCGACACCGTGTCATTGCCACAAAACCTTCACTAAAGCTATTTGTTTGTTTCTTAACACTTTAATCTCTCGAGCTAGAATTCTGATCGATTCTTCGTTGTATGTCCTATCAGCTTGAATCTAATCTCTAACGACAAAATTACGTGCTGATCGCTGAAATCAGAGCTTTAAAATTTATAATGAATGAGATCGAACTGGGAAACTAACTCTGACAATGATTAAAGGCAAGTACCTATCGAACAGTAGTATAGCTTAGGCAAGACCGGATTGTCGAACCCAAAGGAACTAAAAGTACTAATACTAACCTTCTTTTTATTATTTAGCCTAAAATAAAGTGAAGTTGATTTAATCTAAATTAATGACTACTAAGCTAAAGACAGAAGACAAAAAGAACGAATTGGAAAATAACTTGAAGAAAAACTCAGTTGATCGCGACGATACCCTCAGGAAGAATCCACCTAGACTTCACTTGTTATCTAACACTGAACCATGCGATTTATTCACTTAGTTTGATCCGTAGGACTCCCTAACGTATATTAAACCCTCTCTCGTGGCGAATAACGTCTAACCTTAGGTCAATTAGTGGAACTCTTATTCTCTTATAATAACCCCCTAGAATAGCAGTAAATCGATCTATGGACTCCCATATTAGGTTTCACCCTAATCCAAAAATCTCGTCACCCTATCTCTAGGCATGCACCAACTCACGCTAATTATGCTATATCTACTCTTAAGCAGGTCTATTCCTCCTCCACCTAAGCACATCGATTTGAATTAAGCATGCATAATTAAGAACAAACTAACTATTTATCATATAATTCAGAAAACAATAACAAGATTCATCTAGGTTTCATCCCCTTTAGGTATCTGAAGGGTTTAGTTTATAACAAATAAAGAAAACATCTCAAGAGAAAAGATAAAATAAAACATAAGAAATCCCTAAAACTCCTTGAAGGAATTGAAGGAGAAATTCGCCGTCTTGAGTAGAATCCCAGCTTCTTGAGATGGATCAACTGGCTAACTTCGAGCGATTCCCTCAACTCTGACCTTTTGGGCTTGGCTCCTTGGCCTAGCTTGACGCCCCGACAAAAGCCCTGGCAGAAGACTTCTGTCGAACTCCTCCTTCAAGTTGCCCCTTTGGGTGTTTATATAGACTTTATGATGCCTTACTTGGCCCCTAAGTATCCTAATTTAAGTAGAATTCCTACTAGGGTGTTTGAATAGGCTTTGAATGTGTTTCTTTGCCTCCAAGTATCATTTCCCAAATGAAATTGCTCTTTCCAGCGACAGGGGCACGACCATGGAACACGTCCGTGTGAATCGTGGCTAGGCCGTGTTCAGAATTTTAATGAGGCATGGCCGTGTGGTCTTTGAGCCAGGCCGTGTCGATTTCTCTCTTGGCCCAATTTGGTCCGTTTTAAGCTTGTTTCTCATTCTTTTCATCTTTGGGTGCTTTCCTGGGTATAAAACATGAAAACAAAGAGTTAAGAGCACCTTTTTACATAAATCGAGGCTTAATTCATCCAAAAGCATACTAAATGTGGGCTTAGAATATGTTACTTTTATGGTTTATCAAATACCCCCACACTTAAGCTTTTGCTTGTCCTCAAGCAAAATTCTCAACTTACAATTAAAACGAACTTTCAATGATTCATAATTCTTACCGACAATGTCTCATGATAATTCATAGATAATTTATATATGGATAATTTAACTCAAAGAGTCCTAAAGATTTAAACAATCAAAGTCATATATTTGTAGCATGAAAACACATGTGTCTCTCCTTATCTAAATAATTACCTATCAATTCAAAATTTGATAAGAGCTGATATCCTCACAAAAGATTCACTCGAATCACTCTAAGTGTTTTAAGGTTCAGAAAAATAGCACTCATAAGTTGAACCTGAAAAATTAATCCCATAGGCTTGCCTGAAAATCAAATCTCCACCACTATAAAATGAGATGATAAACAGATCAAAAGGTCTTTTCCAGGGTTGTAACGGAGCTAGGGTAAGGTGTGGATAAAGGCTGAAATTACAAGGTTAGAATCGAGATTGAATTGTCAAGTACCTACCTTGAAATACTGAACTAGTCCTAAATAATTACATCAATTAATAATATAAGCTTTTTTTTTTTTAAGATTTAAGATTTTGAAACATGTAAGCTCACTAATAATGAATATACTTCATTTTTTTAAGAACAAATCAATAACAATAAAAGATAATTCAACTTACTAAACTAATTTAATTAGGTAACTTAATCAAATCAAATCTCAATATAGGGGTAGTAAAAAGAATAGTGATGACAAATACAAAGGGGTTTTGGGTTAATATTAGTTGATAAGTCAATAAAAAGGGTTGTTAGGATTAAACGGGGTTCACTAGGGGTTAATTTATGGAGGTAGGCTGTTTAGTAGAGTGAGTGGGTTAAATCCTAGGTGCCTTTATCATCTCTGTATGTCAAATCATAGATGTGGCCTCAACATGTATAATCAAGGCAAGTTCTAGAACAACAGTTTAAAGTTGACACACTCATAATCAATAAAGTGAGCATGAAAAAGAATATATGCTCTATAAGGATCAAAATCTCACAAAAATTATGGGTGTTTTGACATCAACCTCGTAAATTTCAAACTTCAAAGTAATATTCAGATTCAAGTAGACAACCTAAAAAAAAATTTATTCTGAAAAATAGACTTATCATGCTTGATTCTCTAGTATCCTTCAAATTTCATCATCAATGCACAATTATCAATGAATTAATCTAAAACATATCAATAAAAATCATAAATTAGGAAAACTTCATTCTAATCACATTATGAGACACTTTACTTTTGAATAAGGCATAATTCAGGGATTTTCAAATAATACAATAGTTAACCCCCCCACACTTAAGTTGTACATTGCCCTCGATGTACAAAGATAGATAATAGAAAAATAATCATAAAATCATAAGATGGGGAGAGAATTGAAACTTCCTGAATTTTGGATGAAGTCAATGAAAAGAAACCGGATAGGTTTGGAGGTGAACGTGGGGAAGCGTCTTGAACCATTTGAAATTGAATCCTCGAAGTAGCCTGTCCTAATTTTATTAAATCCTAAGCTAAATTTAAATGGCATGAAGAATAAGAAAATAAAATAAAATAAAAATAAAAGTAAAAATAAAAATAAAAATAAAGATAAAAATGAAAGTAAGAAGAAAAGTAAATAATGGAAAATGAAAGAAGAAAGACAATTGGAAAAGAAAAGGAAGAAGGGGGTTAAGTAGAAATTATGGATCTGGTGGTTGACCTCGCCCTTGTACCTTCCTGTGGTGGTCACACGACCACGGCCACGAGGCCGTGTGCAAGGCTGTGTGGTATGGAAATCTGTACTTTGGTTAGTTTATAGTTAGGTGCTAAAAAGGAAAAAAAAATTAAAGTAAATAAAAAATTAATGGGGTTAAATAGTGGTTGAGTTTGCTTAAATAGGGGTCGTGCCATGGGCAAGGGCCACGCCCATGCATGATTTTAATTAGCTTGGTTTTTTGGGATTTTGAATTTTAGGTGCGTTCAGGTGGGTTCGCCATGGTCGTGTTACAGATGACACACCCGTGTTCTTCTTCACATAGTCGGTTGGATCAGGCGTTTTTATCCCATGCTTGACAAGTCAGTAACCTCGCACGATTCGTCGGCACAAGCGTGTTTTTTTATCGCAGGTCATGTTGGGAAAACAAATTTTTCTTTGTCGTGCATGGCTATTGGCCTGCCCGTGCTTTGTCTCCTGGCTTCTACATGACCACGGGCACGCCGGTGTGTAAGGCCATGTGGTCTAAAACCTGCACTTTATTAAATTTAATTAGTATGAAGTTAGATGCTGAACAGTTAAAAATATAATGTTAGGGAAGTTAGTGCTCGGGTTGCCTCCCGAGAAGCGCTTGTTTATAGTCTTGAGCTAGATTTTGCCTGTTATTTGTATGGTCATGGTGGTTTGAGGAGGTGAAAATCCTTTCGCATGCGATCAATTTGGTTATGGATATATAGTTTAAGTCGAGTAATGTTTACCTCAAAAGTGTCGAATTTAGGATTGCTTACCTCGACTGTGCCGTATAGGAAGACATTAAGTACCTCAAAAGTGATTTCTTCATTTTTCTTGAGGTCTGAATTGGTGATTCGAGGGTCTTTCTTATTCAACAATACCTGATCCCCTAATTTGAAGTGATTCATTGTTCCTATCAGCTCGTCTAAGGGTTCCATAGATTTCACTTCGTGCGGTTCCTATTCCTCTTTGATTTGTGTTTCCTGCTCTTTTAATTTGTCAACCCTAAGGCTTTGTTCCTTATGTATTTCTTCTTTGTTGGCACGAGGTCTAAGATCTAGCTTAGCTAAGTGATTTCGTGATGCTTCCTGTAAAAAAGGTTGAACCAAATGATTATCAATAGAATTAAAGTTCGTACCTTTATTATTCGATGTCCTAGCTAAGTTAAGAGCGTGAAGAGTGATTATTTCATCGTCTACACGAAGTGTGAGTTCATCAAATTCTTCCTCTGTGTGGTCTTTCTTTATTACATCGGGATATGGCACACGAGGTTGGTACTCTGTAATTGCCAGTTTTGGCATATCATGGCACACCTCAACCTTACCTTCACTTACCACAGGTTCTTCCCTTGGGTTTGGTTCATCTAACCCTTCAATATCGTAAATGGCTTGATTTTGCTCTCTCGGGTTAGTTTCAGTATTGCTTGGCAAGCTTCCTTGTGGTAGTTTAGAGATCAGGTTAGCAAGTTGTCCAACTGCATTTGTGACTTCCTTGACTAACTTAGTAAGTTCCCCGACTCGGTTCTCGTTGCTTTTGAGTGTTTTCTCAGTCTATTGGAAGCGGTTTTCTGTGGCTGCCATGAATTTTGTCAGCATCTCCTCGAGATTTGACTCCTTTTTCCTGTTGGTGAGGTGGTTGTTGAAAATCTGGAGGAAGTTATGGTCTTTGGCTACTTTGATCATCCCACGGATGGTACCTCCAACCTGTATTATAAGTGTCATTATAAAAATTATTTTGAGGTCTAGAATAGTTACCCATATAGTGGACTTGTTCGTTCTCCATGCCATATCTGTAGGGTGGGTACTCAGGATTCGCCACGCCTCCTAGATTTGAGTCATATTGCATTATTGAGTCTACCTGCGAGAGACTATTCAAACCATCAAACTTTTTATTCATCATCTCTAGTTGGTTAGATAACCTGGTGACCACATCGAGGTTGAAAACACTGGCGGCTTTTGTTGGCGCTATCCTCATAACTTGCCACTGATAGTTATTTAGTGCCATCTCCTCTATAGGCTAAAATTACCTGTTAAAGAAAATAAAAGAAAAATTAGCAAAGTAAAATAATAATAATAATTTTTTTTTGCAAAAATAAAATTTAACTAAAAAAAAGTAAATTGCGAAAAATAAAAAAAATAATGGCTAAAGTAATAAAAATAGAGCTTTCTTAGTATTTTAGTTCCCCGGCAAAGGCGCCAAAAACTTGATCGCTGAAATTAGAGCTTTAAAATTTATAATGAATGAGATCGAACATGGAAACTAACTCTAACAAAGATTAAAGGCAAGTGTACCTATCGAACAGTAGTATAGCCTAGGCAAGACCGGATTGTCGAACCCAAAGGAACTAAAAATGCTAATACTAACATTCTTTTTTATTATTTAGCCTAAAATAAAGGGAAGTTGATTTAATCTAAATTAATGACTACTAAGCTAAAGACACAAGACAAAAAGAACGAATTGGAAAATAACTTGAAGAAAAACTCAGTTGATCACGACGATACCCTCAGGAAGAATCCACCTAGACTTCACTTGTTATCTAACACTGAACCATACGATTTATTCACTTAGTTTGATCTGCAGGACTCCCTAACATATATTAAACCCTCTCTCGAGGTGAATAACGTCTAACCCTAGGTTAATTAATGGAACTCTCGTTCTCTTATAATAACCCCCTAGAATAGCAATAAATCGATCTATGGACTCCCATATTAGGTTTCACCCTAATCCGGCAAAATCTCGTCACCCTATCTCTAGGCGTGCGATCAACTCTGCTTAATTATGCTAGATCTACTCTTAAGCAGGGTCTATTCCTCCTCCACCTAAGGACATTAAATTTGGATTAAGCATGCATAATTAAGAACAAACTAACTATTTATCATATAATTCAGAAAACAATAAAAAGATTCATCTAGGTTTCATCCCTTTAGGTATCTGAGGGGTTTATTTCATAACAAATAAAGAAAATACCTCAAGAGAAAAGATAAAACAAAACATAAGAAATCCCTGAAACTCCCTGAATGAATTTAAGGAGAAATCCGGCGTCTTGAGTAGAATCCCGACTTCTTGGTATGGATCAACTGGCTAACTTTGAGCGATTCCCTCAACTCTGACCTTTTCGGTTTGGCTCTTTGGCCTGGCTTGACGCCCCGAAAAAGCCCTAGCAGAAGGCTTCTGTCAAACTCCCCCTTCAAGTTGCCCATTTGGGTGTTTATATAGACTTTATGATGCCTTATTTGGCCCTTAAGTATCCTAATTTAAGTAGAATTCCTACTAGGGTGTTTGAATAGGCTTTGGAATGTGTTTCTTTGCCTCCATGTATCATTTCCCAAATGAAATTGCTCTTTCTAGTGACAGGGGCATGACCATGGAACACACCTCTGTGAATAGTGGCTAGGCCGTGTTTGAATTTTTAATGAGGCACGGCCGTGTGGTCTTTGGGGCATGCTGTGTGGATTTCTCTCTTGGCCCAATTTGGTCCATTTTAAGCTCATATCTCGTTCTTTTCATCCTTAGGTGCTTTCTTGGGTATAAAACATGAAAACAAAGGATTAAGAGCACCTTTTTACATAAATCGAGGCTTAATTCATCCTAAAGCATACTAAATGTGGGCTTAGAATATGTTACTTTTACGGTTTATCACATGTGATGGATCCGATTGATACCGTTGTAACATCAACACATGAAACACATTATGAATCTTTTCTAACTCTGACAGTAAAGCTAACTGATATGCCACTGGCCCTATTCCTTCGATGATTTCATACGGCCCGATGAAAAGCGAACTCAATTTTTCTTTACGACCAAATCTAAGGATTTTCTTCCACTGATAAACTTTTAGAAATACTTTATCACCGATCTGAAATTCAATGTCTTTTTGTTTTAAATTCGCATAAGATTTCTGTCGATCTGACACTATTTTCAGACTGTCGTGAATTACTTTCTCTTTTTCTTTAGTCTCTCGAATCAAATCAACCCCGTGAATCTTTTACTCACTCAGCTCGGTCTAATAAATGGAGCTCGACATTTAGACTATACAAAGCTTCGTACGGTGCCATCTTAATGCTCGATTGAAAGCTATTTTCATACGTAAATTCAATCAATGATAAATATTTCTCCCAATTTCCTTCGAACTCTAAAACGCACATTGGAGCATATCTTCGAGAATTTGTATTACTCTCTCAGACTGACCGTCGGTTTGTGGATGGAAAGTTGTACTGAAATTCAACCTCGTACCCAAAACCTCTTGCAATTTCTTCTAAAATCGTGATGTAAACTTCGGGTCTCTATTTGAAATAATCAAAACTAGCACCCCGTGTAATCTAATGATTCTCGATATGTACAGTTCAACTAATTTATCAAGTGAATAATCTGTATGTACAAGAATAAAATGAGCAGACTTCGTTAGTTGATCAACGACAACATAGATAGCATCTTTTTTCGATGACAGAGGTAATCCCGATATAAAATCCATCGTAACTCTATCCCATTTCCACTCTGGTATCATCATTAGCTGTAGTAATCCTGAAGGCTCTTGGTGTTTGGCTCTAACTTGCTGACACACTAAACATCTTGATACGAATTTTGAAATGTCTCGTTTCATACCCGACCACCAATACAATTGTTTCAAATCATTATACAATTTGGTACTCCCCAGGTGAACAGATAGACAACCACTATGTGTTTCATACAAAATTTTCTGAATAAGCTTAGAATTCTTCGGTACATAGATTCTATTTCATAACATTAAACAATCATCAGCTCCGATCTGATATTCTGAATCACTAATCGACTCATATTGTACTCTTTTAGCTTGCAAATCGGTATCAGACTTTTGAGCTTCACAAATTTGCTGAAGAAAAAACTAGTTTAGCCTTCAATTCAGCCAGTATCGAACCATCATCAGATAATAACAAACGAGTATTTATTGCTCACAAAGCATATAATGATTTTTTACTCAGTGCATCTGCAACTACATTGGCTTGTCCCGAATGATAATCAATTACTAACTCATAGTCTTTTAGTAGCTCGAGCCATCTCCGTTGTCGCAAGTTCAGATCTTTCTAAGTCATAATATACTTTAAGCTTTTATGATCAGTAAAGATGTGGCATTTTTCACCGTAGAGATGATGTCACCAAATTTTCAATGCAAAAACAATAACGGCCAACTCTAAACCGTGGGTTGGGTAACTTTTTATGCGGCTTCAATAGTCTCGAGTCATAACCTATCACTTTTCCCTCTTACATTAACATGCAACCCAAATCGTTCAATGACACGTCGCTATAAATCATTAATTCTTTTCTCGACTCAAGTTGAACCAATACTGGTGCTTCAATTAACAATGCTTTTAACTGATCAAAACTCTGTTGACATTTTTCGGACCATTCAAACTTCACATCCTTCTATAGCAATTTGGTGATCAGTGTAGCAATCATCAAAAATCCTTTAACAAAACGTCGATAATAACCAGCTAACCCCAAAAGGCTTCTAAGTTCCGATACATTCCTCGATGGTTTCCAATCAACAACTATTGAAATCTTGATCGGATCAACTCTAATACCTTCCGCTAAAACAATGTGCCCTAAAAATCTGACTTCTCGGAGCCAAATTCACATTTGCTAAATTTAGCGAACAGTTGCTTATCTCTCAAAATTTTTAACACAATTCTCAAATGCTCAGCATGCTCAGACTCATCACATGAATAGATCAGAATATCATCAATGAACACAACAACAATTCTGCCTAAATACGGTCTAAAAATCTGGTTCATCAAATCCATAAAGACTGCAAGAGCATTAGTCAATCCAAAAGGCATAACAAGAAATTCATAATGTCCGTACCTCGTTTTGAAAGTAGTTTTTGGCACATGTGAATCTTTCACTCGCAACTGATAATAACCAAACCGCAAATCAATCTTTGAAAACACTGTAGCTCCTTTCAACTAATCAAATAAATCATCTATTCTCAGCAACTAATACTTGTTCTTCATTGTAAACTTGGTGAGCTGTCGATAGTTAATACACATTCTCATTGACCCGTCTTTCTTCTTTACGAACAATACTGGCCTACCCCAGGGTGAAAAACTAGGTCATGCAAAACCTTTATCCCTTAACTATTATAGCTAAGATTTCAACTCTTTCAATTTTATCGGAGCAATTCTGTATAGAACTATCGATATCGGTGAAGTTTTCGGTACTAACTCAATAGCAAGTTCAACTTCTCTTATCAATGGTAACCCCGATAATTTTTCTGGAAATACATTCTGATATTCACATACTACATGTACTGATTCAATCTTTGATTTACACAATTTTGTATCTAAAACATAAGCAAGATAAGCTTCACAACCTTTTCTCACACATCTCTAAGCTAACAAAGACGAAATCACAGCAGGAAATTCACTCAATTCATCTTATTCAATTTGAATAATTTCAATATTCTGACATTTTAATTCAATGATCTTTCATCGACAATTCACAACAGCATCACACAGATTCAATCAATCCATAACTAGAATTACATCGAGTTCATCAAATGGAAATAGCATTAAATCAGCCGAAAAATAGTAACCCCGGGTCATTAAAGGACAGTTCTTGCCAACTTTATCAAATAGAACATACTTGCTTGAGGGGTTCGATACTTTAATCATAAACTCAGTAAATTCAACAGAAATTTCTTACTAGACACTAAATTCTCACAAACATATGAATGTGTCAATCCATGATCAATTAAAGCAATCATATTAGTATCGTAAAGTGAAAAGGTGTTGGTTATAACATCATGTGACGATGCGCTTCTTGAGCGCGAATAACGTAAGCTCTAGCAGGTGCTCTGGCCTCAGATCTCATAGCAGAGTCTTTCGTTACTACTGGTCACATTTCCTGCATTTCTCGGTGGCCTCCCTATTGTGGCTGTATTACCTTGGTCTTGCATTTTGGAATTGATCTTTCTCAGATAACTCAGGACAATCCCAAATAAAATGATCTGGCAAACCACATTTGTAACAAGCTTTATTACTTTTATTCCAGCATTCTCTAAAATGTCGCCTCCCACAATGTTGACACTCAGGTTTATTGTTTCTCACTCTACCAACACTCAATATTGATGTAGCTTGAGCTTTAGGACTTGAGTATTGTTCTCCACAATCTCTATTCAAATACTTGATTGAAGCATTTGGACGATTAAACGAATCTCTGGATTTCTTTGACAAAGGCTGATATGGTTTATTCATCGATCTTTTAACTGTTGGTTTTGGAGAGTTGTATGTTTTTTAGGACTATATGGATTTTTAACTGTTGGTTTTGGTTTGCTTGCTCAATTTACACATGCTTTATCAAAAAGTTTTATTTTAAAACGACGGTTTACTAAACCATGGTTTTCTAAATCGCGAACCGTATTGCTAACACATCACAATTTTTCATAAGCTTCCGCCCAAAATGATTTTTAGTCAAATAGATTAATGTTTTGATAATAAGTATGAAAATGTAAGAGTTGAATAAACATTTTTTAGTTTTCTAAAAACAAATAAGAGCTACTAAACTGAAATGGTTTTACGGTGACGACTTAGTTTAAAAAACCCTTTCCATGTGACCTCGTCTGATTCAACCATAACGTCTAGGCCGGGTATGGGGTGTTACATTTAATGGTATCAGAGCTAGGTTGCAAAACTCAGCTGTGAATTTTGAGTTCCAAAATATGTTTAAAAGAATTGGTTTTCAGATGGTTTAAAAATATTTTGATTGAGAATGTGGTACACCGAGCCTCCAGCACTATCTCGTAAGTATTTTTGTACTTAGTTAAACTATTCCAAAACATTGTAGATAGTACTTATTGAGACTATACTGAGATAGTTAGAAAACTTAAACTTCTAAAAAAGCTCTTAAACTTCTTATAATTATGCATAAAATATATGTTAATAAACATTGAATTGATGCATAAAACTCTTAATATAGATAAACCTGAATTAGACGATGAGTGCCCGTGGTATTTGCGGATGTGGTATTCGAGGTCATGGTATCATTCTCCTTTTCCTCGAAAAGATTCATCCTTGAATCTTGTATTTGAGCAAACCCTAATTTGATTTGCTTAGCCTTTGACATTGTTGTTGGGCCTTAAGGTAGTGTGAACCTATCACATTCATAGGTCTGAAATTAGGTATTGAAACTTGTATTAATTCCTATAATTTTCTTTTCACTCTATGAATGTATCTTTCCCAACATTAATTGCAATGGTAATAATGAATGAATTGTGTCCCTTTATGTAAAGACTTTACTTTCTACAAGCATAAATATCTATTAGAGTTGTGTGACCCAAAATATATCTTCTTTCTAAAAGATTTAGTATCTATGAGTATAATATATTTAGCATTTATTAGCATAATATATTTTACTTTGATTAGAATTAGGTTTTTCAACCTATAAATAGATGTAGTCGAAACTCCTCTTGTAATCGGTTCGAATTCAAAACAGTGAATTTTTCTTTTCCTTTGCCCGTGGTTTTTTCCCGGAAGGGTTTTCCACGTAAAATCTGTGTGTTATTTATTTTATTTCTCTTTTCTTTGCAATACATTTATCATTACCGACTTTATATTTTTCACAAATTGGAATTGAGCTTCCGGGGTTTTCATCTCGATCATGGTAATGCGTCTTTGAAGTATGAAATTCCTCTGTTGGATCACAACACCAGATTCACATTATGGCAGATAAAGATGTAGGTAGTTCTAGCATAGATGGATTTAGAAGAAGCCTGCTAGGATAGATAAGATGTCTTCGACATTGACAGAGGAAGAGAAGAAGCGCAAGGATCGAAAGGCATTAACACAATTACATTTGCATTTGTCTAACGAAATTTTACAGGATGTGATGAAGGAGAAGACCGCCGCTGCATTATGGAAGAGGCTAGAATAAATATGTATGTCAAAAAATCTAACCAGCAAGTTGCATATAAAGCAACATCTTTATGCTTATCGTTTAGAGGAAGGTGCTTCCATAAATGAACACTTAACAGTGTTTAAAGAAATTTTCTCAAACTTGGAGGCCATGGAGGTTCAATATGATAAGGAAGATCTAGGGTTGATTCTACTTTGTTCGTTTCCCCCGTCTTATTCAACCTTCAGAGACACGATTTTATATAGCCGTGAGTCTTTCACAGTTGATGAGGTTTATGATTCTTTGACCTCGTATAATAAGATGAAGCATCTAGTGGTTAAACCCGACTCTCAGAGAAAGGGTCTCATTGTTCGTGGGAGACAAGATCGAAATGCTAATGATGATTGTGGAAGGACACATGAATAGAATCCTCGCGATAAATCTAAGGGTAGATCGGAGTTTTCAAATAGAGGTAAAACTTGCAACTTCTGCAAGAAGAAAAGGCACATTAAATTTGAGTGCTATAAGCTACAGAACAAGATTAAAAGGGAGCTGCAAATCAAAAGGGAAAACAACTAGAAAATTCTGGTGAAGCTGATGTTATAGAAGACTACAGTGATGGTGAACTTCTAGTCGCTTCTATCAATAATTCTAAAGTGAGCGAGGAGTGGATACTTGATTCAAGCTGCACCTTCCACATGAGTCCCAATCGGGATTGGTTTATAAATTACGAAACAGTCTCTAAAGGTGTTGTTTTGATGGGAAATAATGCTTCGTGTAAAGGTGTTGGAACAATTAAAGTTAAGATGTTTGATGGAGTTGTCAGAACACTTAGTGACATACGGCATGTTCCAGAATTGAAGAGAAATTTAATTTTGTTAAGTACTCTTGATTCAAAAGGGTACAAATACACAGTTGAAAGTGGGATTTGAAGATTTCCAAAGGTTCCCTCGTTGTGATGAAAGGGTAGAGAAAGACTGCCAAGTTGTATGTTTTGCAGGGTTCTACTGTTATTGGTGATGCAACTTTCGCTTCCTCTTCCTTGTCAGATGATGATATTACTAAACTTTGGCATATGCGCCTAGGGCATATGAGTGAGAATGGCATGGCAGAATTGAGCAAAAGAGGATTTCTTGATGGGCAAGGAATTCGCAAACTAAATTTCTGTGAGCACTGCATTTTTGGGAAGCAAAAGAGAGTTTGATTCACCAGAGGAATCCATAACACGAAAGGAACGTTGGAGTATATTCATTCTGATCTGTGGGGGCCATCAAGAGTGCCTTCAAGAGGTGGAGCTAATTATATGCTAACTTTTATTGATTATTTTTCCAGAAAAGTTTGGACGTTCTTCCTAAAGTAGAAAAGCAATGTGTTTTCCACATTTAAGTCTTGGAAAACTATGATTGAAAAACAAACAGGAAAACAAATAAAATGCCTCCGCATAGACAATGGCTTAGAGCTTTGTTCTGACGAGTTTAATAAACTGTGCAAGTCAGAAAGAATCGCGAGACACTTGACAATTCGTCATACTCCACAGCAAAATGGCATTGCAGAACAAATGGACAGAATGATCATGGAAAAGGTTCAATGTTTGTTGTCAAATGCCAACTTACCAAAGTCTTTTGGGTCGAAGCAGCCTCTATTGCATGTTTTTTGATCAACCGATCTCCATCCGTTGCCATTGAGAAAAAGAGTCCACAAGAGGTATGGCTTGGTAATCCTGCTAATTATTCTGATTTAAAGATTTTTGGGTGTCCTGCGTTTACTCATGTTGACAATGGAAAATTGGAACCGCGATCCATTAAATGTGTTTTTCTTGGTTATAAAGCTGGTGTAAAAGGGTATAAGTTATGGTGTCCTGAAAATAGAAAGGTTGTGATTAGCAGAGATGTTGTTTTTGATGAAACTGCTATGCTACCTAACTTATCTCTTAAAGACTCTTCCAATAAAGAAAATCAAAAGCAGGTGGAGCATCAGATTAATACAGAGTCAACTCCTCAAGCTAGTGCAAAAATTGAGAATAGAGTTGCTTCTTCACCACAATACTCTATCACTAAAAACAGAACTAGAAGAGAAATTAGACCTCCAAAGAAGTATGTCGAGGCTGATCTAGTTGCTTATGCTTTAAATGCGATCGAAGATATAGATGCAAACTAAGAGCCGTCTAATTTTTCTGAGGCGATTAGCTGTGAAGACTTAGAAAAGTGGATGTTTGCTATGCAAGAGGAGATGGAATCACTCCACAAAAATAGAACATGGGATCTTGTGAAACTTCCTAAAGGTAAAAAGGTTGTTCGCTGTAAATGGGTGTTTAAAAAGAAAGAAGGGAATCTAGGAGTTGAAGAACCCAGATATAAAGCAAGGCTTATTGTAAAGGGTTACAGTCAAATTCCAGGAGTGGAGTTCACAGATGTGTTCTCCCCAGTTGTGAAGCATAGTTTGATTCGTGATATTATTGCTCATGGTGATATTGTTGTGAGCAAAATTAGTACTCATGAAAATCCTGCAGATATGATGACCAAGTCACTTCCTATAACCCAGTTTGAGCATTGCTTAGACTTGGTTGGTGTTCATTGTTGAAGTTAAACCCTTAAGGGGTTTTATGGAAGAGGTGGAGAACTTTTTTGTTGAGAGTTCATGATGAAGAACTTGTTCATTGAGAATTCGTGTCAAGGTGGAGATTGTTAGAGTTGTGTGACCCAAATTCTAAGAGATTGCTTGCAAGTCAAGTTAAACAAAATATATCTTATTTCTAGAAGATTTAGTATCTATGAGTATAATATATTTAGCATTTATTAACATAATATATTTTACTTGGATTAGAATTAGGTTTTTCAACCTATAAATAGATGTAGTCGAAACTCCTCTTGTAATTGGTTCGAATTCGACATAGTAAATTTTTCTTCTCCTCTGCCCGTGGTTTTTTCCCGAAAGGGATTTCCACGTAAAATCTGTGTGTTCTTTATTTTATTTCTCTTTTCTTTGCGATATATTTATCATTACCAACTTTATATTTTTCACAATATCAATCCCTTGTTTCTACAAGAATGGTTAATTTACAATCACTTTACCTTATAATCGTACAATTTTTACTAATATTTTTCACTACTTACTATTGGTAATATAAATCTTTTACCAATATTATTCTTTAAGTATGTGATTGAGTTGGTGTAATGTGGGTGGTTTACACCAACTCAACCAAAGAAATTAATAAAATAACCTTATATATTTAAAAAAGGTATATTATTATAAAGGTACTTTTGTCTTTTCTTATTTTAAAAATCAATGAAAATATTACAATTGTTGAGATTTTAACATGTGCCACTAGTATTTATAAAATCTTTTATTTACCACTTCAATCAAAGCTTTATTTTAATATTTTAATATATTTCATTGTTATAACACAAACTATTTCATCCACGTTGGTGTTTATATTAATGTCATTAATTGAGTTGGCATTACAAGTTAAATCGATACCAACTCAAAACAAGGGCAATATCATTATAAACAATTGGAGTGTATTTAATATTATTAATTTGATGTATTCATATATTCTTCTTTTATTTTCATTTTAAATTAAATTTTATTTTAATTTCAGAGATATTGACTATGTGTTATTATTTTAGTTTAAAATGATTTTTACATCTAGTATAAATATGACTCACAAGAATTAGGTCATTAGTAGAAAGTTTGCATGTTGGTATTAGTAAATTTAAATAAAAAAAAAGCATGGCTTTTCTTGATTTATCACATTCTTAGAAGCTCCAATGAAGAAATACAAAACAGTTGTTATAGCTTCCAGTTTACTCTTAAATGAAAAAGACAAGTCACTGGCATAATAAAAATCAACTTGTGTTAGACAACGAGTAAAGACTTTGAAAGTAAAATATATCCAATAAATCAATTTTATATGTATTTAAATAAGCTATAGTTTGAGAATTGGGAGTACTGCTTCATGAAATCTTTGACTATTGTGGTTTTGATATTCCAATTTAACACATAAGTATTTTAGAAAAGGTGACTCTCTCTTTTCTGAAGATGAGATGTCAGAAAAGTCATGTTTGTGTAATTTGAGGGACCATAACCTTAATATGTAACTTTTACATGTTAACTGTAATTTCTAATCCACCCATTATCTATTAGAAATTAGTTACTAGAGTATCTACACATATTTTGTCACATCCCAAAAATGGGACTAGAAGAAATAGGGATAAAATTTAGGATTCTAATTTTTAAAACATAGGATGAGAAAAATTAGCGTGCCTTAAAAAGTGTTTCAGTTAAAAGTTAGCAAGAATGAGTTTGTTGGTTCAACGCTAAGGCCTTAGCTTGCCCATAGGTCCTAAGATTGAAATCCTTTAAGTGCTTTCAATCTAAAATATTTTATTTCCTTATTTTTACCCCACAAAAGTGTCAAATTTTTGAAATAGCCCAAAAAAATCCTTTTTTTTTTAAATTTACTCCTTATTTTCAAATCATCCCGATTCCATATGAATTTTTAAAATCTATTTAAATTAGGGAAAATAAACATTATAAATAGCCATTTTTAATCAACCCCTAGAATTTTACCAAGCAAATTTCCAAGAAAAACACCCTCAAGCTCTTTTCTTTCCAAATCAACTTTCAAGCAAAATGAGCCAACATTTTCAAAATCATCCCTCTCCCTCAGGTGGATTGTCTATCTCCTCATCCAATTAAGGTTTTGTGTTTCCTCAAATTAGGTGTGGGATCTAATTTAAAATCATTATGTATGAATAAATATGTTTCATCGTTAAAATATTAGTGTTAAATGCGTAAAGAATAAACATGAAAACCCCTCTTTTGTAAATACACCTACAAACCCTCTATTGCATGTGAACCCCCTAGTATAGTCAAACTCGTTGTTGTGCGAGCCCTTACATGTGCAACCATTTAGGTGAACCCCCTATTGCTACCTTGCATGTATATACATATAGAATTACTTATATGAACCCTTAGTAAATCCATACGAACCCCCTGTGTAAACCCTAAAATTATTGTATTATGTGTAGACCCTAAAATTGTTGTATTATGTGAGTTAGGTATGTGTATTGTATGCGAGCCTATATGCTAGAATAGACAAACCTATATGTTTAATTCTGCAAGCCTATATGTTAGAATATGCAAACCTATATGTTTAATTATGCAAGCTTATATGTTAGAATTTGCAAACCTATATGTTCAATTATGCGAGCCTACATGTTATAATATGCAAACCTATATGTTAGTTCATGCGAACCTAACCTTTATGTGAATCCTAAACTGATAATACATGAGAACTTATTACATGCGAACCTATAGGATATGACATGCGAACTTATAACATGTAAACCCTAATGATAGAATATGCCAACCCCTTTATACATATGAGCTTAATAATCATGTGAATCATTACGTAAGTGGTTGTATGAGAACTATATGCCTAAAACCTTAGGTGTGTGAACCTAGAAGAGCAAAGCTTAAATGTGTGAACCTAGAAGAGCAAACCCTAGGTGTGTGAACCTAGGTGTGCGAGCCTATGTGCGAATCTTATATACAAGCCCCTGTATGTATAAGTCTCTGATGTGTTTAAAACTAACTATGATCACAATAAAGACAAGCGCACATATCGTTTATAGTATAGTTCTGGTAAGACCAGTAATATCGTATCCACAAGGACCAAGAGTACTAGTAATTACTATCTTTCTATTATCTAGCCTAAGAATTAGAGTGATTTCTTTTAAACTAAAAATTAATTAAAAGCACGACAGAGAAAGAATTGGAAAAATACTTTTAGACAACTTATATGAGATAGGCAATACCTAAAGAAGAATCCACCTAGACTTCACTTATTACTTTTGATTAATATGATTTATTCACTTAACTTAATCCGTAGAAATCCCTGATTTATGTTAATATATCTTTCAAGGCTAAAAATAACTGACTCTAATTTGATTAATTAAAATCTCTTTCTAATTAAAACCCCTATTGTTGCATTAACTCGATCTATGGATTTCCTTATTAGATTTGACTCTAATCTGACAGATTTTTGTTGCCCTATTTCTAGGGTTGCAATCAACTCTACCTAATTGTGTTGATATTCTCTTAAAAAGGAACTTTTGCTCCACTGAATAAGCACATTCAATTTTGAATCAATAACCTGAATTATCAAAACAAGAATAAAAACTCACAATTAAGAATTAGAATAAGTATTTATCTTATAAATCAAAAAATAATAAGATCTGTCTTAGGTTTCATCCCCTTAGGTATTTAAGGGGTTTAGTTCATACTGATAGAGGGAAACATCATAAAATAGGAAAAAAAACAAAACATAAGAAAACCCAAAAACTTCAAAAGAACTTGACGGGAGATCTTCAGTCTTGATGGAAATCCTTCTCCTAAGTTGTTCCCTATGGCTGTCTTGGACTGTTTCCTACCTTCTACTCAGCGTCCTCTGTTAGGTTGTCCCCTAGGGTGTTTATATAGGCTTTTGAACACCTCTCTTGGCCCAAAAGTGCCCTTTTCTGAATAGAATTACACTTGGGTTCGGCAGGGACACGCCCGTGTAACACGCCTGTGGGCAATAGCCTTAGGCCGTACTTGATTCTACCTAGCTCCCACTGCCGTGTTTGATGGCTTAGGCCGTATGCGATTCTGCTTATCACACACAGCCATGTGGTCTGCTCGTGTGTGAAAGTTCAGGCCGTGTTGATTTACGAGGTAGGCCCATTTTGTCCCTTTTTGGCCCATTTCTATCCACCCATTATCTATTAGAAATTAGTTACTAGAGTATCTACACATATTTTGTCACATCCCAAAAATGGGACTAGAAGAAATAGGATAAAATTTAGGATTCTAATTTTTAAAACATAGGATGAGAAAATTAGCGTCTTAAAAAGTGTTTCTTTAAAAGTTAGCAAGAATGAGTTTGTTGGTTCAACGCTAAGGCCTTAGCTTGCCCATAGGTCCTAAGATTGAAATCCTTTAAGTGCTTTCAATCTAAAATATTTTATTTCCTTATTTTTACCCCACAAAAGTGTCAAATTTTGAAATAGCCCAAAAAATCCTTTTTTTAAATTTACCCTTATTTTCAAATCATCCCGATTCCATATGAATTTTAAAATCTATTTAAATTAGGAAAATAAACATTATAAATAGCCATTTTAATCAACCCTAGAATTTTACAAGCAAATTTCCAAGAAAACACCCTCAAGCTCTTTTCTTTCCAAATCAACTTTCAAGCAAAATGAGCCAACATTTTCAAAATCATCCCTCTCCTGTGGATTGTCTATCTCCTCATCCAATTAAGGTTTTGTGTTTCCTCAAATTAGGTGTGGGATCTAATTTAAAATCATTATGTATGAATAAATATGTTTCATCGTTAAAATATTAGTGTTAAATCGTAAAGAATAAACATGAAAACCCCTTTTGTAAATACACCTACAAACCCTATTGCATGTGAACCCCTAGTATAGTCAAACTCGTTGTTGATGCGAGACCTTACATGTGCAACCATTTAGGTGAACCCCTATTGCTACCTGCATGTATATACATTAGAATTACTTATATGAACCCTTAGTAAATCCATCAACCCCTGTAAACCCTAAAATTATTGTATTATGTAGACCCTAAAATTGTTGTATTATGTGAGTTAGGTATGGTATTGTATGCAGCCTATATGCGAATAGACAAACCTATATGTTTAATTCTGAAGCCTATATGTTAGAATATGCAAACCTATATGTTTAATTATGCAAGCTTATATGTTAGAATTTGCAAACCTATATGTTCAATTATGCGAGCCTACATGTTATAATATGCAAACCTATATGTTAGTTCATGCTAACCTAACCTTTATGTGAATCCTAAACTGATAATACATGAGAACTTATTACATGCGAACCTATAGGATATGACATGCTAACTTATAACATGTAAACCCTAATGATAGAATATGCCAAACCTTTATTAAAGGATTAATCAATTAATCAATCTAATGAAAATTCATCCAGAAATAAGCCTAGCATACGTTAAAATATGTATAAATTAAGGTTTATCAAATATCCTACACTTAAGCCTTCCTTGTCCTCAAGCAAAATCCTCAACTCACAATTAAAATTTAACTTCCTAAATTCATAATTCTCATCAATAATGTCTCATCATAATTCATAGATAATTTATACATTGATAATTTAACTAAAAGAGTCCTAAAGATTCTAAAATATCAAGTAACAAATTTTTACAAGATGAAAACTTAGGTGTTTTCCTTATTTAAATAATTACCTTTGATTCAAAATTGACAAGAATTAACATCCTCACTAAAGATTCACTCAAATAACTCAAAAGTGTTTAAGGTTCAAATTAAGCACTCAAAAGTCTAACATGAAAAGTTAATCACATAGGCTTGCCGAAAATCAAATCTCCACCACTAAAAAAATGAGATGATACATAAATCAAAAGGTCTTCAAAAGGTTGTAACGGGCTTGCGTTAAAGGTATGGATAAAGGCTGAATTAAAGGGTTAGAATCGAGATTCAATTGACAATTTACCTAACTAGAAAATTTGACTAATAGTCAATAATTACATCAATTTAACTTATCACTAATAAAATGAGCTTCTTCTAAATATGTGAAATTAACTATTTAAGCTCATAATCACTAATAATGAATAAATCTTCAACTTTTTTAAAGTAATTTAACAACTAAGATATGAAAAATAGTTAGCAATCTGATCAAATCAAGTCTCGACAAAAGGGAAGTCAATAAAGTAGGAAAAGCAAATTGTGGTTGTGGGTTAATATTAAGAGTAAATTAGGAAACATTTTATTAGGATTCAAAGGGGTTCACTAGGGGTTAATAATGGAGGTAGGCTTTTTGGGATAATAAGTGGGTTAAAACCTAGGTGCCTTTATCATCTCAGTATATCATATCAAGGGTGTGGTCTTGACATGTATAATCGAAGCAAGTTCTAGAATAAAAAATCAATATTGACACATTCATAATCAAAAAAGTGAGCAGGAAAAATATATGCACTAAAAGGCTCAAAATCTCACAAAAATTATGGTTTTTGATGTCAACCTTGCGAATTTCAAACTTCAAAGTAATATTTAAATTTAGGGAAACAACCTAAAAAACTTTAAATTTTGAAAATAGACTTTATCATGCTTGATTCTCTAATATTTTAAAGTTTAAATCATCAATCCACAATTACCTATGACTTAATCCGAAACATATCGATGAAAATCATAAGTCAATAGAAGTTTCATTCTAATAGTTATATGAGAAAATTACTTAAGAACAAGATACAATTTAGTATTGTTCACATCTCCCCACACTTAAGATGTACATTGTCCTCAATGTACAAAAGCGAATATTGACAATATAGAAAATCATAAGATAGGGAGAGAAGTGAAACTTCCTAATTTTGGATGAACTCCTAAAATAAGCATGATAGACTAGGCGAGTGAACGGGAGGATACTCCGTGGTGTAGTCGTTCCTTAATAGCTCCTTGAACTTGTTGAAACTGACTGGTCGAGTCGATGAAGCAGCCGGCATGAACTTATGGTACCTTAAGCTAAATCTAAATGGTATGAAGAATAAGAATAGCATAATAAGAAAAATAATGGAAAAGAAATATGAATTTAAAAATAAAGGGAAAAAAAGTGACCGTCGGTGGCAGGGATGGTGGTTGGTATGGTGGCTAGGGTTGGGGAGAACGGGATTTGGGGAAGAAAGTGAACAGAATAAGAGGTTTAAATAGAGATTGGGGCACATGGTTGTGGCCCACGCCCGTGTGCCGTGGGCGTGTTAGGTCACATGGCCATATCACAGGGCCGTATGGTACCTCGTTTGTTTCTCCCACTCCGTAGAGGTTTCCACACCTGTGGATTTCATTTCAACCACGACTTAGGGACATGGGCGTGTTGCAGCCCATGTTACTTTCTCAGTTTCGACCACGACCGTATCCCACGGCTGTGGCATTTAGTCGGAGCCTGTGTTTTGGGGAAAATTTTTGTCCTATTTCTGTACGGTCTCTGCCACGCCGATGTGCCTATTCCGTGGTGGCCACACGGCCACGGCCACGCCTGTGTACAAGGCCGTGTGGTAGGGAAATCAGCATTTAATTAATTTTGTTAGTTTTTAGTTAGGTGCTAAAAATATGAAAATTAATGGGGTTAGTGCTCGGGTTGCCTCCCGAGAAACGCTCATTTAAAGACTTAAGCTAGACTTACCTTTCATTTGAATAATCATGGTGGTTTGAGGAGTTGAAACTCCTCATTTTTGCTATCATTCTACTCGGCGTCCTCTCGTTAGGTTGTCCCTAGGGTGTTTATATAGGCTTTTGAACACCTCTCTGGCCCAAAAGTGCCCTTTTAAGAATAGAATTACACTTGGGTTCTAAGCAGGGACACGCCTGTAACACGCCTTTTGGGCAATAGCCTTAGGCCGACTTGATTCTACCTAGCTCCCATGCGTGTTTGATGGCTTAGTCAGTATGCGATTCTCGCTTATCACACACACCATGTGTGCGCTTTCGTGTGTGAAAGTCCAGGCCGTGTTGATTTACGAGGTAGGCCCATTTTGTCCCTTTTAGCCCATTTCTCTCTTTTTCGACTCCCTAAGCTCTCCTGAGTGTAAAACATATAATTAAAGGATTAGGAGCATCGAATTCATCAAATCTAATGAAAATTCATCCAAAAATAAGCCAAGCATAGGGTTAAAATATGTATAAATTAAGGTTTATCAAATATCCCTACACTTAAGCCTTCGCTTGTCCTCAAGCAAAATCCTCAACTCACAATTAAAATTTAACTTCCTAAATTCATAATTCTCATCAATAATGTCTCATCATAATTCATAGATAATTTATACATTGATAATTTAACTAAAAGAGTCCTAAAGATTCAAACAGTCTAAGTAACAAATTTTTACAGCATGAAAACTTAGGTGTTTTCCCTTATTTAAATAATTACCTTTGATTCAAAATTGACAAGAATTAACATCCTCACTAAAGATTCACTCAAATAACTCAAAAGTGTTTAAGGTTCAAATTAAGCACTCAAAAGTCTAACATGAAAAGTTAATCACATAGGCTTGCCAGAAAATCAAATCTCCACCACTAAAAAAAATGAGATGATACACAAATCAAAAGGTCTTCAAAAGGTTGTAACGGGGCTTGCGTTAAAGGTATGGATAAAGGCTGAATTAAAGGGTTAGAATCGAGATTGAATTGACAATTTACCTAACTAGAAAAATGGACTAATAGTCAATAATTACATCAATTTAACTTATCACTAATAAAATGAGCTTCTTCTAAAGATGTGAAATTAACTGCTTAAGCTCATAATCACTAATAATGAATAAATCTTCAACTTTTTAAAGTAATTTAACAAGCGAGATATGAAAATAGTTAGCAATCTGATCAAATCAAGTCTCGACAAAAGGGAAGTCAATAAAGTAGGAAAAGCAAATTGTGGTTGTGGGCTAATATTAAGAGTAAATTAGGAAACATTTTATTAGGATTCAAAGGGTTCACTAGGGGTTAATAATGGAGGTAGGCTTTTTGGGATAATAAGTGGGTTAAAACCTAGGTGCCTTTATCATCTCGTTATATCATATCAAGGTGTGGTCTTGACATGTATAATCGAAGCAAGTTCTAGAATAAAAAATCAATATTGACACACTCATAATAAAAAAAGTGAGCAGGAAAAATATATGCACTAAAAGGCTCAAAATCTCACAAAAATTATGGTTTTTGATGTCAACCTTGGGAATTTCAAACTTCAAAGTAATATTTAAATTTAGGGAAACAACCTAAAAAACTTTAAATTTTGAAAATAGACTTTATCATGCTTGATTCTCTAATATTTTAAAGTTTAAATCATCAATCCACAATTACCTATGACTTAATCCGAAACATATCGATGAAAATCATAAGTCAATAGAAGTTTCATTCTAATAGTTATATGAGAAAATTACTTAAGAACAAGATACAATTTAGTATTGTTCACATCTCCCCACACTTAAGATGTACATTGTCCTCAATGTACAAAAGCAGATATTGACAATATAGAAAATCATAAGATAGGGAGAGAAGTGAAACTTCCTGAATTTTGGATGAACTCCTTAAAAATAAGCATGATAGACTAGGCAGAGGTGAACGGTGGGAGGATACTCCGGTGGTGTAGTCGTTCCTTAATAGCTCCTTGAACTTGTTGAAACTGACTGGTCGAGTCGATGAAGCAGCCGGCATGAACTTATGGTACCTTAAGCTAAATCTAAATGGTATGAAGAATAAGAATAGCATAATAAGAAAATAATGGAAAAGAAATATGAATTTAAAATAAAGGGAAAAAGAGTGACCGTCGGTGGCAGGGATGGTGGTTGGTATGGTGGCTAGGGTTGGGAGAGCAGGATTTGGGGAAGAAAGTGAACAGAATAAGAGGTTTAAATAGAGATTGGGGCATATGGTTGTGGCCCACGCCCGTGTGCCGTGGGCGTGTTAGGTCACATGGCCATATCGCAGGGCCATATGGTACCTCGTTTGTTTCTCCCACTCCTGTGTAGAGGTTTCCACACCCATGTGGATTTCTCAATTTCAACCACGACTTAGGGACATAGGCGTGTTGCACGCCCATGTTACTTTCTCAGTTTCGACCACGACCGTATCGCACGACTGTGGCATTTAGTCGGAGCCTGTGTTTTGGGGAAAATTTTTATCCTATTTCATGCGGTCTCGCCACGCCGATGTGCCTATTCCGTGGTGGCCACACGGCCACGGCCACGCCCGTGTACAAGGCCGTGTGGTAGGAAATCAGATTTAATTAATTTTGTTAGTTTTAGTTAGGTGCTAAAATATGAAAATTAATGGGGTTAGTGCTCGGGTTGCCTCCCGAGAAGCGCTCATTTAAAGACTTAAGCTAGACTTACCTTTCATTTGAATAATCATGGTGGTTTGAGGAGTTGAAACTCCTCATTTTTGCTATCAATTGTATTAAAATAAGGTTTTGGATGAGCACGATTTACCTTAAAGGTGCCAAATTGAGAATGAGTTACCTTAATTGTACCGTATGGGAAAGTATTAAGTACCGTGAAAGGAGTTATTCCATTAGGTTTAGAAGTGGAAATACGGGGATCTGTATTATCCATTAAAACTCGGTCTCTAACATTGAAGTAGTTTGCTTCATCTTTAAGTTTGTTATGGAGTTACCTCAGTTTTACTTCGTCTGTTCTTAGTTTCTCCTTAACATGTGTCTTCCACTCATCTAGTTCATCGATCTAAAGCCTTCGCTCCTCATGAGTTATTTCTTTGTTGGCACGAAGTCTAGGATTTGGCTCTGTTGTGTAATTTTGTGGTGCTTCCTAAAAAGAAGGTTGAACCACATTGTCATTAATAGAATTTATGTTCTCACCTTTATTACTCGATGTCCTAGTTGAGTCAAGAGCCTGAAGAGTGATCGTTTTATCACCAACACGAAGTGTGAGTTGACTTATACCAATATCTATTCTAGTTTTAGCAGTTGCTAAAAAGGGTCTTCCTAAAATTAAAGGAACATTATTTTCCTCATCCATGTCTAAAACAACAAAGTCTACTGGGAATATGAATTTATCAATTTTTACTAGGACATCTTCGATTATACCCCTATGACCTCTAATAGTTTTATCAGCCAATTGAATGCTCATCCTAGTTTGTTTGGGTTTCCCTAGACCTAGCTATTTAAAGATTTTATAAGGCATAACATTTATGCTTGCCCCTAAATATGCTAAAGCATTATTAACAGATAAACCACCAATTAAGCAAGGAATTGCAAAACTCCCTGGATCTTTTAACTTTTGTGGCAGTCTATTTTGTAAGATCACTGAGCACATTGCATTTAGCTCCACATGCAATGCCTCGTCTAACTTTTGTTTGTTTGTCAAAAGCTCTTTTAATTTTTTTTTTGAATTGGGCATCTGCGAAAGAGCTTTAATAAATGGTAAGTTAATATGTAATTTTTTAAAGAGTTTAAGAAATTTACCAAATTGTTCATCTGTGTGGTCTTTCTTTGTTGCATTAGGATATGGCACATGAGGTTGGTATTATGTACTTACCAGTTTTAGTTTTTCATGGCTTATCTCAATCTTACCTTATTCTACCATATTCTCTTGCCTTAATTTTGGCTCATCTAGCCCTTCACTGTTGTGAGTAATAATGGCATGAATTCGCTCCTTTGGGTAGATTCAGTGTTGCTTGGCAAGCTGCCTTGTGGCCGTTCAGATATAAGCTTAGCAAGTTGTCCTAATTGGTTCTCGAGCCCTTGAATCGATGCTTGCTGATTTTTGAGTGTTGTTTTGGTGTTTTGGAAATGGTTTCTAATACCGCGATAAATTTTATTAGCATCTCCTCAAGGTTCGACTTTTTCTCTTGTGGGTAGGATTGCTGTTGGAAGCCTGAAGGAGGTTGTTGTCTCTGATTTCCTTAGCCACCCCATGAAAAGTTTGGGTGGTTCCTCCAACCTAGATTGTAAGTGTTACTATAAGGGTTATTTTGAGGTCTAGAATTGTTACCCATATAGTTCATCTGTTCATTTCTATGCCATTGTATGGTGGGTATTCTGTATTGTTCGTCCCTCCTCCATTTGTATTGTACTAAAATACTGGATGTACTTGCGAAGAACCATACAAACCATCAATCTTTTTATTTAACAATTCTACCTGATTTAATAGCATGGTCACTGCGTCAAGGTTGAAAACACTGGCGGCTTTTGTTGGCTTTGTCCTCATAACTTGCCACTGATAGTTATTTAGTGCCATTTCCTCTATAAACTCAAAAGTTGCTTCAAGGGTCTTGTTATTTAGGGTTCCACCGACGGTAGAATCAATCAACTGCCTAGTTGAGGGATTCACATCATTGTAAAAGGTTTGAACATGAAGCCACAAAGGTAGCCCATGGTAAGGGCATCTTCTCAGTAGATCCTTATATCTCTCCCATGCATCATAGAGTGTTTCTAGATCCATCTGCACAAAAGAAGAAATATCATTCCTCAGCTTAGCCATTTTAGTTGGCGAAAAATATTTTTAAAAAATTTTCGATCATTTAGTCCCATGTAGTGATTGATCATTGTGGTAACGAGTTCAACCACTGTTTAGCTTTGTTTCTTAATGAGAAGGAAACAACCGACGTAGAAAGACATCATCAGAAACACCATTAATTTTGAAAGTGTCGCAAAATTCCAGAAAGTTCACCAAGTGATTGTTTGGATCCTCATCCTACAAACCATCAAACTGAACAAACTGCTGAATCATCTTTATAGTGTTAGGTTTCAGTTCAAAATTATTTGCAGCAATAGCAGGTCTAACAATACTTGATTCGATTCTTATTAAATTAGGTTTAGCATAATTATACAAAGTACGAGGAGTAGGATTTTGATTCACTGGGTTTACGGCAACCACAAGAGGTAACAGATTATTATCGAATAAAATGAATTAAAAGGAAAATATGAGAAAATATGCTCATCTTCTTCATTAGAACGAAATTACAAGGGTTCTCCATAGCTAGGGTTTGTTTCAAGCTTCCAAGCTCCATAGTAAGTGATTCCAAGCCCGCTTTTAATCTTCTTTACATTTTTGAAGCCCCTGAGCTCGATTTAGCTTATTCTATCAATAATTCATGCTAGGGTTCATATTTGGAAAAATACCCATAGGTGAAATGTATTTATTTTGATGTTTTATGATAGAATATTAAGTCTGAAATTATGTTAAACAACTTTTGCTAAGTGATTTTAAGTGAAACGAGTAAAACTCTTAATTCCAGAAAAATACCTAATGTTCATAAGTACAAGTTAGAGTGAGAATTTGATGTTTCCATAGAAGGAAAAATGATCAGCATGTCATAAAACATAAGAATAAGGGATAAAGTTTAATTTCCGAGCTTTGGGGTAAATGTGTAAATATGTAAGTTTAGGGCAAAATTGTAATTTTGCCAAAGTTAAGAGTTAAGGACTGTTTTGATGAATGTGAGTATTAAATAAGCTAAATTTGCTATTATAGATCAAGAAGAACGAAACCAGAGTTAGATCGAGGAAAGAAAAAGATAGAGGACTAAATCGATATAGTTGATCGTATTTTGTTTCGAGGTAAGTTTACTAGAAATAAATGTAATATTCTATTATTTTACACTTGATACTATTAAATTCCAGCATTTACATATTTATTCTGTAAATTTATTATTTAAAGACTCAAGTATGAATTGATGGAAAGCTATCTCGAAAGTTCCAGTTGAACCTTAGGAATGTGTAGGATACAAATGTCATGACATTAGGGTTTAAGGAAATCATGTAAGACCATGTCAAGACATGGCATTGATATGTTACTATAAGGCAAAGGTCCCATAAGACCATGCCAAGGCATGGCATTGGTGAGTTCATAAGGCAAGGATACACGTAAGACCATGTCAAGACATGGCAATGGTTAAGTTTCATAAGGAAAGGAACCCGCGTATCCTTAGTATTCCAAGTGGTTCAACGGGAAAATTTAAGGAGTAATCCAAAGTAAAGGTAAGACAAGTTCAAGCTAAAAAGGTAAGGTTAGATAAATTCATGTTAAAGGTAAGGCAAGTATACAAGTTTTAAGTATATTGAGTTAAAAGCTTAAGTGATCTTGATAAGAAAAACATAAGATAATTCATTAAGAATGTTGCTATTTATTTACATATAAACTTACTAAGCTTTATGCTTACACCCATTCTTTATTTTTTTTATAGTATTACAAGCCAACTTGGGAATCACAAAGACGTCGGAGATCGTTACGCACTACCAAAGGATTATATTGGTATTTTGTGACTTGAACGTTTTAAGTTATGGCATGTATAGGGACTTAGCCATTTTGTGTGTATGTCCTTATGATATGGCTTAAGATTGGCTTGTAAATGTTTGGTAATGATTAGCCATTAAAATGGTTAATTAAGAACATGTTTTGGATGTTATGAAATGCCTAGTTGATAGTTATTTTAAAGAAACTATGTAATTATATGCAGGGGAATAGTTGGAGAGCAGCAGTGATGTGATTTTGAAAAATCACCAAAAATATTAGAAATTGAGTTAGGTTGTGCATGAGATATATAATTAAATCTTATTGAGTCTATTTTTATATGAAAGAAACGGTGTAGGAAAAATAGTTGTATATTATGAGATAATTTATTTTTAGTGAAGAGAGGTCAGAACTGTCAAACTGAGTAACAGGGGAGACTTCAACTAATAAACTGTACTAATTGGCCACACCAAAAATTCTGGAAAAATTATAGTAAGAGAATATATGAGTCTAGTTTTAGGGAAAATTTACAGATATAGATTTTGAGTTTCGTAACTCGAGTTATAATTGATTTAGTGAACATGACGCAGATGGACAGTTTTAAACTTTTATGCCCCGAACTAGTAAGTTAAGTCTAGTAATGCCTCGTGACTCGACTCCGCAAGCGTAGCATAATCATACAAAGTACGAGGAGTAGGATTTTGATTCACCGGATTTGCGGCAACCACAAGAGGTAACAGATTATTATCGGTCATGTAACATCCCAAATAGGGCCTAAATGGACTAGTGGTTTCAAACCATGAATCCAAGCTATAAAAGTTTATTATGATTAATTATTATGATTTATCAAGTGATTAAATACATGTGTTAGAGTATTGATAAGAAATTTTATTGATTTCATGCTTAAATTGCCTATTAGGACTTGTTTGCAAAAGTTGCTAAATAGGGGTTCTAATTTATAGAGTACTTGATTGAAATGGGGTTTGAAGTAGGAGTCCTTAAATGGTAATTAGACCATTATATTTTCATGGACAAAATGGACATATATAGGTAGAAAGAACCAAAGTTTTTAATGAAGGGTAATTTAGTCATTTGGTAATAAAATGAATTAAAAGGGAAAATATGAGAAAATATGCTCATCTTCTTCATTAGAACGAAATTACAAGGGTTCTCCATAGCTAGGGTTTGTTTCAAGCTTCCAAGCTCCATAGTAAGTGATTCCAAGCCCTGCTTTTAATCTTCTTTACATTTTTGAAGCCCCTGTTAGCTCGATTTAGCTTATTCTATCAATAATTCATGCTAGGGTTCATATTTGGAAAAATACCCATAGGTGAAATGTATTTATTTTGATGTTTTATGATAGAATATTAAGTCTGAAATTATGTTAAACAACTTTTGCTAAGTGATTTTAAGTGAAAACGAGTAAAAGCTACTTAATTCCAGAAAATACCTAATGTTCATAAGTACAAGTTAGAGTGAGAATTTGATGTTTCCATAGAAGGAAAAATGATCAGCATGTCATAAAACATAAGAATAAGGGATAAAGTTTAATTTCCAGCTTTGGGGTAAATGTGTAAATATGTAAGTTTAGGGCAAAATTGTAATTTTGCCAAAGTTAAGAGTTAAGGACTGTTTTGATGAATGTGAGTATTAAATAAGCTAAATTTGCTATTATAGATCAAGAAGAACGAAATCCAGAGTTAGATCGAGGAAAGAAAAAGATAGAGGACTAAATCGATATAGTTGATCGTATTTTGTTTCGAGGTAAGTTTACGGTAAATAAATGTAATATTCTATTATTTTACACTTGATACTATTAAATTCCAGCATTTACATATTTATTCTGTAAATTTATTATTTAAAGACTCAAGTATGAATTGATGGAAAAGCTATCTCAGAAAGTTCCAGTTGAACCTTAGGAATGTGTAGGATACAAATGTCATGACATTAGGGTTTAAGGAAATCATGTAAGACCATGTCAAGACATGGCATTGATATGTTACTATAAGGCAAAGGTCCCATGTAAGACCATGCCAAGGCATGGCATTGGTGAGTTCATAAGGCAAGGATACCACGTAAGACCATGTCAAGACATGGCAATGGTTAAGTTTCATAAGGAAAGGAACCCGCGTATCCTTAGTATTCCAAGTGGTTCAACGGGAAAATTTAAGGAGTAATCCAAAGTAAAGGTAAGACAAGTTCAAGCTAAAAAGGTAAGGTTAGATAAATTCATGTTAAAGGTAAGGCAAGTATACAAGTTTTAAGTATATTGAGTTAAAAGCTTAAGTGATCTTGATAAGAAAAACATAAGATAATTCATTAAGAATGTTGCTATTTATTTACATATAAACTTACTAAGCTTTATGCTTACACCCATTCTTTATTTTTTTATAGTATTACAAGCCAACTTGGGAATCACAAAGACGCCGGAGATCGTTACGCACTACCAAAGGATTATATTGGTATTTTGTGACTTGAACGTTTTAAGTTATGGCATGTATAGGGACTTAGCCATTTTGTGTGTATGTCCTTATGATATGGCTTAAGATTGGCTTGTAAATGTTTGGTAATGATTAGCCATTAAAATGGTTAATTAAGAACATGTTTTGGATGTTATGAAATGCCTAGTTGATAGTTATTTTAAAGAAACTATGTAATTATATGCAGGGAATAGTTGGAGAGCAGCAGTGATGTGATTTTGAAAAATCACCAAAATATTAGAAATTGAGTTAGGTTGTGCATGAGATATATAATTAAATCTTATTGAGTCTATTTTATATGAAAGAAACGGTGTAGGAAAAATAGTTGTATATTATGAGATAATTTATTTTTAGTGAAGAGAGGTCAGAACTGTCAAACTGAGTAACAGGGAGACTTCAACTAATAAACTGTACTAATTGGCCACACCAAAAATTCTGGAAAAATTATAGTAAGAGAATATATGAGTCTAGTTTTAGGAAAATTTACAGATATAGATTTTGAGTTTCGTAACTCGAGTTATAATTGATTTAGTGAACATGACGCAGATGGACAGTTTTAAACTTTTATGCCCCGAACTAGTAAGTTAAGTCTAGTAATGCCTCGTGACTCGACTCCGGCAACGGTCTCGGTAAGGGGTGTTACAAGTCATCTCTTCAGTAGTATTGGTTTCGCCTTCTTACTCTTCTTCTATGTATTGTAGGCTTTGTCTTATTTCTCTTCGTTTCTGCAAGCGGTATGTTCTATCTCACTGTCAAAAATTAAGGGTCTTGACGGGTTTCTTCTAGTTATAAACTAAAATTACCTGTCAGAAGCAAATACAAGAAAAATTAGCAAAGTTAAAATAAATTGTAAATAAATAAAATGGCTAAAGTAATAAAAATTTAGTTTTCCTAATATATTTGTCCCCGGCAATGGCGCCAAAAACTTGATGTGTCTAAAACTAACTATGATCACAATAAAGGCAAGCGCACCTATCGTTTATAGTATAGTTCTGGTAAGGCCGATAATATCGTATCCACAAGGACCAAGAGTAATAGTAATTACTATCTTTCTGATAATACTCTAGAACGTCATATTTTTATGTGCTAATTGCATATTTATTTTGAGTATGATTCTACTAATTTGGGCTATTTATGGTCTTTTATCTTGTAGGGACTAAATTGGAGGCAAAAGCAAAATTAAGGGCCAAAAGCATGAATTTAGAGTTAAAATGGGCCAATGTGTGACACAGGTAAAAGTTGGTGCCAAAAGTGCAAGCATGGAGGACACAAGGGTTGAAATGCAAAAAAAGAGTTTTTCTTCTATTAGACTCTATTTTTTAATATTAGGATAATTAATATTAAGAAAATTATTTAGGATTATTTAATTTAGGATTTATTTTATTTATCTTTATTTATATTTGAT
Source organism: Gossypium rotundifolium (assembly GCA_025506655.1). Taxonomy (NCBI): domain Eukaryota; kingdom Viridiplantae; phylum Streptophyta; class Magnoliopsida; order Malvales; family Malvaceae; genus Gossypium; species Gossypium rotundifolium. The sequence goes on along the minus strand of CP106730.1, from coordinate 12,442,681 downwards.
TATTTGTAATTATCTTTAGGAATTTAAGTAGGACTAGTCTATCTATCTTAGTACTATAAATAGGGGATGGAGTGACACATATTGGGGGCTTCATCTTTTTCTATAAACTCTCTCCCCAAAAGTCTTTTGTTCTTTCCATATTTCCTTTTAATAAAATCTTCATTCTTATCATATATTTATTTTCTTTTCCACCACAATCATAAGCCACTAAAACCCATCTAGCCAAAGGTTGCCGAAAATCCCCAAAAAGGGTTCTTGAGGTTTAGAATCTGCATTTAGCCTTCTCAATAGGGTATTCATCGTTTCTCCGCACTACAGAGGTTGACGCTTCTGTCCATGTCCCTTAAGAAGTAAACTTTTCAATGTATGTAAAGGCGGCCGCTTTGTATGTTTTGGAAGAATTGCACAGTCGGTTCATTAACTTACTGCATCAGAGGTTGGCGAGCCCAAGAGACAAAATGGCGTGGGATTCTCCATTGAGAAACGTTGATCTAGCATAAGATAATCCTACAAGAGCAATTCTTGGCTAGAGTCAGGTTCCACTAAATCGAAGTCTAAATCCTTAGAGCTAGTAGTCGTAGGCGTCCTCTTCCACTATAACTAGCTTATCTTGCTCGAGAAGGGTTACTTAAAAGCCAAAGATTGAACCCAAGGCGGATCGAGGCAACTGGAGGCTGGAATCTCCCCATAAGAATTTCTTTATCTCAACTCTATTTCCTATTTTTAATTTTCGCAATTCGAATTTGACTTCTCAATGTTTTTAGTTTATTTTCGTTTCTGATCAAAACTTTTAATTCTGTTATTTTTATTTTTCAAAACGCAGGTTTACTTGGGCACGATTCTACCCAGGATTTCAAGAAATAAGCATTTGTATAATCCGATCCCTGAGGATTCGACCATACTTTCCCTTTTCTGTTCTTTTTCATTATTTTGCAAGGAATAGGATATTTTTGGTGCTTTCAACGACACATCAAATTTTGGCGCCGTTGTCGGGGATCGGTAACGTACTAATCTTGTTTTTATTTTCTATGACCAGATCTACTCCAGGCACTCTTGTGCTTGACTTGGAGATTGAAAAGACCGCAAAAGCTAATCACAAGGAAACAAAGCTAAGGAAAAAGCAGTCAGCGGTGGTTGGGACTCAAAGCAATCCACCGCCAGAAATCAAAATCTACGACGAAGCAGAGTCTTGGGTTAACAAAAACCCTACTCAAAAATTTGAAAGAAAAAAAGTAGAAATCAATTCACCTGAGAAAGTTCTTGAAACTAGGGTTAACAAAAACCCTAATTTGGCACGTCAACCAATGGCTCAAACAATTCGGCAACTAGCCGAAGCTCCGGCAGAACAACCGCCATTGTGTATCACATATCCTACTATGGATACCAATTTTAAACTAAAGTCATGGTTAATTTAGTTGCTGTCAACTTTTCGAGGGTTACAAAATGAAAACCGTCATAAACATTTGAAGGAGTTTCATATGGTTTGTCTGAGTATGAAACCTCAAGGCGTAACTGAGGATCAAATTAAATTGCGCACTTTCTTTTTTCCCTAACAGATTTAGCTAGGGAATGGTTATTTTATTTACCTCCTGGATCTATAACTTCTTGGGCTAATTTATATCGTTTATTTCTCAACAGGTTTTTTCCAACATCTAGAGCAGCTAAGCTAAGAAGGGAGATCGTGGGAATAAGGAAAAAAGAAGTAAAGACTCTTTACGATTATTGGGAGTGGTTTAAGAAATTGTGTGTGAGCTGCTCACAACACAAGATAAAGAGCAATCTCATCCAGTACTTTTATGAAGGTTTGAAACCAATGGAGATGAATATGGTAGACGGTGCTAGTGGAGGAGCGTTGGTCAATATGACCCCTCGACAAGTAAGAGACCTGATCTCCACAGTGGCTGCAAATTCTCAATAGTTCCCAGCTAATCCTGAACCCCCCAGAAGGGTTCATCAGCTAAGCAATTCTACAATAGAAGATGGACTTGTTAAACTTACTAATATGATAAATACTCTTCTTGCAGAAAAAAACAAAGATAGCTCGGTTATGCGGAATATATGCTACTCCTGATCATGCATTTGATGCATGTCCCAATTTGTATGATGATACCATGGCCCATCTGGATGTTGTGAGAAAATTTCTTAGGCCGCCACAAAGGCGATATGACCCCTATGCTAATACCTACAACCCAGGGTGGAGGGATCACCCTAACTTAAGTTATGAGGCCAACCCATGATATAACTAGTCATATAAGAACCGAGTTCCACAGCAGCCACAAGATTCAGCCAATTCACTAGAAACTTTGGTCAATAAATTAGCAACTAATATGTTTGATTTTCAATAGAAAATCGAGGCATCTATAAGAGAATTGACCATATCAATTGAGAAATTAAACTCTCAAGGGAAGCTACCATCACAAATAGAATCGAATCCAAGACAACACACAAATGCAGTGACTTTGCAAAGTAGAAAGGTACTAAAATCGATTCTCGATAGGAATCTTGGCCAAGAAATCGCATAAGAAAAACCTGAAAAAGACGAACAAGTCCGACCGAAACCTCCATTGCCTAAAATTCAACCTCTATTTCCAGAACGATTCAACCAGTGTCGAAGAGATAAAGAGGACAAGGAAATCCTTGAAACATTTAGGAATGTCAAGATCAACATTCCGCTGTTGGATGCCATCAAGCAAATACCGAGGTATGCTAAATTTCTTAAAGAGCTTTGCACCAACAAGCTAAATTAATAGGTAATGAAAGGGTGAATGTTGGTGAAAATGTGTCCGTAGTATTACAGTGAAAAATGCCGGCAAAATGTAAGGATAGGGGCATGTTTGCAATACCATGCAAAATAGGTCATTTGGGAATTAAAAAGGCTATGTGTGATCTAGGAGCCTCCATAAATGTAATGCCATATTCTATTTATGAATCACTTAACGCAAGTTTTTGACAAAAACAGGTGTTATCATTCAATTGGTAGATAGGTCCATTGTGCATCTCGAAGGAGTCCTCGAGGACGTATTAGTCAAAGTCAATGGACTTATCTTCCCTGCAGACTTTATGTGATAAAAATGGAGGAGGATAACGCTCCCGGGTCTTAAGACATCTTGTTGGGGTGACCTTTCCTTAGTACCGCAAATACTAAGATTGACGTACGAAGTGAAACCCTCACAATGGAGTTTGATGGGGAGATCGTGAAGTTTAACGTTTATGGCACTATTAGCGACCCAAGTGAAGTCTTGGACATAAACTATGCCGACATAATTAACTCATCAGTAGAAAAAACTTTTGAGTCATCTTATAGAGATAAATCTAAAATGATGTTTGATGATTTTTAATCTGTTCATAAATTATTGGCTCCTATGGATACTAAATTTCTACCTTCTATTGTGTAGGCATCAGATCCAAAATTAAAACCACTTCTCGAGCATCTCAAATTCAAATTTTTGGAGAATGATGAGACCATTGCCGACTTAAAAGGGATTAACCCCTTAGAGGAAAATATGAAACCAATGAAAGAGGTGCAAGGACGATTAAACCCAAATATGGTGGATGTGATACAAAATGAGAATTCCTAAGCTCACACGATTAAAAAGATTTATTTTGAGCCACCGTAAAACCATTTAAGTCGTCGAGCTAATGACGTTAAACAAGCGCTTGTTGGGAGGCAAACCAATCTTTATTTTTCTTTTATGATTTATTTTTATTTATTATTATTTATTATTTATTATTTTCTTTTCTTTTCTTTTTAATTTCTTTTATTTAAATATTAATAAATTTCTCTTCTTTGCTTAGGTAAAATGGAGCGCATTGAGGCTCAACTCGATACTTTTGGCCAATAACTCACCGAACTCATTACTATCCTCCACAATCGACAGCAGCTACACGGGGAGTTTTTCTAAACCTTTCTACCTATTTATTTCTTTTGCGTCCACATTGAGGACAATGTGTTTTAAGTAGGGGAGGTACTCTTCGTATTACTGTCATCTTCTGCTGTGATTTGTGTTTGCTGCTTGAGGTATTTAAGATTTGTCTTAGTTTTCATCCCCTTAGGTATTTAAAGGGTTTAGTTCATACTGATAGATGGAAACATCATAAAATAGGGAAAACAACAAAACATAAGAAAACCCAAAAACTTTTAAAGAACTTGATGGGAGATCTTTAGTCTTGATGGAGATCCTTCTCCTAAGTTGTTCCCTACGGCTGTCTTGGAGTATTTCCTACCTTCTACTCGGTGTCCTCTGTTAGGTTGCCCCCTAGGGTGTTTATATATTCTTTCGAACACCTCTCTTGGCCCAAAAGTGCCCTTTTCCAAATAGAATTAAACTTGGGTTCGGTAGGGACACGTCCACGGGCAATAACCTTAGGCCGTGCTTGATTCTACTTAGCTCCCACGGTCGTGTTTGATGGCTTAGGCCGTGTGCGATTCTGCTTATCACACATGGCCGTGTGGTCTGCTCGTGTGTAAAAGTCTAGGACGTGTGGATTTACAAGGTTGGACCATTTTGTCCCTCTTTGGCCCGTTTCTCATCCTTTTTGACTCTCTAAGCTCTCTTGAGTGTAAAACATGAAATTAAAGGATTATGAGCATCAAATTCATCAAATCTAATGAAAATTCATCCAAAAACAAGCCAAGCATAGGGTTAATATATATAAATTGAGGTTTATCAGTCTCTATATGTAAGCCCTTGTAGGTGTAAGTGTGCAAGGCAAGCCTAGATATGTGCAAAACCTATGTGTAAACTATGTGTGTGTAAGACCCTAAGAGCGACCTATAACGCCCCAAATTTCTTATGTGTACTTTTGTAAAAATTTGACACAAATGTGTATCTGCTTTAGTGGTTAAGTGTTCTGGGTGTGTGTGGGGGTCTCAAGTTTAAGCATTACCTTTAGCAATTTTTGTTATTTTTGGAATTAAGCCATATCATTGTTTAGTGCGATTCTATTTAATTGTATGCAAATTCATATCAGAATGAGCCTGCTGGTTCGAGTGGTAAGGTTGTTGGTGTGTTGAAGATTCTGTGTTCAAATCCTTTCGTGAGCATGGGTACTAAATTTTTGCTCAGTTGACTTAGAGAGTCTCGGTTGAGTTGGGATTCTAGGAAGTGGGTGTTAGTATGAGAGAAGGGAGTAATTTGAGGGATATGGGGGTAATTAGAGAGTCTCCATTTTATTCAACATTCGGTAAGTAACTATTTTGCCATTACCTTTTTGTTTAGTGGTTATTCTTCCAAAACGGGGTTGTTTGGTTCTTCGTTTAGAGGAAGGTCAAGATTCTGTTGGTGCTTTTGTAGTAATTTAAGCGTTAAAGGTTGTGTTCCATCACCAGTAAGTATACGGATACTTTGTTGGATGCAGTGGGTTTCATTGTAGTATAATTTCGTTAAGTTTTCGAAGGTGATACTGAAATTGGGCTTTTGGATACGCTGTTCTTAGGTTTCAAGAGGCTCAATAATGCTTTTGTATCAAACAGATAACACATGTGTACTCAAAGTGCAAAAAAATAAGATTCGACAAAAGCCAAAAAACCCCACTATCGACGCCACACGACCGTGTGGAAGGCCATGCGCAACGACACTGCCGTGTGATCGAAAAAGGCCAGGCTATGCACAGGACACAACTGTGTGATGGCCAAAGTGTGGTCGTTTGAGCCACACGGGCTAGGCCAATCTGGACGTACGGGCACACCACACGGGCATGTGGTAATGGGCTAGGTCGTGTGATCCACATGGGAAAGGCCGATCTGGGCGTGTGGGCCACAAGGGCGTGTTGGCCCACATGGGCAAACCACATTGGCGTGTTAACCCACACAAGCTTGTGGGCCCACTTTTCAGGGTTGCACAGGTCGTCCCAAATGACTATGGGCCTACTCTAGGGTTGTTAAAGGCTACTTCAACCCTAAACTCTATGAACTGTCTGTTTGCACTATTATTTGTTATCTGTTTATGAAAGCATGTTAAGCATGATTTATCTGTAAATTTTGTATGCATGATCTGCTACTGTTATTGGGGTGGGATGATGTATTTTGGAGGCAGTGTTCTGAAAGGTAGTTTATGCCTATTATCTGGCAGCATGGCTGCATTATATCTGTTTTGTGTCGCATCGGTACAACATGGTGTGTAGGGCTGGATGGGTGTTTTAAACCCTACATGGTGTGTAGGCATAGTCGGAGATGGTGTGTAGAGGATGAGGGTAGGATATTTAATTTCTGATTTCAATTTTTACATATGTATTTGTAACTAAGATGGGCTTAGGCTAAATCAACATCTGTATCTATAATGGGCTTAAGCTCGAATCTGTGTCTGTATCTGACTGAGTAATTTTGCTTTTTTTTTGCATGCCTATTTCTGTTGGGTTACACACTGAGTTTACGTAAACTCACATCCGTTTGTCTGTTCTGTCAGGTAATCCACAAACTTAGGCGGATTGGTACAGCGGAGGACTTGACGATGACCACTCACCAAAAATTGTTTTATTTTGTTATGTTTTTTTAGTTGGTGTTTGAAAGTTTATGTTTTTTGGGACTATATGGACTTTTAACTATTGGTTTTGGTTTGGTTGCTCGATTTACACATGCTTTATCAAAAAGTTTTCTTTTAAAACAACGATTTAATAAACCATGTTTTCTAAATCGCGAACCATATTGCTAACACATCATGATTTTTCATAAGCTTCTGCCCTAAATGATATTTAGTTAAATGGATTAATGTTTTGATAATAAGTACAAAAACATAAGAGTTGAATAAACATTTTTAAGTTTGCTAAAAACAAATAAGAGCTAATAAACTAAAATGGTTTTACGGTGATGACTTAGTTTACAAAATCCTTTCCATATAACCTCGCCTGATTCGGCCATAACGTCTAGGTCAAGTTTGAGGTGTTACATTTAGTGGTATCAGAGCCAGATTGCAAAACTCAGCTGTAAATTTTAGGTTCCAAAATATGTTTAAAAGAATTAGTTTTCAGATGGTTTAAAAATATTATGATTGAGAATGTGGTACACTAAGTCTCCGGCGCTGATCCCGCAAGTATTTTTGTAGTTAGTTAAATTATTCTAAAACATTGTAGATAGTACTTATTGATACTGCACTGAGATAGTTAGAAAACTTAAATTTCTGAAAGCAGCTCTTAAACTTCTAATAATTATGCATAAAATATATGTTAATAAATATTGAACTGATTCATAAAACTCTTAATGTAGATAAACTCGAATTAGAAAATGAGTGCTCGTGGCATTCGCAGATGTGGTACTCGAGGTTGTGGTAAAGGCTGTAAAGGGGCTCGAGCTGAGTCCTCGTCTCTAGGCAGTATGCCAAATCTAGACACTAATGAGACACCTGTGTCACCTCCTATTGAGACTGGGTCTCAGAGTCGTTTAATTGGGGACGATGTATTGTCCCAAGCCATGCTGAGGATATTGGAGAGGGTTACTGGACCCAATTTTGGATCTAAGGGCCAAGGGTCGATAACTGAGAGACTCCGGTCTAATGGAGCTAAGTTATTTAGGGGTGTCACAGGAGTAACCCCTAACGTGGCTGAGTATTGTTTGGAGGCCACTGAGAGGATTATGAATGATTTGGACTGCTCCCCCGAGCAGAAATTAAATGGTGCAATCTCTTTGCTTCGTGATGAGGCTTACTAGTGGTGGTTGATGGTTAAGGAGGGCACTCAGCTAGATCGTTTGACTTGGGAATTCTTTAAGATGACATTCCAAAGCAAGTATGTGGGAGCTAGCTACGTCAATGCTCCTAGGCGTGAGTTTCTAAATCTCACTCAAGGTGACGATCTGTGGTAGAGTATGAGGCTGAATTTCTAAGGCTAAGCCACTATACTCGAGGTATAGTGGCATTGGAGTATAAGAGGTGTGTTTATTTTGAGGATGGACTGAGAGATAATCTGAGAGTCTTGATAGCTCCGCAGAGGGAGTGCGAGTTCATTGTTCTGATTCAGAAGCAAAGATCGTTGAAGATGTTAAACATGTGGAGTGCCAGAATAGAGAGAGGGAGAAAGGTAGGAACAAGAGGGATTTGGAGCCCTCGAGCTCTGTGAAAAGGCCTAAGAAAAAGGCCAAATCTGATGAGCCAGTTACAGTGGGAGACCCTGTTGCTTCTACTGGGATACTGCCTTGTAGAGATTGTGGGAGACGCCATCCGGACAAGTGCTTTTAACACCCATTACCCATATTTGACGCTGGAGCAGGGTACGAGGTAGTACCAAACTTACATCACAACAATCATACAAATTCGAGTCATAAATTTTCTTCCAAATTAAAAATTTTGCATTTAATCATAAAGTCCCTAATACAAGCTTAAGAGGCCCAAAATATGCAATGGAAGTGGTTCGGGACTAAACCGAGAACTTTAGAAAAATTTTACAAAACCTAGAAAAGTTTCCATTAAACAGGGGTCACACGCCCGTGTGGCCTGGGACACGCCCGTGTGGGCAGGCCGTGTGATCACACACGCCCGTGTCTCGACCTCGTGTAACTCTCTATTTGTCACCCCAAAACAAATTGAAATCACACGGCCAAGCCACATGTCCGTGTGTTAGGCTATGGTCGATTTAAAATTTATAATTTTTCATTAAATAGGTGCAAACTTTACATGACCAAGACACATGCCCGTGTCAGAGGCCGTGCCATCCATAAGGCTGAGACGCACGCCCGTGTCTCTGCCCGTGTGCTTGATTCTAAGCATTCTGTTTCTCAAAACTAAGGTGCAGGGGACACACGGCTAAAACACATGCCCATGGGGCAAGCCGTGTGTCATACACGGCCTAGAAACACGATCGTGTGTCTACCCTTATGGACAAAAATAAGGCTATTTACCAAGCCATTTTTCCACCCTATAATGTATACACCTACCCAATATAACATAGCACCAATCCAAGCATATACATATAACCAAACATCCACAACTAAGACATCAACACATCATTCATGAAAAATATCATCATATGAATATACTTATGCCGATATTAGCCAATTTCAAATGGCTTTATACAAAATGAAATTTCAACCAATATAAGCAAACACATTTGGCCAAATCAATTATGACACATAACAAAATAACCAAGTCCCCTATACATACCATAACTCAAAATGTTGAATTCATTGGTACCAAAAATAATGGTGACATTATAAGACAATGTATAGGAAGGGGGTAAGCTATATAGCTTAGTAAGTTCATAAGCAAATAATAAGCATCACAATCACACATTTAACATACAATAAACATGATGAAAATTAGCATGAATGTTATTAAAATCTTATAGTCATAACTTATTCAATCATAACCTTACCAAGGGTTAATCACATATCGAGCTTATTACTTATGAGTTTTACGTACATACCTATACTAATTCGTAACATAACCATATACATGTACCAATTCGTTACATAACCATCTCCCTTCACATCTTTGACATCCCCATTGAACACTTGGAATATTATTGGATACTTAGGAATCTTGCACAAAAGTGCCACCTATGTAGCCAAAGCTACTTTATATCTCATAACTCATATATGCTCACTCTCGAGCTATTTACAGGCCTGCTCACACAAGCTGTCACTTAGGACGTAACACCTCAGTGCTGCTCACACAAGCTGTCAGGTATCTGCAACATATGCCAGAGTACTCAGCCACTGCTAGGATGTACAAGACCAGCACCTGGATCACGTAATCACATATATACATAGGTTCCTAGTGACATGTCACTCGTATCCTATTCTATTCGTAAGGTTCAACCAAGATTTCTCGCTTGTCGAAACTTAGTCGAATGCATCTAAAGAGTCAATCACAATTCATACAATATTAAATCATTTAAAACATAAACATAACAATGCATTATTTACATATGAACTTACCTCGGTACAAAAATAGTAGAAGTGGACCTAATTATCAAAAACTTTATTTTTCTCCTGATCTAGGTCTGAACCTTATTTTATTTGATATATAATAACAAATTTAACTTATTTAATACTCACATTATTCAATTTATCCCAAAAATTATATTATGGAAAAATTACATTTTTGCTCTTAATGTTTCATATTTTTACAATTTAGTCCCTAGGCTCCTAAATTGAAATGTATTCCATTTCTTCAAAACCTAAGCCTATCCAAATCATTTTCATACTCATATCATCCCAAATCTTCCCTTTAATCACACTTTTACTACTCATTTTATAACTTTTACAAATAAGTCCTTTTTGACATTTTCATCAAAAATCGCCTAGTAAATGTTGTTTATCTAACACCAAAACATACATTTTCTACCATTAAACATCAAAATACACAAATATTCAACATGGATAAAATTTTAGCCTTTGATTTTCTTTCAAATTAGTCATTGAAATAGCTAGATTAGGTTTCAAGGATCTCAAAACATAAAAAATCATTAAAAGCGGTTGAAAGTTGGCCAAACCCTAGTTATGTCTTCTTTTGTGATTTTCAGCCATGGGAGGATGAAATTGAGAAGATGTGTTTAATTTTGTCTTTATTACCCAAATAACCAAAATGTCCTTAATGCCAAATTTTGAAATTTCACCCTACTATGTCCATTTTTCCAACTTAAAGCATAATGGTCTAATTACCATATAAGGACCTCCAATTTAAAATTTCATAGCAATTAAGCACCTCTAGCTTCTAGAACACACCTTTTGCATCTACTGTAATTTAGTCCTTTTAGCTAAGTTAAATGCCCAATTGATAAAATTTTCGAACAATCCATAAAACTATAGACTATAAAAATATAATAAAAATAAATCTTTCTACGTCAAATTTGTAGTTCCAAAACCATTGTTCCAACTAGACCCAAAACTAGACTGTTACAATGCTGGAGGAGGATTGTGGCTTGTTTGAGGTGTGGTTCTCTTGAGCATTGTATTAGAGAGTGTCCACAGCGGGTACATAGATGCAAGCTTCACTTTAAATCTTGACTGACCTCGAGAGCATTTCAAACAGACTACCTAGGGGCCGTGGATAAGCTAGGGGTAGTAATGGCTTGGGTCGTAGACAGAAAGCACCAGGTAGAGGTGCTAGTCAGACTGAAACGAGGCAGCCTGTTTTGGTTTATGTTACACGTCACATAGAGGAGAGAGATACTCCTCACGTCATCACCGGTACATTTTTTATATTTGATGTACTTTACTTGGCTTTGGTAGATATAAGGTCTACTCACTCTTACATAACTAGTACTTTATCTAAAACTTTAGGGGTTTCTATAGAGATCACTACTAGTAAGCTTACAGTACTAAGTCTGTTGGGGCAGTCTGTGCGGATTAGTAAACTCTATAAAGAGGTTTCGCTAGAGGTGCAAGGGACTATTTTTCTGGCGAATCTGCTGGAGCTTTCATTTAGGGAGTTCGACCTAATTCTAGGTATGGATTGGTTGGTGGAGCACCAAGCCAGTTTAGAGTGGGCATTTAAGAGGGTCGTTCTAAAAATCGAAAATGATGTGAAGGTGGTTATGATTGGTGAGCGTCGAAAATATCTGTAGCATGTGATCTCCGCATTAGTAGCTAAAAATTGGTCCGAAAAGGGTGTGAGGCGTACTTGGCCTATGTAAATGCTTCTAATTCTAGGGACTCTTCTGTTAGGAATATCAGAAATGTAAGGGATTTTTCAGATGCCTTTCTTGAGGAGTTACCTGGGGTTGCCTCCTAGTAGAGAGGTTGAGTTTGGAATTGAGCTGCTTCTGGGTGCGGTTCCGGTGTCCATTATTCCCTATCGTATGCCACTAAAAGAGCTTACAGAGTTTAAGGCTCAACTACAAAAGTTTTTGGACCGTGGTTTCATTTGTCCTAGTGTGTCTCCGTGGGGAGCACCAATTTTATTCGTTAAGAAAAGGATGAGACCATGAGGATGAATATTGATTATCGGCAGCTGAATAAGTTGGTCGTTAATAATAAGTATCCACTTTCGAGGATTGACGACTTGCTGATCAGTTCAAAGAGGCTTTGGTGTTCTCCAAGATAGATCTTCGATCAAGATATCATCAGTTAAGGGTTAAGGAGGCTAATGTTCATAAGACCACATTTAGGACTCATTGTGGACATTACAACTTCCTAGTTATGCCTTTCAATTTGAGGAATGCACCGGCTGCATTCATGAATTTGATGAATCGAGTATTTCAACCCTATTTGGATCAGTTCATCGTGATCTTCATCAATGACATTCGGGTATTCTCTAAGACTGAGGATGAGTATGATGAGCATCTTAGAGTAGTGCTTCAGATTCTTTGTGAGAAGCAGATTTATGCTAAGCTAAGTAAGTGTGAGTTCTGGCTTCATGAAGTGACTTTTCTAGGGCACGTATTTTCTACTAAGGGGATCCGAGTAGATCTTAAGAAGATTGAGGTTGTGTTGGATTGGAAACAGCCTAAGAATATATCTAAAATTCGCATTTTTCTAGGTCTAGTGGGCTATTATCGACGTTTCGTTAAGGAATTCTCCTTGATCATTGCTCCATTGACTAAGCTCTTACGTAAGAGGGTTTCATTTGTTTGGACTGATGCGCAATAATCGAGCTTCGAGAAGCTCAAGTTTGTTCTGACACAGGCTCCTATTCTAATACAGCCTGAATCTGGAAAGGAGTTTGTAGTATATAGTGATGTGTCTCATATTGGATTGGGTTACGTTCTAATGTAGGATGGTAAGGTTGTGGCTTATACAACCCGTCAGCTTAAGACACACGAAGGGAATTATCTGACGCATGACCTCGAGTTGCTTGCAATGGTCTTTGCGTTGAAAATCTGGACACATTCTTTGTATGATTAGAGGTATATCATCTACACCGATCACAAGAGTATCAAGTATCTCCTTACTCAAAAGGAGTTAAATCTTAGGCAACGCCGTTGGATTAAGCTGCTTAAGGACTATGACTACACGATAGAGTATCATCCTGGTAAATCTAATGTGATAGCTGATGCTCTAAGTCGTAGAGCGATGTCTAGGGCGATGTTCACTCGCCTTAGTTTGTTTGATGATGGGAGTCTGTTAGCCTAGTTGTAAGTTAAGCCAACTTGGATTAGTCAAATTCGGGATAAGCAGTTAGCGAATGAGTATCTGGGTTTGTGGTTTCAACATATTGAGAGTGGTACTACTTTTGACTTTAGGTTGAACAATGATGGGTTATTGTGTTTGCAAGGTAGGATTTGTGTGCCAAATGACTCCAATTTGAGGCAATCAATTCTGAATGAGGTGCATAGTAGCAATTATGCTATGTATCTCGGGGGGAATAATATGTATCGGGATCTTCATAAACTATACAGGTGGTCAAGTTTGAAGTGTGAGGTTACTAATTTTATTTCTCATTGTTCGACGTGCTAGCAAGTTAAGGCTGAGCACCAGTTGCCTTAATGATTGTTACAATCAGTTGAAATTCCCTTATGAAAATGGGAACGATTGATGATGAACTTCGTAAGTGGGTTGCCCTTCACACCCACTAAGAAGGACTCTGTTTGGGTCATCGTGGATCGATAGACCAAGTTTGCTCACTTCATTCTGGTTTGGACGAACTTTTCTCTTCATAAGTTAGCAAATCTATATATTTCCAAGATAGTTAGACTGCATGGGGTCCCAGTGTCGGTTATTTTTAACAGGGATCCTCGTTTTATATCTCAGTTCTGGAAGAAATTACATGAGGCTCTGGGTTCATGATTGGACTTCAGTACCGCGTTCCATCATCAGATCGATGGTCAATCTGAGAGGGTGATTTAGATACTGGAGGATATGCTTCGGAGTTATGTGATAGATTTCCAAGGTAGTTGGGAGGATTATCTGTCGCTAGCTGAGTTCACCTACAATAACAGCTTTCAGTCTAGCATCTAGATGGCACCTTACGAGGCTCTGTATGGTCGTAAGTGTTGTACTCCTCTATGTTGGACTGAGTTGTGTGAATGTCAAATTTTGGGTCCTGAGTTGGTTTCTAAGACCAAAGATAAGGTCAAATTGATTTGAGATCGTCTAAAAGCGGCTTCTGATAGGTAGAAATTGTATCTAAATATGAAGATGCGTGAAATTGAGTATTTTGTGGGGGATTTTATTTTTCTTAAGGTCTCTTCATAGAAGAAGGTTCTAAGGTTCAGTCGTAACGGCAAGTTGAGCCCCATGTTTATTGGATCGTACCGAATTCTGAAGCGTGTGGGACCAGTTGCTTATCAGTTGGAGCTACCCACTGAACTGGATAGTATTCATAATTTGTTTCACATTTCAGTGTTAAGGCGGTACCGTTCTGATCCATCCCATGTTGTCTCGGTTGAGGAGATCGAGGTTAAACCAGACTTGACTTTTGAGGAAGAGTTGGTTCAAATTCTGTATCGCGATGTTAAGGTGTTGTGGAAAAAGTCCATTCCATTAGTGAAGATTCTATGGCGGAATCATAACACTGAGGAGGCCACGTGGGAACCTGAGGACTTAATGCATCAGCAATATCCTCATCTGTTTGGATCAAGTAAATTTTGAGGTTGAAATTTCTTTTAGGGGGTAGAGTTGTACCACCCTAAATTTCTTATGTCTACTTTTAAAATTTTGACACAAATGTGTCTCTTCTTTAGTGGTTAAGTGTTCTGAATGTGTGTAGGAGGTCCCAAGTTCAAGCCTTACCTTGAGTAAATTTTATTATTTTTAGAATTAAGCCATATCTTTGTTCAATAGGCTTATATTTAGTTGTCCATAAATTCATATCAAAATGAGCCTACTGGTCCGAGTGGTAAGGGTGTTGGTGTGATGGAGGTTCTGTGTTCGAATCCCTGCGCGAGCGTGGGTACTAAATTTTTGCTCAGTTGACTTGGAGAGTTTCAGTTAAGTTGGGATTCTGGGAAGTGGGTATTAGTGGGAGAGAGGGGAGTAATTTGAGGAATATGGGGATCATTGTTAGCTAATTGATATTTTTGTTATTTTTTTATTTTTTGAATTCCCCAGAAAACTCTTCCAATTTTTTTTTACTTATATTTCCCCTCTTATCTGTCGGTCTTTCATTGCTTCTTATCCTTCTTTTCGATTTACCAAAATTGTCTCTGCTTTATTCAATGTCGTTTGTGCCCATTCGATAAGTAACTGTTTTGCCATTACCTTTTGTTTTTTGGTTAGTCTTCTAAAAGGGGGTTGTTTGGTTCTTCGTTTAGGGAAGGTCGAGATTCTATTGGTGCTCCTATAGCGGTTTAAGCGTTAAGGGTTGCATTCTGTCACTGTAAGTATACTGATACTTTGTTGGATGTAATGAGTTTCTGTTGTAGTATAATTCCATTAAGTTTTCGAAGGTGATACTGAAATTGGGCTTTTGGATACATTGTTTTTATGTTTAAAGAGGCTTAGGAGTGGTTTTGCGTCAAACCAATAGTGGGTGTTAGAGACAACCCACTAACGAAATCTATAGTTACATGCTCCCACTTCCATAAAGGAATCTTAACCGGCTCAAGTAAATCCGAAGGTAACTGATGCTCAGCCTTAACCTACTGGCAAGTCAGACATCTAACCAAAAAATCAGCAACCTCTTGTTTTAATTCTGGCCACCAATATAACTCACGAAGGTCTCGATACATCTTATTTCTGCCAGGATGCATAGCATAAGGGCTACTATATGCCTCTCTTAGTATAGACTGTCTTAAATTAGTATCATTCAGAACACAGATTTTCCCACGAAAATAGAGTACCCCATCACTATTTAGTCCAAAATCCATAGTGCCACCACTCTCAATCTGTCAGAACCGAAGACCCAAAGACTCGTCATCCAACTGTTTACCCTTAATCTACTTAATCCAAGTTGGTTTAACTTGAAGCTTGGCTGATTAGCTCATCATCAAATAAGCTAAGACGAGTAAACAACACCCTCAAATCAGTTATAACTCTACGACTCAATGCATCGACCACCACATTGGCCTTGCCTGAATGGTACTCAATGGTACAGTCGTAATCCTTAAGCAGTTTAATCCATCTACGCTGCCTAAGATTCAGATCCTTCTGAGTAAGGAGATACTTGGGGCTCTTGTGATCAGTATAGATGATACACTTCTCACCATACGGATAATGCTTCTAGATTTTCAATGCAAATACTATGGTGGCCAACTCCAATTCATGTATCGGATAATTTGCCTCATGAGTCTTAAGCTGACGAGACACATATGCTACCACCTTACCATCCCGCATCAACAAGCATCTGAAACCAACATATGACGCATTATTAGAAACTATAAACTCCTTTCCAAGCTCTGGCTGTATCAAAATAGGAGCCTCAGTCAGTATCGTCTTGAGCTTCTCGAAGATCTCTTGCTGCGCATCAGTCCAACCAAACGGTACACCCTTACGTAGCAGCTTAGTTAAAGGTGCTGCAATCAATGAGAATCCTTCCACAAATAGCCGATAATAACCCTTCATCCCAAAAACTATGGATCTTAGACACGTTCCTTGGCTGCTTCCACTCCAATACAGCATCAATCTTTCGATGATTGACTCAAATCCCTCAAAAGAAACCATATGACCCAGAAATGTCACCTCCTGTAACCAGAACTGGCACTTGCTAAACTTAGCATAAAGCTGCTTTTCCCTCAAAGTCTAAGAACAACTCTAAGGTGCTTTTCATGCTCATCCTCAATCCTCGAATAAACCAGTATGTCATCAATGAACACCACCACAAACTAATCCAAATAAGGTTGGAATACTCGGTTCATCAAATCCATGAAAGCTGCCGATGCATTAGCCAATCCAAATGGCATCACTAGGAACTCGTAATGACCATAGCGAGTCCTATACGTCGTCTTATGTACGTCAGCCTCCTTAACCCTCAACTGATGATACCCAGATCGGGGTCAATCTTGCATAATACCGAAGCTCCTCGAAACTGGTCAAACAGGTCATCGATCTTCGGTAATGGGTATTTATTCTTAATGGTCAACTTGTTCAATTGCCGATAGTCAATACACATCGGCATGGATCCATCCTTCTTCTTTACAAATAGTACCAGTGCTCTCCACGGAGACACACTAGGGCGGATGAACCCACGATCCAATAACTCTCGAATCTGAGCTTTAAGCTTCACAAGCTTCTTCGGTGACATTCGATAGGGAGCAATAGACACCGAACTATACCAGAAAGTAGTTCAATCTCAAACTCCAATTTGCGACTCAGAGGTAAACCCGATAGCTACTCAAGAAAAATGTCCGGAAAATCTTTTACCTTTCTGATGTCCTTAACAGAAGAGTTCCCAGAATCAGAAACACTTACGTAGGCCAAAAATGCCTCACAACCTTTATGAACTAGCTTCTCTGCCACCAAAGCAGAGATCACATTAGACAAATAATTCCATCATTTTGCAATCAAGACTACCTCATTATCCTTCTCAGTCCTCAATACGACCCTCTTAGTCGCGCAGTCCAAACTGACATGGTGCTTGACTAACCAGTCCATCCCCAGAATTAAGTCAAACTCCTCAAATAGAAATTCCATCAGATCAGCTAGAAAGATTGCCTCTTGAACCTCTAAAGGAACGTCTCTAAACAACTTGTTAACCCTTATAGATTGCCCCAATGGACTCAGTACAATAACCTCACTCGTAGTGCTCTCAACCAAAATTCCCAAGTTTTCAGACACAATACAGGCTATATAGGAGTGAGTAGATCCTATATTTATCAATGCAGTATAAGGTACATCATGAATAAGGAACGTACCCGTAATGAAGTTTGGAGCATCTCTTTCCTCTCGGTGACGTGCAGTGTATACTAGAGCCGACTGCCTCGCTTCAGTCTATCCAGCACCTCTACTTGGTGCTCTCTGTCCGTGACCCATACCATTATCACCCCTAGCCTAACCACAGCCGTTCGGTGGCTGCTGTGCTACCCTCTGTGGTTGTACATTACTAGTACCCTGAGCTTACATTTGATCAGCCTCAGCGAACACTCCCTGATACTATGATCCAATGACCCACACCTTAGACACACCTCAGTCCTTCTCCAACACTCGCCCTGATAGCGTCTACCACAATCAATACATAGCTGCTGTCCAGTAGAAGCAATAGGGGGCCCAGCTCTAATCAGCCCATCAGCTCTGGCCTTTTTCTTAGGCATTAGTACAAAACTCGAGGGCTCCGAATCCTTCTTGTTCTTACCTCTCTCTTTGTCACGATTTTAGCGTTCAGTACACTTAACCTCCTTAGCAATCTTCGCCTTCTCAACTATTGAAAAAAATCACGCTCACTCTACGGAGCTATCAAGACTCTCAAATTATCCCTGAGGCCATCTTGGAAGCGGTCACATCACTCATACTCAGTCGCCACCATACCTCGCGCATAGCAGCTTAGTCGTAGGAATTCAGCCTTATATTCAGCCACATATCGATCTCCCTAAATAAGGTTCAAGAACTCCCTCCTACAGGCATGCACGTAGCTCGCCCCCACATATTTCCCTTGGAAGGCAGTCTTAAAGAACTCTTAGGTCAGACGTTTGGACTGAGTGCCCTTCTTAATAGTCAACCACAACTGGTAAGCCTCATCCAGCAGCAATAAGACTGTACCTTTTAATTTTTGCTCGGAGGTGCAATTTAGATCATCCATGATCCTCTCTGTGGCCTCAATCCAGTACTCGACCACATTAGGGGCGACTCTAGTGGCACCCCTAAATAACTTAGCTCCATTGGACCGGAGTCATCTCGTAAACGACCTTCGGCCCTCAGATCTAGTATTGGGCCCAGCAACCCTCTCCAAAATTCTAAGCATAGCTTGGGACAATGCGTCGTCCCCGACCATGCAATCTTGAGACCCAGTCTCAGTAGCGGGCGACATTAGCGTCTCACTCATATCCAAATTTGGCAGGTTGCTCGATGACGATGACTCAAATCGAGCCCCTCTACGGCCTCTACCTCGGCCTCTGATACCCCGTCCACGGATACCTCGTGTGCTCATATCTAATCGAATTTATCTGTATTAAGATTTTTATGAATCAGTTATAGCTCCAGTGTTTTTTAACAAATATTTTATGTAAAAAAGTACCAGAAGTTTAGAGTTTGTTTTTGTTTGTCGTAGTCTCTAGTAGTTTACTATAGTTTCAGTTTAACTACGGTTTCCAGTATATACTAACTAAAGTATTCACACAGTTTACTACCTACAGTAGTTTCAGAATATCATAGCATTTTCAATTTAAGCAAAAATTAGTTTTCAAATACTTACAAGATCAACGCCGTAGACTCGGTGTACCACATACTCAGTTGAAACATTTCAAATCATTTTAAGAATCAATTCTTCAAAAACTAAATTTAAAACCCATAATCCACAGCCAAATTTTGCAACCTGGCTTTGATACCACTAAATGTAACACCCCAAACCCGACCTAGACATTATGGCCGAATCTGGCGATGTCACATGATAGTGTGTTCGAAAACTAAATTATTATAATAAAATCATTTCCATGTTATTACCTATCTTTATCTCTTGTTAGTTCTAAAGGAAATCGTTTTACTTATTTAAAACATTTGCTTTAAAACGTTTCTAGTTGTGGAAGCTTTTAAAACAAAGCAGTTTAAGTAATCGTGAGTTTAAAAAGTACTTTAGCTTTTGAAAACCGAACTTCATACGACTAGCAGTTATAATTCCACAAAAAAATAAAAATAAAACCAAATTTAAGCAAAAGTCCCAAGAGTCCTCAAATTACATCCCAATAATAATAAAACCATAAAACATAAATTTTAAAAAAAATGTAAAGTCCAAAAACTGTGGTCACCGTCGAGTCCTCTGCCGCACCGATCCATCTAGGTCTGGGGATTACCTGTGCACATTAAACAGAGAGAGGTGAGTTTACGTAAACTCAGTGTATAATCCCATAGAAAACAAACAATAGTTGACACAGTGCATAGTCAAATACAGTTTCTTTCAGTATCAGTAACAGTTTGGGCCTTAGCCCATCTCAGTACAGTATCAAATATACAGTAGGGCCTTAGCCCATCACATTATCAATATGCATTAGGGCCTTTGGCCGAAACTATAAAAACGCAACCAAACCGATATTAGAAAAATTGGGGTTTAACATTATCATTATTGCTTTCTTAGAAGAATAATACAACGTTGAGGTGCATAGTTTCTAAAATCAATTTTGGTCTTCATTTCCTACCAACCAAACGTTGAACACATTGTTCATGTACGCGGCCAATAATTTTCATGATAACGCTACAGAAAGGTAATTATTTTTAGCAGGCATAATAACTTTCATAATAACTTTATGGAAGATGCTTTCATACTAGATTTTGTTCTTTCCAAAAGTAATCAATAGGAAAATACTGTGTGACCTTCAACTACACATATAGCCAAATGTTGGATCAAGTCTTTATATATATATGTATATGTTTTTACCGGTTCTTTAAAATCGGGAGTAAAGCTTCAATCCTGATCTTAATAGCTATGGCATTCTCCTTTTACACTTTTATTGCTATTTTGCTTTTTTTACTCTCTATAACAGTGAGGAGCAGTGAGATTACTAGAGTAACACATAATGATTCAGAATCTCTTGTAGCTGAGGAAAAAGCATTGATGGAATCTGGGTGGTGGAGTAACTACAGCAACATAGGTGTTCACCATTGTACATGGCCTGGTGTTAGATGTAGTTCTGCTGGAAGTGTCATCGAGATTGATCTTAGTGGCCATGGTCTAAATGGGAGTATAACACCTCAAATAGGTGCACTTTCGAAACTCAAGTGCCTCAACCTGTCCTCAAATAATCTTAGAGGTGAGTTACCTTCTTCACTTGGAAACCTTACTCAATTGGCCGTGCTTGATGTTTCTTATAATGAAATTCATTCCATTCCCTTGGAAACTGAGAAGATGGAGAATCTTGTTTCTCTAAATTTGACGAGGAACTTCATTGTTCATATGCCTTCAGCTATTGGTCTTTTGACCAATCTCACCCACTTGATTATGACCTCTAATCCATTGCAGAGCATCATCCCTCCCCATATATGGAACCTGAAAAAGCTAATGACTCTCCATCTCGGAAACTGCCAGCTCTACGGTTCCATTCCACCAAATATTGGAAAGCTCAAGAGTTTGGTTAATCTCCATCTCTCAAGCAACATGCTTGTTGGTCCAATCCCATCTTCTATCACCAACCTAACTAATCTACAGTCGTTGCTCCTTCAAGGCAACCAACTTAACGGATCCATTCCACGAGAAATTGGGAGACTGACAAATTTGATTACATTGGCTCTATCGGCTAATATGCTTGTTGGTCCAATCCCATCTTCTGTCAACAACTTAACCAATCTCGCATTGTTGGATCTGTATGGAAACCAACTTAATGGATCCATTCCACAAGAAATTGGGAGGCTAACGAATTTGATTACACTGTATCTATCGTCTAATATGCTAGTTGGTCCCATCCCTTCCTCTTTGGGTAATTTATCCAGACTGGAATCGTTCTATCTTTATACAAATAAAATAAATGGTTCTATACCATTAGAAATAAGAAATCTTAAGAGGTTGACTAACTTGGATCTTGGTGCCAATAACTTGAGTGGTGAAATCCCTTCGTTTCTAGGTCTTTTACCCAGCTTGAGTAGTTTGTACCTTGACTCAAATCTTTTTGAAGGTTTCATCCCATTAGATATTGTAAAACTAAAGAATCTGACTCTATTGCTTCTCTCTGGTAACAAACTCACTGGCTCAATCCCTTTATCTCTACTTCATTTACCCAATTTATGGAGTCTATCCATGGCTTCGAATCTTTTGGAAGGTCCCATACCCCATGAAATTGAGAGTTTGAATGCCCTGCGAGACTTAGATCTCTCAGACAACAAATTGAGTGGCCCCATTCCATCTCAGATTGGTAATTTGTCAAATTTAAAGTACTTAATTTTGGCAAACAATAACTTGAGTGGAAGGATTCCCCTGCAAATTGGTGGCATATCTCTATACCAGCTTGATCTAAGCCATAACATCATTGGTGGAGATATACCTTCTCAACTAAATTCCCAAAACATTGATCTTAGCCATAACCTTCTCCAAGGAGTGATACCTTCCCAATTTGGGAATTTAACTCATTTAAGCATCTTAGATCTCAGTTGGAATAATCTAACGGGCACGATTCCCGAATTTCCATTTTATGTGGAGAACCTCAATTTGTCATTTAATTCACTGAGGGGTCAAATTCCAGATGGATTTTTGCATTTTGCATCCGAGACATTTACAGGCAACAAGGATTTATGTGGTTCCATTCAAGGCTTCCGTCCTTGCCCTTCATCTCCAAATGTAAACCGAGAAAGAAATAGCAAAGTAGTGAAGCATAATCTGCCTATTGTTATTCTGGTTCCAACTTTGTTATTTTTTGTCTCGACTTTTGAGTTGGTGATATTCATCCTATTCCGACGGTATAGAGCTAAAGCTTTGAAATCTGAGCGAAGTCCAACCAAAAATGGAGATTTATTCTCTATTTGGAACTTTGATGGAAAGATTGCTTTTGAAGACATCATCAAAGCCACTGAGGATTTTGATATCAAATATTGCATTGGAACGGGTGGTTATGGCAGTGTTTACAGGGCAATCTTACCAAGTGGCAAAGTTGTTGCATTGAAAAAACTCCACCGATTGGAAGCTGAGCAGCCGGCTTATGATACAAGTTTCCGAAATGAGATCAAGTTTTTAACAGAAATACGACACAAGAACATTGTCAAGCTCCACGGATTTTGTCTCCACAATCGTTGCATGTTCTTGATTTATGAATATATGGAAAAAGGAAGCTTGTTTTATGCCTTGAGCATTGAAGAGGAAGCTGTGGAATTGGATTGGACCAAAAGAGTGAACATTGTCAAAGGTGTCGCACATGCTCTATCTTACATGCATCATGATTGCAACCCTCCAATTGTTCATCGAGACATCTCAAGCAATAACATTTTGTTGAACTCTGAATTGGAAGCTTTTATTGCTGACTTTGGGACTGCAAGACTTCTTGATCCTGATTCATCTAATCGAACTGTAATTGTTGGCACGTACGGATATATTGCCCCAGGTTCTATACATTCACTCTCTTTTTCCCTTTTTATTTAGCTTCATTCATTCTTAGTTTGTACAGATTATTTATTTTGAATTACATATTATTCGAAACAAATGGAAAAAGCAAAATTAGCAAACATCAAATATAAATAAAATTTTTGTTTTAACTTGAGATTAAAGAATTCAAATGCAACTACACATGCACCTATGCACAACATAAATTCACATCTATTTTTAACTATTCTTTTTTGTTTTAATTACAGAACTTGCTTATTCAATGGTTGTGACGGAAAAATGTGATGTATATAGCTTTGGAGTGTTGGCATTGGAAATATTGATGGGAAAACATCCTGGTGAATTGTTGTCAACACTATCATCATCGTCATCGCCATCTAACATCCAAAATGTCATGTTAAATGAAATTTTGGACCCTCGATTATCACCCCCAAGAAGCCGAAAAATGGTAGGAGACATTGCTTTTGTTGCTATGATTGCTTTCGCATGCTTACGTGCTAAACCCAAAGCTCGACCAACAATGAAATCAGTGTCTCAAGAATTCCTACACATCAAGTCTCCAATTTTAGTGCTTCGTCATGAAATATCTCTTATCGATGTTAAAAATCATGAGATGTTTATGAACGGTGAAAGTTACAAATAAATAGTAGTTGATTTGGTTTTGCATTTTTTTTTTTGCTTGGAATAGGACGCAAATGCATGTATTGGACTGTTTGATTTGGATATCCATTCATGAGTGTTGGGTCCAAAGCATGGTGTCAGAAGGGCCTTGGCCCAAAGGTCACCCCATTAATGCCTTTTGCCTCTCCCAATATTTCAGATATTATGACATGAAGATATTACAATGTTTTCTTTTAGGTTTTTTATTTCAGAATTTTATGATATTAAAAAACACACACTACACCAAATCAGACTTTTAGTGGCGTTTTTAGTGGCATTTTAAACAAAAACGCCACCAATATTACACAATAGTGGCGTTTGAAGGAAAACGCCGCAACAAAGCGATCAATAGCGGCGTTTTTATAATAAACGCCGCTAAAAACGATATATAGCGGCGCTTTTAAGAAAACGCCGTTAATGTTTCGACATATAGCGGCGCTTTTGAGAAAACGCCGCTAAATCTCGGACCAAAATCCTTGAAATTAGTTTCTAAATAGAACGGCGCCGTTTTGGTATCAATATAAAAATAAAATAGTGGCGTTTTTTTAAAAATGTCGCCAAATATTTAGAAATAGCGGCGTTTTGCCTAAAAACGCCGCAAATACCTATTTTATTCCAGAATATAAACGACACCGTTTTGGTATCAATATAAAAATTGGAAAAAAAACTCATCATTAGTGTTTATAATTTAGTGGTTCAATTGTTTAATGTTTAGGGTTTATAAGTTTAAAAGGTTATGAGTTTAGGGTTTAGAGTTCATGACTTAAGGTTTAAGGTTTATAGTCCATGATTTAAGGTTTAGGGGTTATTCGTTGGGGAATAAGGGTTGAAGGATATATTTTTAGGGTCTATGGGTTTAGGTGTTTAGGATTTTAAGGCTTAAGGTTTAGGGTTTAGGGTTATAAGGTTCATTATTTAGTGATTTAGGGCTGAGGTTTGAGGGTTTATGGTTTAAGGTTTATAAGTTTAAAATGTTATGGGTTTAGGGTTTAGATTTCAAGATTGAAGGTTTAAGGTTTAGAGTCTACGATTTAATGTTTAGGGGTTATTGGTTAAGGATTATGGTTTAAATGCTATGGGTTTAGGGTTTCTGGTTTAGGTGTTAGATGTTAGAAGTCTAAGTGTTAAGAGGACGGAGGTTAGGGTTTAAGGGTTAATGGGATAGTTAGGTGTTTAGGGTTATATATTGCATACATATATAAAAGTTATATTTATTAAATATAAAAATATATTGATGTATTTATATTTTAAAATTAAAATTAAAATTGAAAAAAATTAAAATTAAAATTGGAAAAAAATTAAAAGTAAAATTTTATATGTTAATTTAAAAATTATAAAAAAATCTTCAAAAAAATTCTGAAATTTTCTTAAAAAGTTTAATATTCAAAATTTTAAAAAATAAAAATTCAAAAAAATGATAATCTAAGCACAAAAATTTTGAAAGAAAAAAATAAGTAAAAAATGAAAAAAATTAAAATTGAGAATAGTGGCGTTTTCATAAAAACTCCGCTAATATGTTCTCGAGACCTAAAAACGGCGTTTTATTAGATTTTAGTGGCGTTTTAACAAAAACGCCGCAATAGTATATGTTATAGTGGCGTTTGTTAAGAAACGCCGCAAATTATTTGTTTATTTTTTAGTGGCGTTTTAACAAAAATGCCGTAATAGTATATGTTATAGTGGCATTTGTTAATAAACGCCGCAAATTATTTGTTTATTTTGTAGTGGCGTTTTAACAAAAACGCCGCAATAGTATATGTTATAGTGGCGTTTGTTAAGAAACGCCGCAAATTATTTGTTTATTTTTTAGTGGTGTTTTATCAAAAAACGCCACAAAAGGTGGGATATAGCGGCGCTAAACCAAAACGCCGCAAAAAATGTTACTATACTTTAATTAAAACGGCGTTGTTTTATAGTTTTTTAGTGACGTTTTTAGATAAATGCCGCAATATGTATGTTTTTAGCGGCGCGAATTGATAAACGCCGCAATGCTTGAATTATTTTAGGAAAAACATCGTGTTTTGCTCTCTGAAATCCCTAAATTGATTTTGCATCTCCGATTTTAGTCCTCTAAAATCTCCGATTTGATAATCTCACGTTGCTGGTTTTTTCTGAGGTCTAGCTTTTTAGTCCTCTCCGATTTCCATCTTGATTTTGCATCGCAGGCGAGATTAATCGTTGTCCGATTTCCATCTTGATTTTTCTGAGGTAATCTTAATCAATAATTCGATCTCTTTATTTATTTGTTGTTTGGGTTTTGGTTTGAATGTGGTTAGTTAGTTTTCGATTTGTATGTTGTTTAAGTTTGTTTGCTGAAAACAATCGTTGTCCGATTTCCATCTTGATTTTTCTGAGGTAATCTTAATCAATAATTCGATTTCTTTATTTATTTGTTGTTTGGGTTTTGGTTTGAATGTGGTTAGTTATTTTTCGATTTGTATGTTGTTTAAGTTCGTTTGCTGAAAACAATGTTACAAATGAACTTTCCCCCTGAAATATGAACCATTACCCCTTTTTTTAGGTCTCATATTCTGTCATGAAATTAATCAATCAACGCGATAGTGAAAAAATTGGACCTCTTGTAATTTGGTTACGTGAATGGATAACGACTTGTGAGGTATGATGATATTTTACCTTGTCCTTTGATTGGAAAACATGTGGGAATATTTTGACTGCTTTTATGAGTTAGGTAATGAAGCTGTTTTTAGAATCCTTCTCCGAGATGATAACTTCAATTTTAGTCTTGTCATTTCTCGTTCAGGTTCAAAATTTTGAGTTTGACAAATTCTAATGCACATTTAGTTTGCCTGAACTAAAGCTTCCTTTATTCCTTTAGCTTTTGAATTTGTCCTAATATTTTGTTAGAATGGCGATAGGACTCATAGGCGTCGTGTATTCTTTCAGTATTCGTTTTGGGTGAAATCGTACGCAGATCTATTTTCTTATCGTAGTTTGTGTTACTTGGATTTGTATGGGAGTGTCGGACATGGGTATGATCAACTTTTTCCAAGATTTCCATTGTATTTGGAGGGTCCTTAGAGGATCATATCCTATACCAAGTCGAGATAAGCATCAAATGCGGTACCTCAAGAAAATTAAAGAGTTAGAGCAACATATATTATAGTTATTATGATCTTGCACAAGCTCATGATGCAATCTCATTCAATTGGGATGAAGTTTATCGTCTTCTTTGCTACACTTCATAATCGTTGGTCGTGAATAAACTATTTCTATTTATTTATTCAAGAAAAGGAGCTTAATTGAAATTTTAGGAAATAAATCCAAGTTATCTCAATTGTATTTCAGATGCATTCTTAATCCTCAATGAAACCCATGATTCTTAGACTAGAATCTTGTCCAATATATCTATGTAACAATTTAATAGTCATAAGAATCATTTAACCAAGAGGATTCTTTCGGGACTAGTGGTATTCCTTCCATTTACCACCACCACTCCTAAGGCTAATGGTCGAGTCGATCGAGATACCTTTACATTCTTTGGTTTGATTAGAGTAATCTTGTCTTTGGATTTTGTCTTAAGCTCATTAATTCAATAGCTAAACATCTTGACTCTTGCTGACGTAAACTCTAATAAACTCTTTTGCTTCACCACTAAAGTAATATTAGCATTTCTTCTTATTCCTTTTATATGTTAGGTTGTACACTTTGGTCTCTAGAACTTGAATAAAATTTTGTGCATTTGTATGTGGTTCTTTGTTGGAGAATTTATCGATGCCTAGACAATGATTGGGATCTAATTAGATTTTTAGGTGTATGCGCATTGAGATGATACACATTATTTGTATGCTACATCTCTTTTGGAATATTGAAGACATTTACAATGAAGGAATCTTTTGGAAATGAAATCGAGCTTGTTTAATAGATATGTGAAACTGCTGGAAGGGAAGAAAAGAGTTGAATGTCATGGCATTTTATGTTATGCTATTTATAAACTGTTGTTCAATATCGGTTTCATTCATGTTACAATGTGAACATAAGGTTTGATGTTTTACGTACTTATTTACCTTGAAGTTTACTCAATATGCTTGACTGGTTTTGACATTCCCAAACGCTTCACTCTCTTCATCTCTCTCTCTCACGGGCATTCATTCCTGGTTAAGAATTTTATACTAGCGATGAAAGGTTATATTGTTTACTAAATCATCCTTCCTATTTTTTTTCTAGTATATTTGAAATTTGTTTGATTACGGTATTTGATCTCGAAGTTGGCGGCACCATTTACACATATCTAGGGGTTGTCTTCATTTGGCATTTTCGTGTTCTCTAAACATTTCTTAGAGGTACATATATGATGTTTAAGCGATTTGCTTGGTTTAAATTTTCGTTTCTGATCGTTGCTAAAGTTAATCAATTCATAACATGTGCCAATGTTCGGTTGAAATTAAAAATGGTTTCGATTCGAATATCTAATTCCTTTAAGGTTGTTTATGAAATTCAATACTAATCCTACTTGAATATGTCAAACATCCTTTTTTGCTCAACGTTTCCCTTTATTGCTAATCGGTAGGGTTAATTTTACTCAACGTTTCCCTCTTTTCTGACTTACGAGAAGGAATCGAGTTTTCTTGTTGATCGAGGAACCCGAAATTTTTCGTCATTAAGAGGTATATTCTTGATTCGATCTTAAATACGGTTGCCATTGAGTTTGATTTGAATATTTTTTGAAGTAAATTTTTTCCCATTCTTGATTTTGTTGACAAACTTTTTACGAACTTAATATTTTAAGAATCGATTCGATCTTAAATTATAAAGTGAAATAATTTTTAAAACATCAAATTAAGAGGTATTTTACTGAAAGTTTTTGTTGGAAGTGAAATAATTTTATTATATTAAATTATAAAGTGAAATAATTTTTAAAAACATCAAGTTAATACAAATAATTTGAATACTATAATTATATATGTATAAAAATATATAAAATACTAATTATTAAAATATATAAAATTAAGCTTTAATAATAATATAGTAATATATTATATAACTATTATCAAACATTGCAACTGATTACCTAAATTCGATCTAAACCCTAAACCCTAAACCCTAATCTTTAACCTTTAAACCCCTAACCCCTAAACTTTAAATCCCCAAACCTTAAACCCCTAACCCTAAACCCTAACCCTTAATACCTAAACCCTAAACCCCTAAACCCTAAATCCATAACCCCTAACACTAAACCCATAAACCCTAGACCACTAACCCTTAACCCTTAAACACTAACCCCTAACCTTGACCCTTTAAACCCTAAACTCTAAACCCTAAACCCTAAACCCTTAAACCCAAAACTTTAAAACCTTAAAAATTTAAATCCCTAAAACTTAACCCTAAACCTTAATCGTTAAACCTTAAACCCCTAAAATTTTAAGTTAATATCAAACTTCATAATTTACATAAAAATTGTATAATTTTAAGAAAAGATTCAAAGTATATAGTTGGAAACTTTGAGGTTTGCCTTATATCTCCTTTATTGATATAACGGATCCTCCCTAGGTGTAACAATGCCACGTCGATGGATCTTAACGAAACACCAATTAAATATCAAATAATATAACATTTATTAAACCCTTAAACCCTACACCATTGAAACCTTAAATCTTTAAAACCTTAAGACCCTAAATCCCTAAACCTTAAACCTTAAACCCTAAACTCTTAACCATAAACCCCTAAACCCATAACCTTAAACCTTTAAACCTTAAATCTTAAACCTTAAAACCCTAAACCCTAAACTTTAAACCTTTAACCCTCTAAACCCTAAACCCTTAACCCTTAACCCCTAAACATCTAACCTTAAACCCCTAAACCCTAAAACCTTAACCTTTAACTTTAAACCCTAAACCCCTAACCTTAAACCCTAAACCCCTAACCTTAAACCCTTAAACCCATAAACCCAAAACCCTTAACCCTAAACCCCTAAACCTTAAACTTTAAACCCTAAACCCTAAACCCTAAACCCCTAACCCTTAACCCCTAACCTTAAACCTTAAACCCTTAACCCCTAAACCCTAAACTCTAAACCCCTAACCTATAACCTTTAACCCTTAATTTTAAGTTAATATCAAACTTCATAACTTACATAAAACTTGTATAATTTTAAGAAAAAGATTCAAAGTATATAGGCTCGAAACCTGACGGGTTGCCTTATATCTCACTGTTAGATATAACGGATCCTCCCTAGGTGTAACAATGCCACGTATGATGGATCTTAACGAAACACCGAATTAAATATCAAAATAATATAACATTTATTAAACCCTTAAACCTTACACCATTGAAACCCTAAAACTTTAAAATCTTAAAACCTTAAATCCCTAAACCCTAAACCCTTAAACCCTAAACTCTTAACCCTAAACCCCTAAACCCTTAACCTTAAACCCCTAAACCCCTAAACTTTAACCCTAAATCCCTAAACCCTAAACTTTAATCCTAAATCCATAAATCCTAAATCCTAAACCCTAAACCCTAACCCCTAAACTCTAACCTAAACCCTAAACTTACATAATTTCATAACTTACATAATTTTTCCTTAAGATCAAACTTCATAACTTACATAATACTTGTATAATTTTAAGAAAAAGATTCAAAGTATATAGGCTGAAACTTTGAGGGTTGCCTTATATCTCATCATTAGATATATGAGATCCTCCCTAGGTGTAACAATGCCACGTCGATGGATCTCAAAGAATACATAACTTACCTAATTTTAAGATCAAATTTCATAAATTACATAAGTTGACGATTAAATTTCATAACTTACAAAATTCTTCCTTAAGCTCAAATTTCATAACTTACATAAAACTTGTATAATTTTAAGAAAAAGATTCAAAGTATATAGGCTGGAAACCTGACGGGTTGCCTTATATCTCACTGTTAGATATAACGGATCCTCCCTAGGTGTAACAATGCCATGTACGATGGATCTCAAAGAATACATAACTTACCTAATTTTAAGATCAAATTTCATAAATTACATAAGCTGACGATTAAATTTCATAACTTACAAAATTTTTCCTTAAGATCAAACTTCATAACTTACATAATCGTGTATAATTTTAAGAAAAAGATTCAAAGTATATAGGTTTGAAACTGACGGGTTGCCTTATATCTCACTGTTAGATATAACGGATCCTCCCTAGGTGTAACAATGCCACGTAAGATGGATCTCAAAGAATACATAACTTACCTAATTTTAAGATCAAATTTCATAATTTACATAAGCTGACGATTAAATTTTATAACTTACAAAATTTTTCCTTAAGATCAAACTTCATAACTTACATAATACGTGTATAATTTTAAGAAAAAAATTCAAAGTATATAGGCTAGAAACCTGACGGGTTGCCTTATATCTCACTGTTAGATATAACGGATCCTCCCTAGGTGTAACAATGCCACGTACGATGGATCTCAAAGAATACATAACTTACCTAATTTTAAGATCAAATTTCATAATTTACATAAGTTGACGATTAAATTTCATAACTTACAAAATTTTTCCTTAAGATCAAACTTCATAACTTACATAATCGTGTATAATTTAAAGAAAAAGATTCAAAGTATATGAAAACGACGGGTTGCCTTATATCTCATTTATTAGATATAACGGATCCTCCTAGGTGAAACAATGCCACGTCGATGGATCTCAAAGAATACATAACTTACCTAATTTTAAGATCAAATTTCATAAATTACATAAGTTGACGATTAAATTTCATAATACTTACATAAATTATTAATTAACAATTTAGCCGTATAATTAATTGTCAACTTTAGACTTCAACAACTACTGAAATGGATAGGAGTTGGATGAAATTGTCAAGGGTAAGCAACGGCTATCGAAATGGAGTAGAAACTTTTACGAATTTCGCATTTCAAAATGCAAGCCAAGTAAACAACCTTTTTTCTTTTTTGTTATTTAATCGTGTTGGTTCCTTTCAGAATGCAGTTGTTCTAATTCGAGTGGAAGTAAATGCAGGTTTAAGTGAAGTATGAATTGTATAAAATTCATCAATTTCTGTAAATTTGTATAACCCCCCCAAAATGTTGAACAGAGTAAGTTGCATGAAATAGAAAATGTGTTAAAGAGTTATGAATAGACAAGCCAACAAGAATCCCATTTTCTTTTGTTCTCTAGGTTGTTTAGATAGTATGATTACTCCATTTGTGTGAACCTAATGAAATATTGAAACAAACCCATTTCTTTTCTGTTGAAACGAAAGAAACTTAAATGTAATATATGAATAGGAGGCTAACAGCATTGATTTTCTTGCTATCAACAAAGATTTTGATTACTCGTTTTGTTTGAGTAATCATTTAGCATGGGAGGAATAACAGCTATCCTATTCATATGTTTCTTTAATGCATGGGAGGAATAACAGTTGTCTTGCTCAAATGTTTCTAAGTATAAGAAAAATGGGAGAAGTCTCTCATTTTCAGTGATATTTTTCTTCATCCTGTTCCAATCCTAGTTAAAACTTTACGTATCTTATTGCTTTGCTCCAAGATAGACCTTAGGAAGTTCTTAATTTGATTGGTTCAAGGGCATGAGAAGAAGACATATAGCAAATTGATATAATTTTAAATTCAATATGGATTTTTCCAAAGATTACACCGTGGTGTTTGAGGCGACTATATTTCGTGTCTACTTTAGCAATCGTGCTCTATTTTTAAGAGAGACCATGAAGTTTCTTGCACAAATGTTTCTAGTTTTGTAACCATATTCATCCAATATTTATGTTATAACAAAAGAAAATAGGGACTTATCTCCAAGCTTTTTAAGCTGGTTAGCAGAGAGGACTTATCTCCAAGTTTTTAATCTTTATCCAATCATTATAATTGAGCTCTTCATTACATTCTTTTTGTTCTAGTTAACTATAATAAAGAATGTGATTGTAATGCATTCTGTCTTTTGGTATTTTATGGTGCTTTAGTGTTCTAATGCCAAATATGTGAAGATCATTAAGTTGTTGTGTGTCTAGATACAAGCTTATATGAATATAATTATATTTTAATTAGATACTGCACAAGTATATTTATATTTCAATTAGTTGGACTCTTATTTCTTGGTGTTGGAATAATTTAGTGTTTTATTACTAATCGCTTTTAATTTTATGCTATTTTTGACTTTTTAGCCATAAGCTCTTGGGAACTTGGTGTCTTGTCCTCGGTGTTTAACCGATGACTTTGTTTTCATAGGGCCTTCGGATTTGGTCGGAAGCCAGACATTTGGTTTTGGATTTACCCTTCTCATTCGTCCTCAAGACTTTAGGAACAATTCGTGAGTACCCTTCTCATTCCCATGACCATCTTTTTATGTCTATGCTTGCTATTATATATGGATGCTTGCTATATCATACAACCTGCCGACTTTGGACAAATTCAATCGACCTAACTTCAAGATAAATTCAATCCAAAGCCCAAAAATGTCAATTTATAATTGAACAATCATAATAAGTATTAATAATTAATATAATTTTATAATATTACTTAAAATAAAAATAAAATGTAAATAAATGACTATATTTTTTGAAAGTGTTTCATAAGCATTGTATACTTATATTAAAAATTTATTAATAGGAAAAATATTTAATAATAATTTTATTATATTAAATTATAAAGTGAAATAATTTTTAAAAACATCAATTTAATACAAATAATTTGAATACTATAATTATATATGTATAAAAATAATAAAAATAATTATTATTAAAATATATAAAATTAAGCTTTAATAATAATATAGTAATATATTATATAACTATTATCAAAAATTTAAACCGATTACCTAAACCCGACCTTAATCCAATACTAAATTGATATATTACTAATACATAATACAATAATGTATTATAATATATTAGTATTACTAACACAAAATATAACATATAATTATTCCTAAAATATTAATACATATATAACTATTATTATACTATAGATTATAATAAAATATATAGTATTAAGTGATATTATAATGTTTAATTATCGATGTATATATATAAATTACTAATTTATTATATGATATGATATAACACTATATAATATAGTAGGAGGGATAATTTTCAAATACACGAAAAGTATAGACACTTATAGCATATTTCAACCAATATAATAGTAAATAATAATATTTAATAATATTTATTTTCTAAGCACCCTCACAACATCTCAACTTACCTAATCTAAAAGAATACAAAACTTATCTAAAAGATAGTAATAACTTTTTCATGTATTTGAATTCTATTATTTTATATTTAAATTGTAATAATTGAATTATTTGCTAAGTTGTATTTGTGGTTTATGCTAAACCCT
The DNA here is from genome assembly GCA_025506655.1 of Gossypium rotundifolium. Lineage (NCBI taxonomy): Eukaryota > Viridiplantae > Streptophyta > Magnoliopsida > Malvales > Malvaceae > Gossypium > Gossypium rotundifolium. Next base: position 12,408,725 of record CP106730.1, on the reverse strand, counting down.
AAAAACTTAAAGCCCTAAACCTTAAACCCTAAATCCTAAACCCTAAACTCTAAACCCTAACCCCTAATCCCTAAACTTGTAAACCTTAAAACCCTAAAACCTTAAAGCTTAAAACCCTAAACTTTAAACTTTAAACCTTAAACCCTAAATCTTAAAATTATAAACCTTGAAACCCTAAAACCCTAAAGTCTTAAACCCTAAACCTTAAAACCTTAAAACCCTAAACCCTAAAACCCTAAAACTATAAAATCTAAACCCTAAACCTTAAACCCTAAAACCTAAACCTTAAACCTTAAACCCTAAACCTTAAACTTTAAACTATAAACCCTAAACCTTAAACCTTAAACCCTATACCTTAAACCCTAAACCCTAAACCTTAAAACACTAAAACCCTAAACCCTAAATCCCAAACCCTAAACCATAAATCTTAAACCTTAAACCCTAACCCTAAACTTTAAACATTAAACTTTAAACCCTAAACCCTAAACCCTAAACCTTAAACCCTAAAACTCTAAACTTTAAAACCTTAAAACACTAAAATCCTAAACCTTAAACCTCAAACCCTAAATTATAAACCCTAAACCCTAAACTATAACCCCCTAAACCTTAAACCATGTATGATGAATCTAAACCTTAGGTAATAACAATTTCATAAATTACATAAGTTTGATGAATCTAAAAATTTTAAGAATACAAAACTTACCTAATTTTAAGATCAAAATTTCATAAATTACATAAGTTTACGATCAAATTTCATAACTTACATAATTTTAAGTTAATATCAAACTTCATAACTTACATAATACTTGTATAGTTAAAAGAAAAAGATTCAAAGTATATAGGTTGAAACTCGACGGGTTGCCTTATATCTCATCAAATTTAGATATAATGGATCCTCCCTAGGTGTAACAATGCCTCGTATGATGGATCTTAAAGAATACATAACTTACCTAATTTTAAGATCAAATTTCATAACTTACATAAGTTTACGATCAAATTTCATAACTTACATAAGTTTACGATTAAATTTCATAACTTACATAATACTTGTATAGAAAAATGAGATTCAAAGTATATAAATTTTGAAACTTTGATCAACATAACTTACATAATACTTGTATAGAAAAATAAGATTCAAAGTATATAGGTTTGAAACTGACGGGTTGCCTTATATCTCACCGTTAGGGTTGCCTTATATCTCATAACTTACATAAGTTAGATATAATGGATCCTCCCTAGGTGTAACAATGCTTAAAGAATACATAGCTTACCTAATTTTAAGATCAAATTTCATAACTTACATAAGTTTACAATTAAATTTCATAACTTACGTAATACTTGTATAGAAAAAATAAGATTCAAAGTATATAGGTTTGATGGATCTTAAAGAATACATAACTTACCTAATTTTAAGATCAAATTTCATAACTTACATAAGTTTACGATTAAATTTCATAACTTACATAATACTTGTATAGAAAAATAAGATTCAAAGTATATAAATTTGGAAACTTTGACGGGTTGCCTTATATCTCATGACTAGATATAATGGATCCTCCCTAGGTGTAACAATGCATATGATGGATCTTAAAGAATACATAACTTACTTAATTTTAAGATCAAATTTCATAGCATTATTTACATAAATTATTAATTAACAATTTAGCCAGTATAATTTATTGTCAACTTTAGACTTCAACAACTATGAAATGGATAGGAGTTGGATGAAATTGTCAAGGGTAAGCAAAGGCTATCGAAATGGAGTAGAAACTTTTCGAATTTCGATTTCAAAATGCAAGCCAAGAGAATATGATTCTTTGCCCGTGTAAGAAGTGTTGCAATATTAACTGGCATTATCGTGAAGTGGTCTATGAACATCTAGTTGTTGATGGCTTTGTCCGGGGGTACAAAATATGGTTTTTTCATGGAGAGTGTACATCTAGTGGAGCATCTTCATCGATGAATCAAGGGTATCCTCATAGTGCTTTCAATCAGAATGTTAGTGACGATAACATGGAAAACATGTTGCGGGATGCTTTTAATATGTGCAGTGATGGTTTTGGGTCATTTCCACCTGACTTGGGTGCAACCGATGATCATAATTTTGGTGGAAATACTTTCATCGAAACAAGAAGCAGTGTACCGGATGAACAGCCAAATGAAGAAGCGGCGAGGTTCTACACGTTACTTGGTGAAATGAATGAAGAACTTTATGAGGGATCAAAATTTTCCAAACTGTCATTCTGTATTTGTCTTTTTCACTTGAAATGTTTGGGGATAAACTAAAGGAGAAGAAGGCGGAGTATGAAGCAGCTGCTTCGACTAATAGTTCTATTAATCTTGAGGAGATTGATAACAAAATTATTACAGATGTTTTGGGTCCTGAAAGGTACGACTGCTTCGACTGATAGTTCTGTTAATCTTTAGTATATTTTTAATAGAATTATCTCTGATGTTTTTGGTCTTGAAAGGTATGGTCGGGTTCGATTTAAAGGATTCGGTGTTACCCTGACCCAATATTTTGGATCTGCCTCCCAACAGTACATGCCTTTCGGGGGTCAATCTCGTCCTGAAGTTCAGAGGCTACAAAACTAGATAGCTCAGATGTAAGAGAGCACGGTTGAGTAGAAGCGACAAATTGTCGATGTTCAAAGAAAATATGAAGAACTCCAAAGATGACTTAGAGCGGATGCGAAGTGGAAGCGAAAGCGAAGAGGGAGGCAAAGAAGAAGAAGAGAGAGGCGGCGAAGAAATGAGGGAGGCAGAGGCAAGATCGATGCTAGCAGAGCGTAATGAAAGTACGAAGAGCTCCAAAGACTAGCTTTAAATATGATGATGAGATGTTTGATGATGCGAAACCGCCATCTTAGACATTTAGTTTCTCGTTGTAAGAAGTTTTGACATTCTTACATTTAACATTATTGTTACAATATTTTCGATTATCATTCATTTAATTTATTAAATTTCAAGTATCATTTACAATTAATGTATTTGGTGTGATTTTTATGCTAAATTCTTTGTTTTGGGTTGGAATTATATCTTGTTATTGGTTGGTTTTAGTGCGGGAGGGTATAATATTGAAAAATTGCACTTAAAATCAGACAAATTAGCGGCGTTTGTATAAAAGCGCGCTAAATGTCAAGACTTTTAGCGGTGTTTATAAAGAAAAGCACCGCTAAAGGCCATGGCTTTTAGCGGCTTTTTGAAAAGACCGCTAAAGGCCATGACTTTTAGCGGCGTTTTGGGAAAGCTAAAGGCGCTAAAGGCCATGACTTTTAGCGGCATTTTGGGAAAGCGCCAAAAGGCCATGATAAAAAAGCGCCGCTAAAGGCCTTTTAGCGGCTTTCTCAAACGTCGCTAAAATTCATGGTCTTTAGCGGCATTTTTTTCTCAAAAACGCCGCAAAAATTTTCGATGGTTGTATTGGCGGCATTTTTTGTGGCGCTTAGAAAAGCGCCGCAAACACTTTTAGTGGCGCTTATAAACGCCGCTAAATGCAAAAAAAAATACCGCTAAAAGTCTGTTTTACTATAGTGACACATTTTTTTTCAATTTTGGTATTATTTTACCTACAAGAATGTGTTCAAACGTTGGGATTTTGTTAAATATGAAAACAAGATTATAATATACTGTTAGTTTGGCGGCTTAGTACTAAGGAAAAGCTGTAAGAAGGTGACCAAAATTTTCAATTTTATATTTCAATAAACACAACGTGGGATTCTCTTTTTTCAAGGATTGAAAAGTAAAAAAGGGTTAAATGGGAGTGGAAATGTAGCATCCCAAAGAAACAAAATCAAAGGAAACAGACAAAAAGGTCTTTCAATATTCTCACCACCACCATAACCTGGAACTCTCTTCCCTGCCCCATCACCCACCAACTTGTATAATAACCAAATAATATCATTTTTAACCAGTTCTTTTTTTTTTTTTTATCTCTAAAGAAGATTTACTGGTTAAAAGTTACCAACTGGGTTTTCACCATTTTCTCTCATTAATTTAATCATCAAATTCTTACAAGAAGTAAGTTTAATCTGTTAGAGATATCATAAATTTTATGTATTTCCCTATGTTTGAGAATTAGCTGCAACACTAAAACAATCTGTAATGTGTCATGGACTAACCAGTAATCAGGGCTTAGATTTTATCGGATTTTCAGATGGGATCTTTTAAAAATTCGAATCATTTTAAGTATTTGTCATTTGGGTTTGAGTTAGTAAAAGTACTATAAAAATTATTATATTAAAAGTTAAATTGTATTTTGTCTTTTTATTCAAAATATCGATAAATTAGTCAATGTAAGTTAGATTAAAAAGTAATCTGGCCTTTCTTTTTTATTAAAAATTTCATCCATTTTTACTATTAAAATTGGTATAGCTTACAAAATAACTAAACATTACACATGGTGTGCCACATGTATCTCATGCTAATATACATGGATCAATTTTTAACAATAGAAATGAATGAATTTTTTACCAGAATGACCAATTAGCTCTTTGATTTAACATATATGAACTAATTTGCCCATCTTTTTAGTAGAATGGGCAAAATTTAACCTGACTCTTAATATAAGGTTTGAGTTATTTTAGGTTCAATTATTTGGGTTTTTCAACCAAGTGTTTTAGGTTGGATATTGAGGTTCATAACATTTTGAATTCAAGTCATTTTTTATTTTCAAGAGCTCTAAATCTTCTTTTTATGATTGATTTGAATTTTAATTCGATTTAATGAGATCAGATCTTCGTCAAGATCTTAATTTAAATACGAATTGAAAACGAAAATGTATTGTGAAAACGATGAGAAAGAGGCTTATAACCTTATATTTGCAGAACACAACACGTGCATATCCCGGTGCTATGTCAATCAACAGCATAAACTAGTAGGCTCCATATATGAGGAACCAAACCAGTGGTGTAGTTGTAATGGTTTGAACTATGTTTTTATGTCATTTCTTAGTTATACAATGCAAATGTTTACACCTTCAAAATCTCCAACATGGTCTTTGTTTTTTCTAAAGTCAACATTGGATTGGACCTCTCTTTACAGATAGATAAACATGAATTTGTTCTGATTTCATTGCCCCACTAAATTGCCTCATACCATAACTCTCTCAAATTTATATGGTCATGGTTGCCTTCCTATATCTTTCGGTAATTACTAACAAGTTTAATTATTAGTAAGTTTATATTTTGGTTATTGAATTTTAAAAAATTACTAAATTATTACTAAATTATTCGAAATTTTTTATTTGTGACATAAGTCCGTTAAGTTTAAGTTCGGCGAGCGAGCTCCAAGCGACGATTTGGCGATTGGTATGGTTGTTCAGTATCCATTGATAATTAGAAGAACATACATTAAATCCAAGTTGATTTTACAGTTAGTGTCGGAGATCAAAGAAGAAGGTGTAAACAGAGAATAGCATACAGCAATGATTTTCGTAACCAGCGACTTGAATGAAAACTTTGGAATAGTTCAGTGACCATTTTGTAACATTTCAAAGTTAAATGAAAAACATAAACTTTCTAATAATTTAATAACTTTGGGTGTAGTTTACATTTTACATTTTATGATATCAATACCAAGGACAAAACCAAAAGTTTTTTTATTACAAGCCAGATATGAATTATAATAACTAATGTTCGAATCAACGAAGAGGGCAAAAGCCCTAGTGCCACCACTGGTCAAATCCTTTACAAGCTGAAAGAGATATTAAACTATGCCTAGAGCTAAGGATGCCTGATAACAAGAATTTTATGTTAGGGATGAAATAAAATTAAAAAAATTGAGGGGCTAAAGCTAAAAAATCGTGTTAAAATGATTTAGTTTGAATAATAAAATTTTGGAGGAGTCAAAAATGAAAATTTCCCATTTTACAAAAGCTAAAAAAAATTTGAGAAATCTAAAATGTAATTTTGTCATTGTATTAACCTACAATTTACAATTTCCAAGAGAGTAAACTATAAATTCTTTTGCTTTTGGAGAAAGCATAATTGAATTTTAAATTTTAGAAGGACTATAATACAATTTTACCATTAAATTAACTTAAACTTTTACAAATACTCAAAGAATTGTCAAAACAACACGAAAACAAAATATTTAAATCTATACAAACCCGATTTGATAAAAAAATACAAATTCAAACTTAAAATTATTCAAAACAATCAAAATTTAGAATAATCAAAACTCAAATTTCCCATTTACCAATCCTAAGTACTACTAGGCTGTGAAATGAGATTTTTTAACTAAAAAAAAAAAAAACCCAAGCAGGGGGTATAAAGAAGATTATCTGAGAAATGGATGAGGTTTAATATTAATTCAACAATTATCCTTTAAGGTTCATAAAATTTCGATATTTGCTTCTAGTTAAAACAAGGAATCTTTTTATCCTAAACAGTGCCAAGTTGTCTACCACAACTTGTCACTTGATTTCAATATCTGGATCTAATAGGCTTAAATTATGGGATTATCACTTAGCACCAGATTTTGCATAGATTTTACAATATCATCCTTAAAAAACAACAACAACGAACAATAATAATAAAGGATAAGTCTCAGTGTACAATTGTAAACCCACACTTTGAGACACATGAAAATAGAACTGCCATTAAAATCTAAAAAAGGGTTTGAAGTTTGAAAGATGGCATAGAGGAAACGAGGGACAGCTTCTTTATTCTTTCTTGTCTTTCTGCTTACTTAATCTTCTTCTTTTAGTACTGTTAAAAAAACCAAACATACCTGCAAGGCAAAAAGTGTCCTTTTTTCTTCTTTGGTTTTGATGAAACAGCAATAAAACAGTACTTGAAGCTCAAGTTAATCAATCTATTAGTATATATATATATATATATATAATACAATGAGAGTTGACCTATCACATTATCATGTGTTTTGCACTAAGAATCCTTTAAAAAGAAAACATAAACTCATTTTCATGAAACCCCCACATCCATCCCCCATCGGCAAGAATCTTGGTTATTTAGATCTCTGGGTATTTGATTATTCTAATAATTACAACATAATAAACTATGTCCCCAACTAGGTCATTGTCATGGTTTTTAGGTACAAAGAAAACGTCACAACATAAGCATAGGATTAAAATTCGAAATTCATTAAATATGGTAAAAGTAATATGGAAGTCGAATTGCATTTTGTTTCATCTACTCAAAAAAAAACTAATTAACCCATGTAGGTTAGCATGAGGTACATATGGCACGTTACGTGTCATTGTCTAATTATTCATTTAGTTAAACAAATTTTTAATGATACAAGTGAATGAAACTTTTAACAGAAAGGATCAGTTTGCTCTTTGATTTAATGTATATAGACTAATTTACTCTTTTTTTAATAAATGAAAAAAAATACAATTTAACTCTTAATATAAGAGCCTAATGATGTTTTACCCTTACATGAACCAACTAAATTAAATCTTACAGTTGCATGCTTTCCAAATCAAAACTTTCTTCAATAATGCAAAAAAGAATGAAAAAACCAATGCCTAAATTTAGTGAAACAAGCCTTACATTTCCACATTAGGAATGTAAATTCCCTAGTCCAATTGAATTTACATCCTAACTGGCAACATAGGATTATCCCATCAGTTAATGAATAATCATGCATGATTTCATCAAGACATCTGCAAATGAAGTTATAACCATAACAAAACACAGATGGTAAAAGGGTTTCTTTTATGATGTAATAAGAAGCTAAGAGGCAAGAAAGAGACAGAGAAAGAGGCTCAATTTGCATTGTTGAATAATAGGGGTGGGGGGTGAAGAGGTAGTACTGGGTGGACAGTAAGGTCACATGGATAGCCTACAGAAGAGGGGCACAGTTAGATACTTTCCTTTGTCAGATGAATATATATAGATTTATATGTATATATATAAATAAATGAGACCCCCCTCTTTCAAAAACCAAAGCAATGTCCATTTCCCAAACCCTCTATTTGTATTCTTTCTTTCCCATCTCTTTGGCTTCTTTCCTCTCGGAATGTGTGCTAGAATCTTCCTCTTCTTTCTTTCTACCCCTCTCCAAGATGATTTAGGTTAAATCCAGTCATTAGTTCTTAATAAGTTACATGCGAACCCATATGATTCCCAAGAACCAACAAGAATTTAAAAATGGAGAATAAAATGGAAGGAGAGAATCGATTTTTATTTTCATGGCCTACATGCCGGAGCTGGAAAACCACTCAGTAGCACATGCAGCTTAACTATTTTTTTTTTTAATTTTCACTTTAATATGATCCAACCTAGCAAAAAAATATCACTAAAGTATGGGAAGGGAAAGAAAAAAAAATGTATTATTCAGAGCCAACCAACTCTCCATATTGATTTTTCTGATATGTTGAAGCAAATATGTCCAATTCTATACACCAAATCTACAGCCAAAACAAGAGGGTTGAAGTTAACAGGGAAAAAAAAATTCCTAGTTGTTCTTCTTTTTTAACTTGCATATTAGCCAAAGCTGATGAAAGTGCATAAACAACAGTAGTTGGTGTTTTTTAATACTTTTCAATGGAAACTTTGCTGTTCAGACCATGGCCAAAACCCTTGTTGTTCATCAACTCCATTGAACATATTGCAGAAGCTTTCTTCTTGAACCACTTGATCAAGCTTTACGCATTGTAGGTCTGGTCTTGATGAACCTTGAAGGAGTTGAGTCATGCTTGTTGGTCTCACTGATGGTGGGAAGAGATGTTTACTACTGCTCATCAATGGTGTTCTTGAGATATCTAAGTTCACATCAGAACTGTTGTTGTCACTTCCATAGCTCCATGAACAGTCGTTTTCTTTCTTGATGCAGCTGGTTTCATTTGAATCTTTGGTTTTCAAAGCTAATAACTTCAAAAACCAAATGAATTTAATCAATGGAGGGAAAGATAAATATTTTGTAATATATGCCTACCAGGGACTAATAAAATAACTTATAATATTCCTAAGAGTTGCTGCTTTTCTGACACTGACACTTCATATTTGTGATCAAACTGATCTAGCAGAATCATTAAACTAAAGGAACTTGATGACTTTGATGAACATTGTTAATGTTGGATCATCAACTAAATCAATATATATATATATATATATAAGGTACTGTCAGTATTACAATAACAGCAAAGAGAAACAAAAAAAGCTTAGCATAAAACATGTATAATATGCCATATATATCAGATGTAAAAGTCTAAATTTTCATAAATCAGCTCTGCCCTTATGATAGAAGAACTAAAGTTCGAGTTTTATCAGTCCTATTTAGCGAGTAATATGTAAATACCGCTGTAAAGTTGAATTAAAAAGACTCAAATCAATTTCTTCCATATCCAAAGCCTAGGATGATTAGTGTGTTAAAAGTTGATTAATTAGGGCATAAAACTGAATGTGTGTCATTGATAAAAGATATATGTATGTATATATAATAATAATTAATTACCTCAGCATTAAGTTTCTTGTTTTGAGCTTGAAGGGCATCATTATCAGCCTTGAGAGCTTCAAACTGTTTCTTCAAGGCATCATAATCTTTCTCCAATTGCTTGGTTTTCCACCTAGCCCTCCTGTTTTGGAACCAAATGGCAATCTGCCTGGGTTGTAGCCCCAAGGCCTTAGCCAACTGCACTTTCCTCTCAGGTTCAAGCTTGTTCCCTAACTCAAAACTCTTCTCAAGCGCCTTCACTTGCTCTAAGTTGAGCCTCTTCTTCTTCTCCCCTAGGTGTGATCCATCATCTGACAATTCATCATCTCCATGCACTTCTTCTGATTTGTCCACACCTGAGAACGAGACCGATCTCTTCATCATAAACGGCGCACCACCACCTATAGATCCAAACAACAACACACATCAGCACAAACAAAAAGAGAGAGAGACATACACACACATATACAGATATACCATGGAAGAGTTGAGGAGGGCAAGAAGGGAGGAAATTGAGGGAAGTAGGGGAAGGAAGGTGGTCATTGTGGTGATCTTCATGGGGTTGGAACATGAAAGCATGAGGAGGAAAGGCCATTTTTGATTTAGTGATTCATGAACTTGAGGGATGAGGGGTTAAGGGGGAGAAATAAGAGGGGAGGAGGGGTATGGATTATAAGGACTGAGCTCTCAAATGACTAGAGCATGTTGGAGAGGTTATAGGAAGAAGACATGGGAGGGAGAGGTGGTGATGGGGTTCAGAGACTGAATGACAGCGATTTTTAGGTTGACAGTGAGAGAGAGAGAGAGAAACATGCACTGAGTAAACGAGAGGTGTCCATCTCTCTCTCTACACATGGTTTTATTTACTTACAAATTGCTCATTCAACACCACAATTGTTTAAGCCTACCTCTTCATTTCAATATTCATATGGTAATTATGTTTTCATTTATATTTTGAAAATTTATTTGGTAAGATTTTTTTTTGTCGGCTAATCTACTATCAGTAGAAGTGATTAATCTTCTTATAGTAAGTATTTTTCGAATAGGTAAACAGATGTTCATAAAATATTCTCCATTGTCATGAATAAGAATCGAACTTCGACCACATCACATCTCATGATTTTTGGTAAAGAATTTTACAAATATAAGATAAGGTTATATAATATTATAAAAAAAACCATACAAATTAAAAGATAGAAAATTCATTCAGATATTTAATGTGTTGTTATATGTAAATTCGATGTCAATTTGAAAATTTTAATATAAAAGAACTGAATTTGAATTCAACCTAATATAATTTTACAATAAAAGGTCAATAACTTTAATCAATCTAACTTAAGCTTGAATCCATTCAAACACAAAATTATCTAAATTTTATTAGATATAAACCCAAAATAATTTAAACTCAATTAATTTAACTCAAAAACACAATGGCTTAAATCCGAAACTATCCAACCAAATCTAATTGGTTGACATGACTTTGTAGGGTAATTACAGTATCAACAAATTATATGATAGCAAATTTAACTAAATGTTAAAAAGTATAATTATTTATATTTTAGTGCAAATTTATCCCATTATGATGATTATGAACATGATAAATACTATTGAAAGTGGAAGTAAAGCAGTATCACATTTCATTTTTCCAGTCATCCATTCAAAAGTTGAAAGCATTTGCGTTGAAGACAGGCAAAACGTTTTCATTTTCTTACTCAACCAAGACGACATGAATTTTCTTTTTCATTTCTTTTGTAGCTTTCACAAAGTCGGTTTGACTGAAATCCCTATATTAAGCTTATACACAATGTTAAACAAAGTTCAAAATTTCAATTACATATTCCCACTATGATGATTCAATTGAATCAGTTGGTTGAGTATTCAATAGTGATCTGATAAGCATTAGGGTTAAAAGTCAATGGTGAAGCCAGAAATTTTTTAATGGAGGAGTCAAAATTAAATTGAAAAACCTTGAAGGGTTAAAACAAAATTTTACTATTTATGAACTAAATTTACTAAATTTTAAAGGCCTAAAGAGGCGAATATATCAAACCAAAGAGGATTAAGGCCCTTTCCAGTCCCCTTAGTGTCGTCATTGATTCTAGTATTACTACAATTCCATATAATAGATAATTTATAAGTCCATACGAGACTGATGATATGCCTTGATCTTAATTATCAGGAATTAGATCGAGATGATTTAATAGTAAATTATTTAAATTAGATAAATAATTCAAGTTTTTGATAGGTATAAATTGATCCATATATAAATAATATAATAGAGGTTGATCTCAAATCTATAGCATAAGATTTTAAAGTTGTCATTGTAATAGAAGGTGCAGGGTCACATTACTTGCAATCAAAGTGTATATGAAATCAATGGTCTTAGTTTGCAAAAGCATATGGCAGTTGGATTAATGGACAAAATACAATGAGAAAACAATTTAGAGGTTCACAATATAAAACTCATCAAATCAAAGATAAAATTTTTATTATTTATTATTACACAACAAGATTTCCTCTGTCATCTGTCATTGACCCCACCACAAAAGAAATGTTTGTAATAACAATGAAATTTCAGTACCAATTCAGGGGGGAAATTGTTAAATCATCAATCATTCAAAGATTCTTTCACATCCCAGTAAGTCCTCAATAATGTGAAATTTTGGAATTAAAGGAAATTGGTAATAATTTTTAATATAGAAATTAAATGAAAGTAATGAGACAAAGTGGGACACTATTTACTCGCCCTAAATCCGGTCTAATTTTTGTATCTCCCTTCTGTACCTATTATCTAAAATAACTTCCTTCATTTGTCTCGAAATTTTAAATATTTTTTAATAATATATGATCACCAATTCAATTAAAAAGTCACGGAATGTCTTTCGATAATAAAAATAAATAATATTATTTGAGGATATTTTAATTTTTTCTTTAAAAAATCAAAAATAGGTATAATGGGATTTGAACCCATACCAATTGCATTAATAAAGCTTTATTTTAATATGCACACTTTATTATCTCTATCAGTTTAACATCGTACATATTTTATGTGTTACTATAATTAATTAGTTTAAAACCGTACATTTCGTGACTTTCACACATATGCGTATGATAGAATTTTCTAATTAAAAAGTATAAAAATAATTACAAAAATAAAAGAGGGGAATTTATTTAAACCCCACTATGAAAGTTTTAATTGAAAATTTGCGATTCATCCCACCTCAAAATCAATTTTAATTGAACTAATTTAAGACTAAGCCTTTAATGTTTAAGACGTTTCATGTTAATTTTTAGACCTCGATAAATAATTCGATCCATAAACAGATATAATATTAATAAAAATATTTTTTTTTAAATTTCAGTGGCCATGTGTGATGAGGAAACTTGGCAACATGAAAGTGCAGAATCCAAGGAGGATAATAATTAAAATTTTGCATTTATATTAGATGTTCCACAGTCATTCCATCAACATTCATCTCTTAGGGAAAGTTTTACTTTATAAAAAATGTTGAGAATTTTGGTTAAATTAATCTACCATGGATATATACATTCTGCAATTAAAATAATAATAACTTGTTGGATTAATGTCAAACCAAAGTGATTAAATTAATGTAAAAGCTTAAGTTAAACTTTGTTAAAAGGCAAGGAAGTTGACTTGGTGCAAAACATAGACTAATTAATAAATCTCTATTTTCTAAAATGATATAATTATTTGGATAATATATATACGTTTCTCATCGTTCCCAAAGTGGGGAAATATAAAAGAATACTTTTAATTACTTCTTTTTAATGAGCATCCAAATTAATATAGTTTAAACTATATTTTATTGATTAATTCTATTAAGAAAGAATTGAGGAATAATCGTCCTTTCCACTTACAAAAAACAATACTAGTAAAATAATATTTTTTACCAATAAATGTTGGGGTAATTGTAAGGTATATTTCACTTTAAAAAAATATATAGGGTTCAAATCTTAGAGATAACTTTGTTGAGTGGGGTAGCCACAAACCCCGAACATGAATCGTAAAACGAATGTGAACAGTACAAAAAATAATAACAAACTCTTTTTATTTATTAGTGAGAATTAAATCTCTGTTAGAAGTATTTCAAACATATGACCTTATGTGTGGGATTAAATTGTTTATGGATTTGCCGGGGTTCGAACGAGTTTGATTTTAATTTTCATGTTTAGATCAAATTTTGGTCTAGTTTAGCTCAACTTGATAACTCATTTTATTTTTATATATTAATAAAATATTTTTAAAATATATTTTTACAGTTAAAAATAAAATGTTTTTATTATTTAAATCGAATTTAAATTGGGCAAGATCAGCTTGAAGTAAAAAATCTCTTGTTCAAGACCAACCCGAACAAGAGTGAGTTTACTAGGTTGGGCCTATTAGGTCTGATGGACCACCCAACCCATGGAAAAAAGATGGTGCTCTTAAGATTATTTGAGAAAGGAATTAAGTTCGGCAAACTTGAAATGCTTATGTTCATATTTTCAAGAAAAAAATTAAGAATATTGTTGAGGACAAAAGGAGGTCAAAGGCTTAAATGATGGTTCACACGATGGTAGATGTGTAGAGAGCCATAAAATGAGGTTTGGTTTGACTAAGGTAGAAATGTAGAAGGAAAAGAATGAAGGCCTCCCCAAAGTTAGAGACATGTATTTGTATGTGAGAGTGACCCTCTCTAAATCTTGGTTCTTAACACGTGTACAGTGTCAATCCCATCATGGCGAACCAAGTGGGCAACATAATAGCCTTCTAGATAGGTTGCGATGGGATGGAGATAAACTAGGTGATGTATCACATGCGTGCCATGCAAAGCAGAACCAACAACTATCCTTGGCAAGGTAGATTGAAGGAGCCTTACCTGCCATGTGTACATATTTCCACGAAGAAATCTTTGGTAAGGTGTTGCTTTAAGAAAGGTTATGGCAAGCGAGGTTGTGATGCGATGAAGTAACTGGTAGCAGAACCTAGTCAAGTGAGGTACATATAACAACCGCTCCCCCAATCAAGAGGGTTATAAAGTGACCAACCCTAAGTTGATTTAGCTTCTCCAATTTTTGGGAATAATTGTGAGTGTGATCCATACTTGGCGGGAAGATGGCATGTCTATGCAAAAGAGGACTTTGTTCTGGTCTTTTATTTGAATTTGGAAATGATGCATGTTGATGTTTTACATATTAAGGATGGAAAAGTGGTCTTTCTAGTTATATATGTAGATGATATTCTACTAATTGGGAATGATAGAGGGATGTCATCATCAGTTAAACTATGGTTAACTCAATAGTTTAACATGAATGATTTGGGTGAAGTTAGTTATGTTTTGGGATTTTGGATCGTTAGAGATCAAAAGAACAAAATGATAGCTTCACTTCAATCTTTATACATAAACAAGATCTTGGAACCTTCTATGTAACACCCCTTGTCCAGTCCAGTCGCCAGACCTGAGCTACTGGAGGTTACCACGCGAAACTCACATAACATTTACATATTTTAAACATACATGGCGGACCATGCCACGAACTAATAGGTGGTGGATCGCTCCAGCAATCATTCAATTTTGCATGAAATTTTAGATAGCTAAACAATGGATTATTCTACGAACACCACTATAACGAGGGGAAATATGGATGTAACATCCCGCCCGGTGGAATCTTAGTATTTGAATTTTGTTTAACAAATAAGAAGTATATAAAAGTGCATAGTGTTATAGCTAGACTATGTATAAAATCTATATGAGTACGTCTGTGACACATTTGGATTTGGCGAGCATTGGGTTAGCACATAGTGAAAAAGAAGTAAGCATAATAAAGGAATGTTCGCCCCCAAAAGCCTATGTTGGCGTACATAGCATGGGTGGATTCCATTATGTGTAATAAGGAAATGGTCCTTAAGAATATAAAGCTTATGTTAGCAATAAAGAACATCCCCTAATGATGTCTTTGAGCTAGATAAGTTATAAGGAAAGAATAGTTAGGAATCAACTGAACGTGAACTAAAATAGTTAAGAACCAAATGAAAGCACTTGATTAGTATTCTTGGAATTATGAATATTTGGATAATACCACCAATTGACTGATATGACATTTGTTGATTCATAATAAAGTTAAAGGACAAGTCAAAGCATTTAAAACAATAAAGATATCTTCTCTCCCTATCGGAGAGTAGGGCTAAACGAAGAAAGGAAAACTTCTCTGAGCTAAAAAAAGGTCAGAGGGTTAGGAGAAGTCGAGGTAAAGTAATTCTTGACAAATTGCAAGATCTGAAGTTTATAAGTAAATAAAGCGTTGCCCACCTCACTGAAACTCCTAGCGTGTATGTAGGTGTGTAATCGATATCGAATAGTAATAAAAAATCCCTCCTAAAGGCGTGATTTGCCAATGCGTGATTAGTCAAGCTACCAGCTACGCCCTGACGAAGGATAGGCTAAGACCCATGCATAAGTTATGTATTCATCTGTATACCCATACATGTTGCTTTACACCTTTCGTGCATCAAACTGGTGATCACATAGATTAATACACGTGTCAAACATCTATTGGAACAAAAAATATCTAGTTGACCAGGTGAGTGCTGGGAATTGTTTATTACTTCCCCATAAAGTATTCTCCATCTATATAAGGGTGAGCTAAAGGGAAAAACCTTTTATTCTTTAGGATAAGCTTGAAACGAGAGGGTAAGCTGTGAGATGCCCATATTAATTTAAGTTTTGCAACCTTACTGCCATGAGAGTAGATCTATTTAGCTTAGTAACAAAAATGGTAAAGCTTTGTTGTATGATTCTAGTGTTCAAGTGAGAAACAAAATGAACTAGATAGAAAGCTCTTGACGAGTTTTTTGTGGTTTAACGTTTAGGAGTTTCTGATCTACTTGATAGAAGCCCAGATCTGATGTCGAAAAATGTTGATAGTGAGTAGTATGAGCTTCAAAGTGAGTCTCTAAACTCACTCTTGTATGTATGTTATCATGCCCATTTCTTTTATGTTAAAAGATTGATATATGAGACAAAATAAAAGATGTGCATGTGTGATATACTGATTCTGTGAAAATGTGTATTTGATAAGCTTGTATTTGTGGCTTAATGCCTAAATGACAATGCGTCTTTGCTTTAAAAAAAAGTATGAACATGATGAATATGCATGAAAGCATAAGTTGGATGATAAGTCTTTGTTCTGTTGAAAAGTACATGCATGCATGAGTGTGCTTTAAGCACAATTGCTTTTGCATAAAGAGTCTAGGTTGCATGTCTCAAAACATAAATGCTTCTGCATATTGAAGTCTGTTGTAATGAGTCTAAATATTGAGTTTTCTTACTTTTGAGTCCATCGGGATAGTAAACAAGAATTATGATATGGAAGTCCATGGCCATGTCAAGTGAAGGCCATATAGTGTAAGACCTAGTCTAGGACTATGGCGTCATATAGGGATGTGAATACCACATAGTGTAAGAACTAATTTGAGACTACGGCGTTATATGGGGATGTGAAGACCACCTAGTGCAAGACCTAGTCTGGGACTTTGGCGTCATGTGGGAAAAGATTAAAAGAACGGTTGGGTGAGTACCAAGCGATAAGAGGCACACCTCATGACGATAAGTTTAAGCAAATCTCTATTGTCAAAAACACCATTAACTAAAAGTGATCTCTTTGTGGCTATTCTCTATTATATGTGAACCTTATGGTTGAATCTGTTATATGTGATTCTTTATGATTGAATTTGTTATATGTGGAAGCCTTTGTAGCTGTTATTTGTTATATGTAAGCCTTTGTGGCTGATTTTTATTAAAAGCGCCTTCATGGAAATTTCTATTATATGTATTTGGACGCCTTTATGGGTATCTAATGATGTATGGATGCCTCTATGGCTATCTAAGTCAAGTGGACACCTTCGTGACTATTTGTTGATCAAGCAAATGTCTGAAGCTTCCAAAGACAAGGAAAGACATCTGAAGTCAAGATTTCACCTTAGAAGCATAGTCTATGAAATAACCTCGGGAAAAAGAGTTAATGGCAACGCCAAAGTGGCAGATTCTGAATAAAGGTAATTGTCCAACTTGTGGCAATGAAATAATGGCGAAAAATGCATGATGATAAGAAGCAAACGAAATCTACCTTGACCATCAGTAGGAAGGTGAAATGGAAAGTAAGTTGCTAGTACAAAACCATAAGTAATTCGAATGATACTAACTAGTGTGTCATTGAAAGCACAAAAAAAAAACCTATTTCTAAGAAATAACGAAAAGAATAGTATAAGGGAAGTAGGGTTAAATCCTTAGGGACTGGATCACTACAGCCCCTTGTTTCTCAAATCCTGAGTATAGTCGTGCTCAAGAAAAATGTCTGACCTGGGAAAAAATAAAATAAAACAAAATTAAAATATGTGGATGAGTCGAAATTAAATAAATTGAAATCGCAATTGTGAAAAGAAATAGAATTGAGAAAAACGGGTTTTCTGATTGAGGGATTCTAGCCTCTGGTTATCTCGATCCTCCTTTGTTCAATCATAAGCTTTTAGGTGATCCTTCTCATGACCGAATAAGCTAGTTATAGTGGAAGAGGATACCTACGACCACCAGCTCCACTTAGGTTTTAGCTTACAATTTAGAGGAACCTGACTCTAGCCAACCGTCGCTTTTGTGGGACCATCTTACACTAGATCACTGTTTCTTAATAGCGAATGCCATGCCATTTCATCTCTTAGGCTCAAAAACCTCTGACGTAATAAGTTAACGAACCGACTGTGCAACCTTCCCAAAATATATAAATGGCCGCCTTTACACAAGATGAAAAATTACTTTTGGAAGGACATGGACGGAAGTGTCAGTCCATAATGCAGAGAAATGATGAATACCAGTTGAGAAGGGTTAAGTGTGAGTTCTAAGCCTCATGAAATTTTTTAGAGGAGTCTTGATAACTTTTGGCTAGATGAGTTTAGTGGCTCATGCTTTTTGGAAAAAAAAACACAAGTTTACTTGAATAAAATTTTATTGGAGAAGAAAATAAACAAAAAGGCTAAGAGCCTTAATGGGAAGGAGTTTTTTACAGAAGTGATGAGTGAATATTCATGTCACTCCATCCCCTATTTATAGTACATAAAAAACCTATTTAAACTCTAAAAGATAATAAATTTATAATTTGAAATAAAATCTAAATAATATCATAATAATCCTAACAATAATCCTAAAAATAAAATTCAAATTTAAATAAAGTCTTCTGTTCATAAATCTCTTCTTTGAATTTTTTTCCCCAAGTTTTTCGCACTTTGTATTTTCGACACCACTTCTCTATTTCACATGTTTACCAATTTTGTCTTTAAATTCATGCTTTTTCCCTAAATTTCCTTTTGCCGTCAATTTAGTCCCTACAAAATAAAAAACCATAAACAACCCAAATTAGTAGGATCATACTCAAAATATACATAATTAACACATAAAAGTATGTCATTTTAGAGTATTATCACCGACTGAGGTAAGATTGTTCACATAATATGAAAGAATAAAAGGTATGTAGAAATTTAATACATGTTCCTACTGAATTTGATTAGTACCTATTTGGTTCCATAGAGTAAAGTGCAATGTTTACATTTAATGTGAAATGATGAATAAATGTATGATAATGCCTCACTGAGTTCTTGTGAACTTATTATGGCTGCTTTTGAATGTAGGATTTATAAAGAAGAATGCACCAGAGGTGATGCCAAGACTACGCTAGGAAGCGGTGATCCGAGTTGATATGTATACAGAGGAAGAATGAAAGAAAAAGGAAAGCATGAAGAGAAAGCTATATGAAAAGCTTTTGGACTATATGATATCGACTAAGTTAAACAAAAGTCATAGGGCAAAGTTGAAGCCCACGCATAAGTTGTAATACTCTGTTTCTATACTTGATAACAGTAAGACGAAAAGAATAGTTGTATTATTAAAATTGTAAACGTGATTTTACACTATAAAAGGATTTATACATTTGTAATAAGAATACACGAGGAAATTCAATAAACGAAGAAGGAAAATTTTATTAAGTCATTGCCCATCTAGTACATAGGCAAATAGAATAGTCTAGTTTGCATCTATTTTAGGAAGTAACACCCAATACTTAGATCTGGTTGATCGGGTCAAGTGGAGGGTGTTACAACATATATTAGATTTGAAATATTTCCTATGTATACCCAAAAATGGTGGATTGTTCCGCAAATACCCTACACTACAGTAGGTCCCACGAAAACTCAAGACGCGAGAACATAACAAATCTGAACTTTATTTTTTTTTATCATACATTACGAAAATTCAAAGTAATCACTTTCGAAGTTAAACAAGTTTGTTTACAAATAAGCTAACAACCATATACATGCCACTTAGACCGAATTAAATAAATAAGGAGTCTACCACAAAATCGAGCGGATAGTGTGAACTTCTTATTGATTTGATCAACGCGCTCTGAATGTTCAAAATCTACAAGATAAAAGCAGTCTAGGCGTAAGTATTTAGAATACTTAGTATGCTCATACAAATTATATGATAATTTAATACGCAAAGACAATTTACCTATCCGCCAACACAATTTGCCAACAAGGTAAGTGCATATACTTTATTACATACAATATATCAAGTAAGCAACATGATACAAATACACTCTTCATATCAAATTCATTCTCATGCCTTTTATTTCTTAACTTGTCAATTTTACATGTTTTATATTATCCGATAAACATTGTAAAAGAACTTAAAACACATGTACGCTTCACATCAGAGGCTTATTCAAACTAATCACATACAGAGGTGTCAAGTTACCCATCTGGGCTAAACCTTTATCAACACAATGAAAGCCTCACCAGGGTTGTATATACATGTAAGGTTACCAGTTCAAGCTAAACCTTTAAAATAACTTTAGATTACCATTCCAGGCTAAACCTGTGCCACATGTATCTTTGAGTTAGCAACAAATGTTGTATCTCAAAATCATCAGGAATTAACATGTAACCACTTGTACGAGCCTTTTATTAAGTTCATCAGGACACTTTTGTTATGTAATTTCATTCACATTCCTTCATAACATAATACAATGTTTCTCCTCTATAATTTTAACAAATAAATATAAATTACCAAATTTTCAGAATATATAATTTTAGAAAAAAAAAGGAAAGAATGTTTAATGATGTTCATATTATATGAACTTACTTGGAAAAATGATAACTCGCCATAATAAAGTCTATTTAACAACTTTTTAATTCCCGCGATATTCTTTTGGTGAATTCAAATCTTGATCTATAAAATGATTTTAATTCAAATCATTCATCATCTTATGAAACACATAAGTCAGTTTACTTCCATCACTCTAACTTCCCTTAAACCTAACACTTAAATAGTCAAGCCCTTTATAGCAATGTTTAAAGAAATCTTGAGCTGGTTTTGAAATGTCTTCATTTTAGCTGTTATTCAAAACTAACAAATTCTCATTTTACCAAGTAGTCCTTTTTCATAACTTTTCATCTAATCTAAACATTTAACACCACAATTTCAAGCATTTAATAATGGTAATCTCAAGATATTATTAACAATTCTGGAAACAAACATGACTATTAGCTAGATTGAAACACGACAAATTCAAAAACATCAAATTCAAGAAAAATGGACTCGAATTAGCTTACCATGCAAGTGCACAAAGCTTGACTGAGTTTTCCTAGCTTAACAAGGAATAAAGACGGTGAAGAAGATAGTAAAAAGAAAATGAAATTTTCCTTCCCTCAATCCACTATGCTATGGTGGATATATATGTCTAATCTAATTATTAATTAAGATTAGCATTATTATAGGTAATGTAAAGCCAACACATGTTCGTTCATTAGTTACAAAAATGGTTGAATTATCAATTTAGTCCCTAATTGATTATCATACCACCTCCAGCGAAAGAAATCCATAATGGTCAACTTTTACCACCTTTACAGTTTCATCCCTATACTAAAATAGATCATCCAATCAATCAAATTAACAAACCAGGACTTCATATAACATTATAATAGACTAATAGATATTAAATATTAAAACTTATTGACTCAATCATTAGTAAACGGGGTTTCAAAACTACCATTTCTAGTACCATTAAAATGGGTTGTTACATTTTATATCAGGTTTTTATCTTTCTTTAGATTATTGTCCTAAGACAACAAAGAAAGAGAACATATGAGAAAGGTTATTTATGCCTTGATAGTAGGAAATCTCATGTATGTTATACACAAATTTAGATATCTATTTTCCAGTAGGATTGGTAAGTCGATATCAAGCGAATCATTGTCCTAGACACTGACAGACAATTATAGATATACTCAAGTATTTATGAAGAACAAAAGATCACATGGTTGTATATTTTGGCATGGACTTAATTCTTATTGGATATATATATCTTGAATTCATTCTTAGTATAGAAAAATTATCACATTGTATTGTGATAATAGCATGATAATAGCGAATACTAAGGAGACAAGAAATCATAAACGAACAAAGCACATTGGTCATAAGTATCATATTACAGGATAGGTGGTGGCAGGTGAAATAGTGGACGTAGTCAAAGTCAAATCTAAGGACAACCTTATATATACGTTTACCAAGACTATGGTAGTTAGGAGTTTTGATAAACATGTAGAGGGAATGGGTATGCAAAATATGACTCCTCTACTTCACTAGGACAAATGGGAGATTGTTAGGATCTAGTTTCATTAGTGTAGTTGTTTCGTTATTAATGCTTGTAATTTTTCAAATAGATTGGTCAATAAAATTCCAGTGTTAAATTCATTATCATTTGTATGTTTGTCCTCAACGCTTGTGCATGAAAAGAAAAATGCAAAAGCGAATATTGACACATTGATTACCTAATGCTTAACTAATACTAAGTTGCATCATGTGGACAGATCATGATGCGATAAGAAAACTTATATTAGTAGGTAATCTAAATGGTTCGTAATCTATAGAATCAAAGTTGAGTAAATTGATTTAAGAGACTCATGTTGTTTATCAAATCCAATTAAGGAGATAGCTTATCTTGGGTATCGAAGCTGATGGCTCCAAATAAAATCAAAACATTGGTGCCATTGTCTAGATTGACAATACATTGAACATGACCCAAGTTGAATTTATCCTAAATTTGTTTATGGATTTATTCACTTATAGCATTCATGGAATGACTCAACTAAATACTAAAAGTAATTGACTATGTATATGTAGCTCGTATACTTTGATATATTAAAAGCTTGAGTTCAATTGGTAAAGAGTAAAAAATTGTTATGTTGTGTATACGTCTTATGTATGGCATAGATTTACTTACAAAAGTGGAATTCATTGACCAATAAAGGTTAAAAGATACCTCTCACTTGCATTGCATGGTTGATGGAAAAGAACATGGTCACGAGTTATTTGCTCTGGAATAATTTTATTACTATATGTTAGTGAAAAACTTTTTCATGGAAGGAGATGCGATGGTTACTATGAGATAAAATATGACTATATTTGGTGAATGGATTTAACCCAAAAAGATAAAGGATATCCTACAAGGGTAACATACTAATGACAATGTCATTGGACGAGCAAAACTATAAGCTACTTTCGTAATAGTACTTTTAATGGATTGACTCCATGATTAAATAATATTGTAATTAATAGATAGAGATGAAACTTAATTACAAATTATTTGAGTCATAATTATATATCTCCAGTCAATCACTCCACTAGCTCAACAACCCTTTACGGATTACAATTACAATCAATACGTTGAAAGAATGAAATCGACGAAAAAGAAATAGATTACATGTGTTACTATCCCAGTAAATATATTTTTCTCATAAAGAACAAGAGGTGACTAAGAAATAAATTTATTTTCTTTAAATAATTATTTAATTTATTGTAATTAATCATTAAGTTCAAAATGAAAATTAAATTAAGTAGTCATCACAGTTTCTGAAATGAGACAATTAAATTTATATACTTAAGATTCTAATACGGTAAAGTGTAATGACTTTAATACAATTAGAATTGGATTGAGAAACTAGTTTAATTGAAAGAATTAATTAATTTTATTTTAATTAATTAAATAAATAATATTTTGGGAATAGAAAATTGATTATTGGGTCGATAAGTTATATGAGCTTGTTTTGAAACAAGATAATATATATAATCATACCAAATACAACAAAGTCCCAAAAAGCCCACTTGGACGTAAGATGGGCGACACACTTAGTATTCCAAGCGTGTGTGGCCCACCGTAAGCAGTCCCAAAGGGACTTGATGTTTTTTTATCAAAATATTATTATTTTGTCTTTTCTTATTCTAGTTGAATTCTCGTGGAATTTCTCTATATATAGGGATTGTAAGTTAAGTGAAACGTACACTGTAGGGCCCAAAATTTGCTCGGGCCCAATATTAGCCAAACACAAATAAAACCAAAAACAATTAACAGTCTCTAAATGTTCATTTTACAACCCAACAGTAGGCCCAATTGACCCAAATACTAAATAAACCACTACCCATTTTCTAAGCCTAAATTCCTAGCCCAAATATTCCCACTAAACCAGCCCAAAACCCAAACATCAGAACAGAACTCCAGAAGCTTCTGGCGTCTTCTTCGTAGCCACTCACATGCAACTCTTTGGCTACCGCGTGCCTCTACGAGCACGACTATTCGTACGCCCACGCGTGCATCCACGCGCTTCACCCACGCACAAGCTTTCATCGGTGCGTGTATGTACTGCCTCAACGCCCTCAAGTTGTATGATCCCTCTGCACCCAGGACACGTTTTGGACCTACAAAATAAAAGGAAAGAACGACGCAAAGAGAGCAAAAACAACAACAATTAACAGCAAAAAAAAAAAGAAGAAGAGAATATTGTATTTTTCTTTTTATTTTTCTTTTCGGTTATATATAAAACTGAAGCAAAACTTGTAAAAGGAACGCACATTGAATTACTCATACCGAACACAGACAATACAAAAAGAAATAAAAAATACATAAAAAATACGAGGTGATTTTCGGCTTTCTATACCTTTTTTTTGCCCTTGTTGCTTTTCGAACGGTTTTTGGTGTTGTTTGTCTGTTCGTGTGAAGATCTAAACAGAAAGGAAAGGTTTTTACCTTTGTAAACGAATCGACGGACCGCCTTCTTCGTTGAAATCGAAGCAAAGGCGACCGTTGAGGTCGGAGACTATGAAACATTTGGGGTCGATTTAAAAGGGTTTCGTAGGCGCTCATAATCCGTATCGCCAATTTCGTTTGGTTGATGCGGTGAAGGAGAGAGCAAAAGAGGGGATTAGGGGGTCCTTAGTTTTTTTTTTTTCTGTTTGAAGCTAAGGGGGCTAGGGTTTCAAAAAAAAAAAAAGGGAAAAGGAGGGTTAGCAGAGGGCTTAAGTTGGCTTTTATAGGGTGATTAACCATTAACGAAACGAAGGCGTTTCAGGTTCAGTCTGATAGCCTTGAAATGACGTCGTGTAAGCGCCCTGTAACACCCTTAACCCATGTTCGTTGTTGAATTAGGGTTACGGGTGTTATCATGTAAGTTAAAAACTTCAGTTCACTCGATTGAAACTTAATCGTTCATCTTTATCAATGTTTTAATAATAATAAACAAACAATTTCACATATGTAACACATACTTGATACATCAATCTAAGTCATGTACAAAGATAATCATCGATGAACTTAAAAGACTAAACAATGTATACGACAACATTGTCACTTAACAATACAAATTTCATGCAATATACTTCCTATTAATACCTATTTCATAAGGCATAAACCTATTTCCACATAATCGAAAATATGCAACTTATTACACAACACATACATGCTTATAATTTGGCGAATATACAAGACCTCATTTACAACATTTCATGTTGATTCCTAGCACAAACCAAGTTTGGTAATTTCATGTACTCAAATTTATTAAGTGACTTCACAAGCAAAATATTTATATATCATAGTTATAAACATCTTCTATATTCGACTATGAGCTGAACAATTAATTCATTATACATGTTAACTACATTTGCAACTATCACCTAGGTTTGGCCGAATACACATACATGTATTACTCACATAATTCCTACTTAACAAATTGATTGAAGTTGTCACGCTTATACAATTCCCGAATAATACTCAACTAGCATATATCTACCTTGACTTAGGCATGCGAAGATTTACCTAAATGCCAATCCACCGACTAATTTAACACAAGCGTTGGTTCTACTAATTTAACACAACCATGACGTTGGTTCTTGTCAAAAACAAATAAAAACCAAACTTATAATGTATGTTTAAGCCATTTTAGTAATCATATAGAATGCATAAGATTAAAGTAAAGAAACAACCATGACCAAAAAGTAAGCTCACTAGCTTAGTAAGTCTCAAGAAACACGGAACTCTCAAACATATTAAGTCTTCATGCTTATAATATTGAACATAAATTCTTCAATAAGTAAAAACATTGTCAAAATCATCTTGAAATAAAATCAAAACCAAACTTATAATGTCTCAAAATCAATCTCATATGTTTAAGCCATTTTTACCATTGCTTTCCATGGCTATGTAATTATATATACATATAAACATAACATTATTCCAACATTTAGCTAGCGATAATAAATTAACTATACATGCCTTTGATTCAAAAAATTTTGATAACTAGCTTAAAAGTACCAAATAATGGGATGATAGTGATTCACCGACACAAGGCACACTTGCAAAGTATGTCATAGGCACTTCACCATAAGTAACGATCCTTTAAAGCACGATAAGCACCGCACAAAGCACACTAGCATGACTAAAATCTATAAATATCAACATTTTCAACATTTCAATGCACATTTCAATGAACACACACAAATACTCGCATATCATATCGCTCACAAAACATAGCTTTACATTCGTAAGTCTCAAACACATTCATAAATCATTCTTTAATATAATCTAGCAAATATAATTACTTGCGTTTTCCCACCAAAGTGATCTTTGTTCTTGATCTAAACTCTCAAACATATTAAGTCTTCATGCTTATAATATTGAACATAAATTCTTCAATAAGTAAAAACAATGTAC
Organism: Gossypium rotundifolium; assembly: GCA_025506655.1. NCBI lineage: Eukaryota > Viridiplantae > Streptophyta > Magnoliopsida > Malvales > Malvaceae > Gossypium > Gossypium rotundifolium. Next base: position 12,382,238 of record CP106730.1, on the reverse strand, counting down.
ATAAAATACAAAATACATACAATTTGAAATTTTCTCTTAAGGTGATACTAGTTATTCCCTTAAATTTTAAAATATCATCTTGAACATATAATATCAAAACATTAAACTCATAATTATTGTATTATGACTTGTCTCAAACTCAATTTTTTTTCACATATAATGTATATTTTGAAGTAACTTACCCAAAATGCAAAATTCCATACAATTAAGCTCACATGAACACATCTCAAAAATCAATCTCATATGTCTACTTATACATATATGCAAACCCTTTTAAACTCTTTTACAAAGAAACATACCATTGATCTTTCCATTTGTAACCAAGTCTTTAATGTAATAAGCATATATGTATATGTGTATATATATATATCAATTCCATACATATAATATACATTCACATTAATGATGAGCATCATCATTACAAAGAAACATACTTATAGAATCATCCACTTCATCACATCGACTTAACTAAAGCGATAATAAATTAACTTACTTTATTCTTTGCTAATATAATAGGCCAACTCTTACCCAAGCTTTCAAAGACATAGCACTGCATATATGTGTCACATTAGTTAAATTTTGATTTCTCCATTTATAGCATTTCATTGGCCTTAAGCCCGCTAGACTCAAGTCTAAAATTTGAACACCAAGATTTAGCTCATACTGGGCAATAAGCCTGAAATAATACACCCCAAGACAAGGCCTTGTTAGCAATAAGCCCAAAATGATTCAATCGACACAAGGCCCGCTAGGCACTAAGCCCGAGTATGTCACCAGGCACTAAGCTCTAGGTATCAAAGCTCGATAAGTAACACCCCAACAAAGCACCGCTAGCATTAAAGCTCGATAAGTGACACCAAAGACAAAGCACCGCTAGGCAAAATAAAATCATTACAAGATTGTATACTCGATATCATATCGATTATACACCTTTACGTGGTATTAACAAAACATATCCAATTCAATGTAATACCTTTACATTCGGCTATCACATAAAAATATGCCCAAATTTATCAAACATTGTCATTTAACACATTCATAAATCATTCTTTAATATAATCTAGCTTGAGGACTTACCTCAGATTTTGTCGGACGATGAAAGGCCAGGTTGTCCGTGAACTTGCGTTTTCCCATCCAAAGTCGATTTTCTTTGTTCTTGATCTAAACACAATAAAATTTAACTCATTCAAGTACTTTTCCTTTCAATTTGATCCAAAATCATATAATTTAACAATTTACAATTTTACCCCTAACATTTACAATTTATACAATTTAGTACTATTTCCCAATCATTCGAACTAAGACACTTTATACATGTTTGAGCTAAAGCCAAATGTCCTTCAAGCTCATTATAAAACCAAATTGCTATTCAATTTAATCATAACAGCAAATCATGAAATTCACTCTTTTACCCCAAAAATTTTCATATTTTACAATTTGATCCCCAAAGCATAAAATACAAAAATACATACAATTTGAAATTTTCTCTTAAGGGCTGAATTTTCCCCACTTTTATGCAAGTCTAAACCAACCATTTATTTTACATTTTGTACCTTAAATTTTAAAATCTCATAATCTAAGCCCTCAATATCCATCCAACTAGATTTCCTATTCCAATATGATTGATTTCAAGCCTAAATTTACATTTAAACATTAAACCTAACAAGGCAACAATAATCATACATGGTCAGATATATGACTTGTCTCAAACTCAATTTTTTTTTCACATATAATGTATATGATTTGAAGTAACTTACCCAAAAATGCAAAATTCCATACGAATTAAGCTCAATTACTCACCAAAAAGGGACATGCATAACCGAATGAAGATGAAAGTTTTAAGCTTCTTTCTCCCTTGAAAATTCGGTGAAGAAGATGAAGAAGAGAGAGATGAAACAAAATTATGTCTTCTTTATTTTAATAATATCCTTTCATTATTACAATTTCTCCACTACTATATAATAAAACTATAAAATATTCCTTAATGGCTCTTTAGCCATGTTGCAATCCATCTCTTTTCTTCATGGACAATTTGTCTCTTTAAGGGCCACTCAAATAAAGCCTATTCAATTGAATCCTAAATTTCACAATATCACTTATTTTCCTTCTTGTTCAATTTAGTCTTTTACCATCATCATTACAAAGAAACATACTTATAGAGTCATCCACTTCATCACATCGTACTTAACTAAAGCGATAATAAATTAACTTACTTTATTCTTTCTAAACCGGAGGACCCCCAAGTGTTTCTTCTAAAATTTTGATTCTCCATTTATAGGGATTATTTTTTAGCCTCGCTAGGCAATAAGCCGAAATAATACACCTAGTCCTCCTTTGTCGCATTGTTTTTATTAAACTCGATAAGTAACAACTTCACAAAGCACGCTAGGCATTAAAGCTCGATGCTATGCATTTCATTGTTTCAATTTTAATTGAGCTATACAATTTATCGTTATTTCAATTTAGTCGACCCGACCCGATTCGAACCCGAAGTGTTTGTTCTAAAAGGATTATTTACGCGTCCTTTTGTCGAGCTACATTTCATTGAATATTTTCTATTTTAACCCCTACGATTATTCAAATTCTTTTTAATTTAGTCCGAATTTTGCAAATTCTTTATAAAACAACCTTTGAATTTCATTTCTCTTTCAATTAAATTTTTAGTCTTTATTTAAATTCTTGTACTCTTTTGTATTAAATTAATTTATTATTTAAGCTATTTTTTTGTATATATGTTATTAATTTCATATTATTTATGCATATATTTTCTTTTAAATCCATCTTTGCATATATTTTATTTTATATAAATATAATTGCTCATTTAAAGATCTTATTTTAAAATTATGTATTTATTTATTTCAATTGCTTTTACATATCATTTGTATATCTTTTATTTATTATATAAATGTTTAACTTCAAATATTCTTATGTTTCTTGTTTTAAAGAATTGCATAATTAGTATTAAAATTATTCCATTGATTTCGTAATATTGTTCATGTATGTATTTTATTATTCTTATTATTTTGCTTATCATTGATCCAACGTTTGATAATTATTGCCATTATGTGTGTTTTAATTCTCGTTTATATTTATTTGTTTTTGAGATCTAGTAGCATCGTATTTCATTTGTGAATAATTACTCTACTTTGTGTATTAGTATTCCATTGCATCTTATGAAATGTAGTGTTTTAATGTCATTTCGGTTTTAAGATCACAAAGCAATGCTTGTGTTTAGGGGTTTCGAGAAAATCGTGCTCTAACTTACTGAGTTTTGATTCTCTTCGTTTAAAATCTAATAACCGAGTATCATTTCTCTCTTAAATCAAAATGCACGATATTTTAAATAAAAAACTTATTCTCGGAAGTTGAGATATTGCTCTAACTTCATTGGGTGTGATATTTTATCATCTCGAGATAAGAATTTAAAAGAACAAAGGCAATATTCGTGTTCGGGAATTTCGAGAAATAGTACCCTATACTGGGTTGCGATTTTTCATTTGACCCAAATAAGCGAATACCCTTTTTATTTTTTAAATATACAAGTGTTGAATGTCGAAGGATAAATCCAACTTCAAGAATATAAGATGTTATGCCCTAACTTACTGAGTAATGCATTTTATTTCTCCGAAATTGGGAGCTTTGGCATCCAATACGGTTTTCGTCCAAATATATATATATTAAATAAATGGATCGTAATCTAAAATCTTTTCAAGTTTTCGGCATTAAGACATTCATTAATCAATTTAGTACCAATTTTGGGCGTTGCGAGAGTGCTAATCCTTCTTCGTGCGTAACCGACTCCCGAGCCTGTTCCCTGGATTTCGTAGACCAAAATTATTGTTTTAATAAATCAAAATGTTTTATTAAAATAATCTATCTTAAGGTGATCCGATCACACCTCGAATAAAAGATCGGTGGCGACTCCATTTCTATATTTTTAAAGTCGATCCCTATTTTTCTAAAAAATTCGATTAAAAAAATGGTTTTGACAGCTTGGCGACTCCACTGGGGACCAATAAGAGAGTCAAGCCGTAAAATTGATTAATTTTTGTCCTTTCATCGAAAACTGAAAATTTGATTTGGAAAATTACAATCCTATGATTGTATTTATATTGTTTGGATTACTGCAGAACATGTTTGCATCATATTGCATGACCACTGGGTTACACCTTTAAGTGGGAGTGAGAAACTATTCCTTCGTGAGGTTTTCACCTCCGTGTAGGATAGTGAATCGCTTTCGGGATACATCCGTACCTATGTCTTCGTGAGATTTTCATCTCCGTGCAGCCATAGGGAAATGTATTCCCCCGAGCTGAACTCGTTCCATATGAGCCTATAATGGGTGAGGATTGAGGAATCTGCTGGTTCGGGTACCTCTCTTTAGAACCAAACCACATATAGAGAGACCTAGGAGCCTACCCTAGATAGAGCCATGCCAAACCCTAGTGGTCACCCGGACATGTGTTCTGTGTTGTTTATTTCTATTGTACTAATGTGTTTTATTGCATTGCATTGTTTTATCACAGAGAGAGATGTCGATTCGGGTTCGATTGCTAAATTAGGGAGCTCAACATGGAGAATGAATTTATGGATGAAATGGAAGACAATACGAGTGTTCGTATATTTGTAGCCCATTTCATGTAAAGAGCTTGGTCCTCTAGTAAAGTTTCCTGAAAGAAATTGAGTTAGAATCGACATCTCTTTACATTCATTTCATGCGTTCACATAGCATTACATTACATGCATTAGATTTCATGAGAGGACCCTTGTACAGCCCAATTATTGCCCGGCCCACCAGAAAACTAAAATAAAAAGTAATTAACAGTCTTTTTTTTTACAAAACCTAGAGCCCAATTTAAAGCGGCCCAATAAGCCCAAAAATAAAAAAATTTTCAGAAGAAGCTAGGGTTTTTGAAACCCTAGTGCCCCGCGCCTCCCTCGAGCACCGCGCCCGTGTCTCGTCCCGAAGCACCTCGTCCCTAGGCCCCCCTGACGCGCCTTCCGCTCAGTCCTTCACCAAAGAAGCAACTTCTTCTCCGTTGACCCCCTAGGACCTGCAGAAAGAGAGCAAAGTGGCATCACGAATATAGCAATAGAGATGTAAGGAGAGGCAAACAATATTATTTTCTTTCTTTTCTTTCGGCTATAAGAGCCTTGTATTCCAACAATGTAAAGGGAGGAGGATTTTTCTCGATAAACAACGGAGAAAAAAATATTGTAATAACCAGAGAAAATTTTATCAATACAAAAAGAGATCCAAAACACAGAAACGAAAACCAGCAAGCAAATCGGAAGTGAAAAGGTTTTATATTTTTTATCGATTCTTCTCTTTTTTCGATCTATCAAAAAATCAAAAAAAGCAGAGGCAAATAGAAGACTTCTCCTTTTCATTTTTCAAAGTCTTTTTCTCACTTTCTTTGTTTTCAACATATATATATATTATAAAAGAATATAAAAAAAAGTAGAATTTCTTACCTTTTCACCACTGCGCACGGTGGTCGAGCGACGGCAACACGGTTTGAACCCGTGGCCGAAATCGCCAAGAGACCCTGCAGAGAAAAAAGAAATGAAAGTTTTTTTTTTTTGAAAGCGGTGAAATGAAAAAAAGGCGCAAAATTTTGGCTTTATAAAGGTTAGCTAACGACGTCGTTTAGGGCACGACTGATGGCCCCAAACGACGTCGTTTCAGATTGACCAGCGTAAGCGACCGACCCGCCCAGAGATCCACAGTGTTTTTGAATGGAAGGGCTAATTGCACTTTTAGCCCTTCCGTATTTTTATTGTTTTCAATTAAATTTTGTTATTTTAAAATATGGCCAAAATTTAGCTCGGTTTTCAATCTGGTCCCCGTCAAACGCTGCGTTTAACTTACCTGGGAATATTGCCTTTTTGGTTCCCCTCCTTTTACGCACGTGTCATTCAGCCCCCGCACCTCTGTTTTATTTACAAATTAACCCGAAACTTCCATTTTTTATGCGATTTAACCCATTTTTCTAATTATCTTGCAATCTTTACTACTATTACTATTATTTGACGTTTTTCTTATCATTGGTTATTTACTATTTATTGTTATTATTATTACTTGTTATTCCCATTATATTTTACTATTATTTATTTATTTATTGTGTGTGCTATTATTATTATTTTTTTATGGCCAATATCATTATTTTTATTTATTATTATTTTGTCTTCATCATTATTGTTATTATTATGTATCTTATTATTATACCATCGCCATCATCACTATATTATTATTATATTACTATTATTATTATGTTATTATTATTACTATTATTTCCACACATATTTGTTATCTTATATTATTATTATTATTATTATTATTATTATTATTATTATTTTAATATCTGCTACTAGTATTATATTTGATATTATTATTAATTATTCCTATTATTTTTAATATTGATATTATTATTTTATAATTGTTTTTCCTATTTTTATCATTTTACCTTCCACTACTTCACTATTGCCATCATTATTATTATTTTACTATCACTACTATTATTATTATTACTATTATTATTAGTATGTATATTATTACTATTATATCCATGCATGTATACATTGTATTACTATATTATTACTTTTATTATATTATCTATTTCATTATGACTTTTAGTATCATATTATTTATTATATATATATGTAAATACGTTACTTATTTTATACATATTATCATCATTGTCTTTATATATATACCACCGTTGTTATTGTTATTGCTATATTCATCACCATTAATGTAATGACTATTATTACAACACTCTCATATTGCCACTACTTATTATCATCCGCTCATTATTATCATCATTGCTCTCATCGTCGTCCCATTAAATTTTTCGATACCTCAACTTTTATGACGACCAATATTCCGTGTTAGCAATTCGAGAAAATGGAGCCCTAACTTACTGGGTTCGGATTTCTTCTCGTTTAAGATAAACAACGGAAGATCCTTTTTAAAGTCTCAGATTTCAGTTTTAAAATGATATTTCGTATCTAAGATTCGAGAAAACCAAGCCCTAACTTACTGGGTTTCGGTTTTTCTCGTTTTAAACCAACAACGGAATATCCCTTTTAAAATCGCAATTCAAATTTTAAACAAAACACTTAATCTCGGAAGTTGAAATGTCGCGCCTAACTTCATCGGACTCGACATCTAGACACTTCGAGATCAATTCCTTTCTCTTTCAAAATAGAGGCAATATTCCTAATCTGGATTTACAAAAAACGAGCCCTAACTTACGGGTTCGATTTCCGCTTGACAAACGACGGAAGATCCTCTTGAAAAAATAAAACCGAGTCTTAAAAAGGCGAGCTTAGCCTCGAGAGTCTAAAGTGTCGTGCCCTAACTTACTGGACATGATGCTTTACCTCTTCGAAAATAAGAGAGCCTTAATATCCCCTCCAATTCCTTAGAATAAAAAAATAAAAATAAAAATAAAAATAAAAAGCATCTATTTTCAAACCATTTCAAAGCTTTCAACATTAGGACATCGATCAATCAGTTTGGTACCGATTTGGGCGTGACGAGGGTGCTAATCCTTCCTCGCACGTAATCGACTCCCGAGCCCATTTTCTCAAAATTCGTAGACCAAAAACATTGTTTTAGTAAATCGAAATATTTATTAAAACAAAGGTGATCCGATCTCACCCAAATAAAGATCGGTGGCGACTCCCTTCCTTTTCGTTTTCAAACCTCGAGTCGACCGCGTCGTTTACTGTTTCATCCAAAAATGGTTACGATAGCTTGGCGACTCCACTGGGGACGCGAGGGTCAAGCCATAGATTGATTGATTTTTGTCCTTTTGATTAAAATGGTTTTGGAAAATCATGCTTCTTCTAATGCACTTTCAATATTGGTCTTGTAAATACTTTGGCATTGCATTGCATGACCGTTGTGGTCACACCTTTAAGTGGGAGCGAAAAGCTATGCCTTCGTGAGGTTTTCACCTCCGCATGGGCTAGTGGACTGCTTTCGGAATACATCCGTACCTATGTCTTCGTGAAGTTTTCACTTCCATGGCCATAGGGAAATGTATTCCCTGAATCAACTTCGGTCCGTATGAGCCTATAATGGGTGAGGACCGAGGAATCACTGGTTCGGTACCTTGAACTTTAGAGCTAAACCGCGATATAGAAACCCTAGGAGCCCACCTTAGGTAGAGCTATGTCAAACTTTAGTGGTCACCCAGCTAGGTGTTTGCTTATTTTACTTGCTTTATATTCCATGATACTAACTTCTTGTGTTTCTTTCTTTTTGTGCATATCATTTCATATTTTAAAGAGACATCGATTCACGGTCCGTTTCTAAGTTAGGAAGTGGCTATGGAAAGTGAATTCCTTGATAAAGTGGAAGACAATGCACCGTCCAAGATATGGTCGAGCGATGCCAAATAGAAAAGGGATAGCTTAGTCGAAGGGTATGTGTCGAGCTACGGACTTCACCAATATCAGTGTCACGCAGAACGAACTCTAGGAGTTGAAAGATATCTGGACTCAGTGGGATGATGAAGCAAAGCAGTTGTTCTATGATACTTACGGTGACCTACCTTACCTGCTTGATGTCAAAGTAGATAAGCACCTGTTCCGAGCAATGACCCAGTTCTAGAATGCCGCTTATAGCTGTTTCTCCTTCGGGAAGGTGGATCTGGTTTCCACGGTAGAAGAGTATACGACCTTGCTACATTGCCCAAGAATTCAAATTAACAAAGCTTATTCCAAAGCAGTTAATGGCCCAACCTTCGCGAAGAAATTGATGAGTATCACCGGAATGAGCGAACAGTGGGTCTCGGCTAGAATCTGCGAAGAAGGCGAGGTAAATGCATACCCTGGGGATGTTTGAGAGATCTGATCCTAGCGCATCCCGATGAAAAGAAAAAGATAGATATCTTGGCCTTGTGTATTTACGGCCTGGTAATCTTCCCGAAAGCTCTAAGGCACATTGATGAAGCAGTTATTGATCTCTTCAGTCGATTAGACAAAGGGGTCACACCCGTTCCTACCATCTTAGCCGAAACGTTCAGATCCTTAACTGCATGTCGAAGAATGGGCGAAGGCAGGTTTATTAGATGTGCGCAGCTGTTATTGACTTGGTTTCGTAGCCACTTCTGGAAAGTGGAGAAAGTGTCTTACCGGTTTATGTCAGAGAATTACTCCCCGCTAGCAGAGATAGCGTCTACGCCTAGAAGAGAGGATGTGTCTGAAGAAAATTGGATCGCGCTCTTTCAAAACCTTCAAGAAGATGACGTTGGGTGGAATGCTCCGTGGTTGATTACTGACAAAATCCTTTATCGTTGCGGAAGCTTTGACTGGGTTCCTTTATTGGGGATTTGGGGTGCCACGTGATATGCCCTTTGTCGGTCCTAAGACAAGATAGTTCAAGACAGCTTTGTACCAATGACATACGGGCTAGCTCAATGCGAGTTCTCATATGAAGGAGGAGTTATAAGAAGAAGATTAAAGAGATCTCTAGTGCTTGGAATCAAATTCACAGAATGAGAAGACTATCCGCAGGCCCAAGGATGACCCCGAAATACAGTGAATGGAGGGCTAGGAGAGTCAATGATAACATTCCTGAGCCAAATCCAGAAGGCGCCCGATCAAGAGAAGAATGCATGCGAGTGGTCCCGTCAGAATTAGAGATTGTAAAGCGAGATTTTGAACGGACGAGTTCGGAACTCGGAAAAAGGATAGAAAAGTTAGAAGAAGAAAAGATGTTCCTCCAGTTAGAGGTGGACGGTCAAAAATCAGAAGCTGAAAAACTCAAAAAGAAAAATGAAAGGTAGAAGAAGACCGAGATAACTTAAAGACGGAGTACAAGAAGATGCGCTTGACGATAAAGAACGCGGGATTAGGGAAAACTTCGGAGCAGTGGCAACAAGAGGTCCGAGAGGAAAGAGCCAAAGTTAGCAGTTGGGAGAAAAAGTTTCATGAAATACGAGCGCAAAAGGAAGACTTAGAGAAGGGCAGGACAGAAGACCAAAAAGAGAAAAAGGGATTAAAAGCTAGAATAGCTGAGCTTGGGCGATCTCTACACCACTATCGAAGTCGAGACTCGGAAAGCCAACTAAAGTCAAGCCTGAACAGAATAGAGGAAATGAAAGGTAGGATTGAAGAGTTAGAATCGGCATTACATAGTAGCGAGCTCCGGATTGAGCTTCTGGAAATGAGAGAAAGACGTTGGGAGAAGGAGCTTCGCCATTCTTGCGAGCAAGTTCAAAGCTGGGACTACCTCATGGGTGAAGCAATAATCCAGGTTCGAGAAGTAGCTGATCACCTACAGACTTTGGCTGAGGAGGCTGACATATTGGGCATGAGATATGGACTACCATCGGGTCATGATGAAGAGCTAATTTCCCTGCTTGGAAAAATCAAAACCTTAGGTCTTAGGGCGAGAACATATTTGTAATCTACTTTATGTAAAGGTTTTTGCCTTCTAATAAAGTTTTCTAAAATAAAGTTGATCAGAATCGATGTCTTCTTCCTGCATTCATGCATTTGCATTGCATCATATGACATACATTAAAGTTTATAAAAAGAAGCCTAATTGGTTAAAATTATCAGAAAAAAGAGAGAGAAAAGAGGAAATCTGGGAACTGAACATTACTACGGGACTCGTGCTAAGACGAAGAAAATGGATCAAACATTTGAACAATTTCAGAAAGAAATGCAAGAACAGATGCAGGAGCAAATGATAAAACTCCAGCAAAAAATGAAGGACCAAATGCTGGAGGCTCAGAGAAATATGATAGCACAAATGGCCCAGATGATGAATGCAGTAACAGACAAAGGGAAAGGTCCAATGCCTCCGGTCGATGAGGATAGCGAAGGTGCTCCCCCGAGTTTCACCCCGCCACATGCGAGAGCAAGGCCTGAGGAGTATGTCCTAAGGCCACCAGTTGCGACCAGGCCCCAACAAGGGCAGGAGGATGCTAGACCACCCACGAACTCTCACGTTGGCTCAGGATCCAATCCAGGAGATAACCCGGCCAATCCTGTTGTGCCTGACTTAGATATGGCAGAAAAAATGGGGGCGAGAGAAAAATTTTCAAAGCAGTTAGAGGATCGTTGTAGGTGGTTGGAGGAAAAGTTCAAGACTTTGGAAAATACTGATCACCACCACGGAATTGACGCAAAAGACTTGAGCCTGGTTCCAGATTTAGTGCTTCCCTATAAGTTCAAAATGCCAGAATTCGAGAAATATAACGGGACTAGCTGTCCCGAGGCCCACATCACAATATTCTGCCGGTGGATGGTGGGACATCTTAATAATGACCAATTATTGATTCACTGTTTTCAAGACAGTCTGGCTGGGTCTGCCGCCAAATGGTATAATCAGCTTAGCCGTGCCTAGATCAAGACATGGAGGGATTTGGCACAAGCCTTCATAAAACATTACGGTCATGTGACTGATATTGCTCCCGATAGAATCACGCTCCAAAATATGGAGAAAAACCCGGGTGAAAGTTTTAGACAATATGCCCAGCGATGGAGAGAGGTAGCGGTACAAGTTCAGCCACCGCTTTTGGAAAAAGAGACCGCCATGCTTTTCATTAACACCTCAAGGCCCTTTTATAACTCATATGATAGGGAGTACGACTAAAAGCTTTGCTGACATAGTAATGGCGAGAGAGATGATCGAACATGCCATAAGGGGCGGTAAGATCGAGGTAGGGGAAAGCGCGAGGAGGGCCGCTCCTAAGAAGAAGGACAGTGAGGTAAATAACATGAGTACATATAATAGAGGGTACCCGAAGGCGATCGATGATTAATCACTAAAAGCGATTCATAATTTGGCAACCGGCCAAGAAGACAGAATCGGAACTAGACCAAATCTTGAAGGGATCCAATTTATGCCAATTTCGATAACATACAAAGAGCTGCATCAGATTTTATTCAATGAGCACATCGTGTCCCCATTTTATTTACAACCATTACATTTCCATACCCTAAGTGGTACGACTCAAACGCCACTGTGATTACCACGCAGGGATAGAGGGGCATTCGATAGAGAATTTCCTCGCCTTCAAAAAGGTAGTCGAGAGGTTAATCAAAATGGGGGTTATAGCGCTTGATGACTTGGTGAGAAAGGGGAACCCATTGCCCAATCACGAGGACAAAGGGTGAATGCGATCGGTGAGGAAATTGTGAGGAAGATCAAGAGGATGTCACCAAGTGAGGATCCCATTGCGAATAGTCTGGAAGGAAATGGTAAAAAGAGGATTGATAGAGTCAGATTCTACAGGAAGCGAAAGACATATAAAGAATTGCTGCAAATTCCACAAGACGAGGGGGCACGAGATCCAAGAATGTGTCGAGTTTAGAATTTTGGTGCAAGGCCTCATGGATAACAAAGAGCTAGAGTTTTATGAAGAAGGAGTAGAGGAAGAGGAAATATGCGCGACCGAGGAAGAATTGACAAAGCCTGGAGTTAATTACCCGAGAATCATCATTTCACGAATACGAGGGAGTAGTGAGGAAGACCAAAATCACAATCCAGAAACCTGCTTCTTTTCCCTACAAAGATAGTAAAAGGGTACCTTGGAATTATAATTGCAATGTGACAACACCAGGAGCGCAAGGTTCCACTAGTATTTCGGAGGAAGTCAAGAATGAAGGTTTCTATACGCGTAGCGGGAAGCATTATGACCCTGAAAATAGGAGAACGGAAACGGCAAAACTAAAGACTGTGTCGATTGGGCAGGAAAAAGAACCCGAAGCCGTTATCAATGAGCCCGTAAAAGAGGAAGAGGCTAAAGAATTCTTAAAATTCTTGAAACACAGTGAATACAGTGTGGTAGAACAACTGCACAGACAACCAGCCCGTATCTCTGTGTTAGCACTACTCCTAAGCTCCGAAGTGCATCGCGAAACATTAATGAAAGTACTGAATGAGACCTATGTTACTAAAGATATATTCGTCAACAAGTTGTATCGTCTGGTTAGTAACATAAGCGCTGATAATTTCATCTACTTCAGCGATGACGAAATCCCACTGGGAGGTATGGGGTCAACGAAGGCATTACACATAACTACCCGTTGCAAGGGATACACCTTGCCAAGTGTGCTAATAGATAATGGGTCAGCATTAAATGTCTTACCACTAGCCACACTCAAGAGGTTGCCGATAGATAGTTCTCATATGAAATCCTGCCAAAACATAGTGAGAGCATTCGATGGCACCGAAAGAAGAGTGATGGGAAGAATAGACATACCATTATTGATCGAGCCTAATACATATGAAGTAGACTTTACGGTCATGGATATCAAGCCTTCTTACAACCGCCACTAGGGAGGCCTGGATTCATTCAATGGGGCCGTACCTTCGCCATCGCACTGTAAATTGAAATTGGTAACAAAAATCGATGGTAACTATAAACGCTGAAGAAGATATCATAGCAACTGTTACCAACGAAGCGCCATACCTACAAACGAATGAGGAAGCCATTGAATGTTCCTTTCGATCCTTAGAGTTCGTGAATGCGACTTTCATTTTAGAAGGAAATAAAGTCCCGTCGCCTAAACTATCCAAGACTACCAGGATGGGACTGCAAATGACAGTGGGAAAAGGAGCCCTACCCGGAAAAGGATTGGGCAAATATCTCCAAGGGAAAGTCTAGGCCTCGATGCTGAAGGAAAAAAGGGATCGCTTTGGTTTAGGTTTTAAACCGGATGCTAAACAAATGAAGAAGGAGATGGAAAAGAAACAAGAAAGGAGAAGGGCCAGGCTGAATGGAGAAGACGCTAAGTGGGAACCGATGACGTTCCCCCACATATCTCGCACCTTCGTATCAAGAGGAATGATTTACCCGGGAAAAGAATCTCCTAGAGGGAAATGTCCTCACATCAATGCCATACACGATGAGGAGACTGATCAAAGAAACCTGTCGGGCATCCGCCCATATGAACTCGAAGCATATTAAACAATTGGACTACAGAGGAATTTCTGTAGTGTTTAGAGATTATGCGAGTAATATTCTGAACACTCTTGTTATTTTTAAGCCTAGAAACAATGAGATTTCTTTTGTGAAATAGGCTCATGTTCGGACATTTTGTTTTAATGAAATGCATCTTCAATTCTACTAAATATCCTCTTATTTTATATTTTTGCCATTTATTCTTTGTTCTTATTCATATCATGTGAATAATTGTCCTCAAATTCATTTGTTCTTTGTACACCCTTCGATACCCATTATGTGTCTCTAGACATCAATGATATGAGTAATGATACTACTGATTCAGAGGTCTACTTTGAGCAAGACATGTGTTCGTAAGAATCTCGGGACTTTGGAAATGACACGAATGCGACTTGCCTCCTGGATTTGTTGAGAATGGTAGAGCAAGAAGAAAAGCAGATCCTACCCCATAAAGAGCTCGGTAGAAACGGTGAAGCTAGGAGAGGGGCAAGAGGTGAATATTGGAGCTTGTATTACTGCAGAAACTAGGTGGAACCTTATCGAACTACTCCATGAATTCAAGGATGTGTTCGCATGGTCGTTCAAGATATGCCCGGACTAAGTCCTCGATATTGCAAGACAATCGATCGCCTGTAAGAGAAGAATGCAAGCCACCCAACGAAGCTCAAGAATGCGACTGACGCCTTGTTAAAGATAAAAGAAGAAGTCGAGAAATAATTTAATGCCGGGTTCTTACAAGTGGTCAAGTACTCGATTGGGTGGCTAACGTTATCCTGTCCCCAAGAAAGACGGAAGGTACGAATGTGCGTGGACTACGAGAGACTGAACAAGGCCACCAGAAGGACAATTTTCTTCAGCCTCACATCGACACTTTAGTAGACAATACAATGCAGGATATTCGTTGTTCTCCTTCATGGATGGTTTCTCGGTACAACCAAATAAAATGCATCCTAAGGACATGGACAAGACAACGTTTATAACCATGTGGGGAACATTTTACTACAAGGTAATGCCATTTGGGCTAAAAAATGCAGGCGCGACATACCAGAGAGCCATGGTAACCTTATTCCATGACATGATGCAGAGGGAAATTGAGGTTTACGTTGATGATATGATCGCCAAATCCCGAACTGAAGGAGAGCATGTGCAGGTCTTGAGAAAATTGTTCTTGAGGCTGAGAAAATTCCAGTTGAAGCTTAACTCGTCAAAGTGTACCTTGAACTCGGTCCGGAAGTTGCTCGGGTTCATAGTCGATGAAAAGGGGATTGAGGTTGACCCGGATGAAGTCGAGCCATACAAGAATTACCTCCACCACGCACTCCAAAAAGAAGTTAGAGGTTTCTTAGGAAGGTGAATTACATCGCTTCGGTTCATTTCACAACCGATCGAGATGTGACCCCATATTTCGTCTCTCAAGAAATACAACCCAGCATGGGATGAAGAATGCCAAAAGACATTCGAAAAGGTGAAACAATACTGCCTCAGCCCCTAGATATTAATGTCGCCTCAACTGGACAAGCCCTCATCCTTTATCTAACAAAGACTTGATAATTCGATGGGATGCGTCTTTGGGTCAACATGATGAATCGAGGAAGAAAGAAAAGCAATATACTACCTTAGTAAGAAATTCACCGCATGTGAAATGAGGTACCCGCCAATCGAGAAATTATGTTGTGCCTTGATTTGGACAACTCGGAGGTTGAGGCAATACATGCTGTATCACACGACATGGCTCATCTCAAAGCTAGATCCCTTAAGTATATGATGGAATCTACCGCCTTGAATGGAAGGATGGCTAGGTGGCGAGATCCCTTTCGAATTTGACATCGCTTATGTAAACCAAAAGGCGGTAAAAGGGAGCGATAGCGAACTTTCTAGCCAAGAGAGCCCTTGAAGACTATGAGCCCTTAGATTTTGATTTCCTAATGAGGACTTGATGTACGTGGCGACATTGAAGAAGGTACCTTCAAGACCATCCTTGAAACTAAATTTTGACGGGGCATCAAATGTCATGGGCAATGGAATTGAGGCGATCTGATATCCCCAAAAGGAGACCATTATCCATTCACTTGTAAACCGGATTTGATTGCACTAATAATATGGCTGAATATGAAGCTTGCATCATGGGGCTCCGCGCTGCTATCGAATTCAAAATCAAGGTATTAGAAGTATATGGAGATTCCGCCCTAGTAATCTATCAACTCAAAGGAGAATGGGAAACCAGGGATCCAAAATTGGTTATCTATAAAAGATTGGCCCAAGAACTGGTCAAAGAGTTCGATGACATCACTTTCAATTACCTGCCCAAGGACGAGAATCAGATGGCTGATGCTCTGGCCACCATGGCTTTCATGGTCCGAATAAATGAAAGCGAAGATATGAAGCCAATACAAATGAGCATTCATCAAGACCCAGCCCATTGCTACAATGTCGAGGAAGAAGGGAAAACTGGCCCACCATGGTACCACGATATATTGCGGTATGTGAAGAATCGTGAATACCCTGATCAAGCCACTGAGAATGAAAAAAAGACATTGAGAAGACTAGCTTGTGAATACGTCCTGGACGGAGAGGTCCTATACAAGAAAAGGAAGGATCAAGTGCTGCTGAGATGTGTGGACGCCGCTGAAGCTAAGTTAATCCTAGAAGAAGTCCATGAAGGTGTCTGTGGAACTCACGCTAATGGTTTCACAATGGCCAGACAAATAATGAGGTTCGGATATTATTGGTCCACCATGGAGGGAGACTGTATCAACTATGCCAAAAAATGCCATAAATGCCAGATTTATGGAGACAAGATTCACGTACCCCCGTCACCTCTACATGTTATGACTTCTCCATGGCCATTTTCCATGTGGGGCATGGACGTCATTGGGCCAATATCTCCGAAGGCATCGAATGGGCATCGATTCATCTTTGTGGTCATCGACTACTTCACAAAATGGGTAGAGGTCGCTTCATATGCTAACGCCACTAAATCGTGATTAGCCGATTTTTAAAAAAGGAAATTATTTATTGATATGGAATGCCTGAGAGGATCATATCAGACAACGCACTGAACCTAAACAACAGTACGATAGCAGGAGTTTGTAGCCAATTCAACATCAAACACCACAATTCGTCTCCGTATCGTCCAAAAATGAATGGGGCAGTGGAAGCAGCCAATAAAAACATCAAAAAGATAGTGGGGAAGATGACTGAAACTTACAAGGATTGGCACGAAAAATTACCGTTCGCGCTCTATACTTACCGAACATCTGTCCGAACCTCTACTGGGGCAACCCCTTTCTCATTGGTCTATGGGATGGAGGCAGTTCTACCTATTGAAGTGGAAATACCTTCTCTTCGAGTTTTGTCAGAAGTGAAGCTGGATGAAGCTGAATGGATCCAGGCTCGATATGATCAGTTGAACTTAATTGAAGAAAAGAGATTGAGGGCTATCCGTCACGGTCAGATGTACCAAAAGCGAATGATGCGAGCTTACAATAAAAAGGTTCGCCCAAGGGAATTCCACGAATGGGACCTCGTGCTGAAAAAGATACTTCCCATACAAAAGGATCACAGAGGAAAATGGATGCCGAACTGGGAAGGACCGTATGTGGTAAAGAAAGCTTTCTCGGGAGGTACATCGATTACGATCGAGATGGACGGAAAAGCTTGCCCAATCCGTGAACTCGGATGCGATAAAAAAATACTTTGCTTGAAATGGAAGAGGCCAAGATGAAAACCCGCAAAGGGCACTTTGAAATTTTAAAAAAAGAAAAAGAAAAAAAAAGAGGCCAAGGTGAAAACCATAAAAGGGCACCTTGAAACCAAAGGACTTTTGAGTTGAAAACTCGAAAAGGCTACTCAATTTTAAATGACACATCGCGATATTACGCGCTATAATCAACGAGAAAAGGAAGCACGTTGCATATCGGGGCATCGACAAAATACTTTGAGTCTTCTAAACACATGACAGGTTCAAAGCTGTCTTCTTGAAGTTTGTATATAGAAGCCCAATTGGCGATATCTAGGGCGTCTGATCCATGTTGTTTATTTTACCATTTTTTGGGTTGTTTTCTCTGTAAAAAGGGATATGTCCCCATTCAATTTTCTTTGTTTCATAGATAATTCATTCTCTTTGGAACCAACCTAGTGTTATCCATCATTAACATGCTGCATTGAAACAATAATTGATGAACTAACAATTTCACAAAGGAAAGTTCCACGTATCACTTTAGAAATCTCTAGATAAAACAGGAAGCCAAAACAGAACATTTGTTTAGAACTTCCACGAACACAAGATAAAGACATTCTCAATGGAAACCATTTCTTCAAAATTTCTCGCCCGATTCAGTAATTGTGGCAAGGGCGAATAATGTTACTTGGTCACTTAGAAAACATATGACAGGCCAATTTTCGATAAGGAAAGATTCAAAAACTCTAAATTATTGAGGAACGAATCTAAAACAAACCAAGTCGAACATCTTACAAGTAGTAGTTGTGATTCCCGGGGGAAACAGCTAGAAGTCAAGGCAGGCCCATGTTCTAAGGCCTAAAGTAGGCTTTGAAATTTCCACAGGGGCAAGTCATTTATGAGAAAACGGTCACCGTAAGGGAAATGAAGATGAAACCTGGACAGATAAATGAGTGATAACACCTTAAATAGGAATTATACTCATAACATACTCATGGCATCCTAATCATTAGGCATAAGTATGTACTCATTCTACAGGTTACGTCCTCAAGAGGACAGTACGGTTGAGCAGATCTCGCCTCCCTGAGTATGCAATGAGTAGATCGAAGAAAGCAAATCGACATTCCCGAAGTCGCAGAAGCGGATCGAAGATTGATCTGGTGATCCCCAATTTGCGAGGATTAGATTGAAGAAAGCGGATTTGACCTTCCCGAAGTTGCGAAGCGGATCGAAGATTCACCGGTGATCCCGAGTTTGCGGGATCGATTGAAGATAGCGATTTGACATTCATGAAGTTCTGAAGCGGATCGAAGGTTCGGTCGGTGATCCTTGAGTTTGCAGGATCGATTGAAGAGAGCAGATTTGACCTTCCCGAGTTACTGAAGCGGATCAAGATTCACCGGTGATCCCCGAGTTTGCAAGGATCGATTGAAGATAGCATGAAGCGGATCGAAGATTCACCGGGTGATCCTTGAGTTTGCAAGGAGAGCAGATTTGACCTTCCTGAAGTTGCAGGAAGCAGATTGAAGATTCAGTCTGGTGATCCCCGAGTTTGCAGGGATCAGATTGAAGATAGCAGTTTTGACATTCCTAAATTTGCAAGAGCAGATCGAAGATAACAGATCTGGCAATCCTGAAGTTGTAGGAGCAGATCGAAGACATCAAACCTTATCTCCCTAAAATTACAGTGGAGCAGGTTGAAATTAACAATTCTTATCTCGTCGAAGTTCCAACGGAGAAGATCGGGTTACAAATCTCTTCTCCTTGAAATTACGTTCGAGCGAGTTGAAACATTAGTTCCTATATTTTTGAAATTGCAGTGGGTTAGAGCGAGGCTACTTGAAGAGAAGTGCCGAGACTCAGCAAGACCGGGCAAAATTGGTCTTCTTTAAAGTCTTTGCTCCATTCTCGTTACACGACAATGAGCAAAGAGGGCAATTAATGACCAATTATTGCCCTACCACCGTAAAACTAAAATAAAAAGTAATTAATAGTCTTTTTTACAAAACCTAGAGCCCAATTTACAAGCGCCCAATAAGCCCAAAAATAAAAATTTTTCGAGAAGAAGCTAGGGTTTTGAAACCCTAGCGCCTGCGCCTCCTCGAGCACAGCGCCTGTCTCGTCCCGAAGCACCTCGTCCCGAGGCCCCCCTGACTCGCCTTCCGCTCAGTCCTTCACCAAAGAAGCAACTTCTTCTCCGTTGACCCCCTAGGACCTGCAGAAAGAGAGCAAAGAGGCATCACGAATATAGCAATAGAGACAGAAGCAGAGAGGCAAACAATATTATTTTCTTTCTTTTCTTTCGGCTATAAGAGCCTTGTATTCCAACAGTGTAAAGGGAGGAGGATTTTCTCGATAAACAACAGAAAAAAATATTGTAATAACCAGAGAAAATTTTATCAATACAAAAGAGATCCAAAACACAGAAACGAAAACCAGCAAGCAAATCGGAAGTGAAAAGGTTTTATTTTTTTTATCGATTCTTCTTTTTTTTTCGATCTATCAAAAAATCAAAAAAGCAGAGGCAAATAGAAGACTTCTCCTTTTTATTTTTTGAAGTCTTTTTCTCACTTTCTTTGTTTTCGACATATATATATATTATAAAAGAATATAAAAAAAGTAGAATTTCTTACCTTTTAAAGCCACTGCACGGTGGTCGAGCGACGCACGCCGTGGAACCCATGGCCTAAATCGCCAATGAGACCCCTGCAGAGAAAAAAAGAAATGAAAGTTTTTTTTTGAAAGTGGTGAAATGAAAAAAGGGGCAAAATTTTGGCTTTATAAAGGTTGCTAAGCAGCGTCGTTTAGGGCCCGACTGATGGGCCCCAAAACGACGTCGTTTAGATTGACCAGCAGTGACGACAGACCCGCTCCAGAGATCCACAGTGTTTTGAATGGAAGGGCTAATTGCACTTTTAGCCCTTCCGCATTTTTTATTGTTTTCAATTAAATTTTGTTATTTTAAAATATGGCCCAAAATTTAGCCCTTTTCAATCGGTCCCGATCAAGCAAGCGTTTAACTTACAGGAATATTGCCTTTTGGTCCCCGCTTTTACGCTGTGTCATTCAGCCCTCGCACCTCTGTTTTATTTACAAATTAACCCAAACTTCCATTTTTATGCGATTTAACCCATTTTTTAATTATCTTGCAATCTTTACTACTATTACTATTATTTGACGTTTTTCTTATCATTGGTTATTTACTATTTATTGTTATTATTATTACTTGTTATTCCCATTATATTTTACTATTATTTATTTATTTATTGTGTGTGCTATTATTATTATTATTTTTTTATGGCCAATATCATTATTTTTATTTATTATTATTTTGTCTTCATCATTATTGTTATTATTATGTATCTTATTATTATACCATCGCCATCATCACTATATTATTATTATATTACTATTATTCTTATGTTATTATTATTACTATTATTTCCACACATATTTGTTATCTTATATTATTATTATTATTATTATTATTTTAATATCTCGCTACTAGTATTATATTTGATATTATTATTAATTATTCCTATTATTTTTAGTATTGATATTATTATTTTATAATTGTTTTCCTATTTTATCATTTTACCTTCCACTACTTCACTATTGCCATCATTATTATTATTTTACTATCACTACTATTATTATTATTACTATTATTATTAGTATGTATATTATTACTATTATATCCATGCATGTATACATTGTATTACTATATTATTACTTTTATTATATTATCTATTTCATTATGACTTTTAGTATCATATTATTTATTATATATATATGTAAATACGTTACTTATTTTATACATATTATCATCATTGTCTTTATATATATGCCACCATTGTTATTGTTATTGCTATATTCATCACCATTAATGTAATGACTATTATTACAACACTCTCATATTGCCACTACTTATTATCATCCGTTCATTATTATCATCATTGCTCTCATCGTCGTCCCATTAAATTTTTCGATACCTCAACTTTTATGACGACCAATATTCCGTGTTAGCAATTCGAGAAAATCGAGCCCTAACTTCTGGGTTCGATTTCTTCTCGCTTAAGATAAACAACGGAAGATCCTTTTAAAGTCACGATTTTAGTTTTAAACGATATTTCAGATCTAAGATTCGAGAAAACCAAGCCCTAACTTACTGGGTTTCGGTTTTTCTCGTTTAAACCAAGCAACGAATATCCCTTTTTAAATCGCAATTCAAATTTTAAACAAAACACTTAATCTCGGAAGTTTGAAATGTCACGCCTAACTTCTTGGACTCGACAACTAGACACTTGAGATCGCTTTCTTTCTCTTTCAAAATAGAGGCAATATTCTAATTTGGATTTTCAAAAACGAGCCCTAACTTACGGGTTACGATTTCCGCTTGACAAACGACGGAAGATCCTCTTGAAAAAATAAAACCGAAGTCTTAAAAAGGCGAGCTTAGCCTCGAGAGTCTAAAGTGTCGTGCCCTAACTTCTCGGACATGATGCTTTACCTCTTGAAAATAAGAGAGCCTTAATATCCTCCAATTCCTTAGAATAAAAAAAATAAAAATAAAAATAAAAAGCATCTATTTTCAAACCATTTCAAAGCTTTCAACATTAGGACATCGATCAATCAGTTTGGTACCGATTTCGGGCGTGACGAGGGTGCTAATCCTTCCTCGCACGTAACCGACTCCCGAGCCCATTTTCTCAAAATTCGTAGACCAAAAACATTGTTTTAGTAAATCAAAATATTTATTAAAACAAAGGTGATCCGATCTCACCCAAATAAAGATCGGTGGCGACTCCCTTCCTTTTCGTTTTCAAACCTCGAATCGACCGCGTCGTTTACTGTTTCATCCGAAAAATGGTTACTACAACCCTGATTGGTTAAAATTATTTCAGCATTAACCTGGACACCGGTAAAACCAAACATCCTTACGGTACTCAGACCAAGATGAAAGATATGGATCAAAGAATAGAGAAGCTTGAGCAACTCTAAAAGGAGATGCAGGAAAAACTTCAACTTCAGATGCAAGAGCAGCTTGCGAAGATCCAGTATGATATGATGGATCAGATGATGGAATCACAAAGAACCATGATGTCCCAACTAACTCAGTTATTGATAGACAAAAGGAAAGCCCCCATGGTTAACAATACGGAGGATAGTGAGGAATAATTATATCCCCTGGGTTTTACCCCGACACATCCTGAGGTGCATCCACGGAAGACATCCGTCATAATTAATGCTGATATTCCCGACTTGGATGAGGCAACAGAGAGAGAAAGGGCAAGGGCTGAATTGCCAAAACAGTTAGAGGAGCGATGCAAATGGTTGGAAGTCAAATTTAGAGCCATGGAAAGCGTTGATAGGCAATATGGAATTGACGCTAAAGATCTGAGTTTGGTGCCAGATCTAATGCTTCCTCACAAATTCAAGGTGCCAGAATTCGAAAAATACTATGGGACTACTTGCCCAAAGGCTCACATAATTATGTTTTGCCGGAGAATGACTGGTACGTTAATAATGACCCACTGCTAATTCATTACTTCCGAGATAGGCTGGCGGGAGCAGCATCTAAATGGTACAATCAGCTGAGCCGTATCGAAATTGGTTCTTGGAGGGATTTAGCATAGGCGTTTATGAAGCAGAACGGTTATGTAACAGATATAACCCCTGACAGAATTACCCTGCAAAATATAGAAAAGAAACCAAGCGAGAGTTTTCGGCAATATGCACAAAGATGGAGAGAGGTCGCCATACAGGTTCAGCCACCTCTCCTGGAGAAAGAAACCACCATGCTCTTCATCAACACCTTGAAAGCCCCATTTATCAACCATATGTTGGGGAGTGCCACGAAGAGTTTCTCAGACATAGTCAGCCCTGATAAAGAAAGAAAACGAGGTAAAAAATGTGGAAACATACAGTAAGGGTTATTCAAAGCAAATTAATGTGGGATCACCAAGGACGACAACTACAAACCTTCATACTCCTTCCAAGAATGAATCTAGGCAAAGGACGAATATAAAAAAGCTTCAGTTTACTCCTATTCCAATAACATACCAAGAGTTATATCAGAAGTTGTTTAACGAGCACATAGTGTCCCCTTTCTACTTGGCACTATTACAGCCCCCGTACCCCAAATGGTACGATGAAAATGCCGAATGTGACTATCATGCGGGAGTTCCGGGGCATTCAATAGAAAATTGACTGGCTTTTAAGAAAATCATGGAAAGGCTTATCAAGCTGGGCGTTGTGGAAGTGGCTGATATGGTAAATGCCGATAATCCGCTACCAAATCACACTAATGTTGGAATAAATGCAATTGAAGAAATGCTGGAAAATGTACACATCAATGCCATTCACGAAGAAATCACTGAAAGGGGGACTTGGTCGGATATCTGCCCTTACGAACTTGGGAGCGTTCTGAATAAATGGACTGCGAAAAAATTCCTGTAGTATTTAGAGGTTACTCAGAGTAATGTACAAAATGCACTTGTTGCTTTAAGCCTAGAAGCAACAAGAATCTTTTTGTGAAATAGGCTTGTGTCTAGAATCCTTACTTCAATGAAATGCATCTTTTTGTTTATAGATTCTTTCATATTTTGGATTACTATCCAAATATTCTTTCATTCTTTATTCATGATTATACATACAAATATTCATTCATAAGTTCATTCGTTCTTTCCATATTCTTCTGAACTTACAATAGGTCCCCAGATATCAATGACATGGGCGACGCTGTTACTGACTCCCTTTTTAATGAGATATGGATCTAAGGGATCTAAGGACTATAAGGATGATAGAGATTGTAACACATCTTCTGATTTGTTAACACCGCATAAAAAATAGATCCTACGTCGTGATCCAAGGAGGGAGATGAAGATCAAAGTCTAGCTCAATGCAGAAATAAGATTTCCTACATGTGGGGTATGGACGTTATCAAGCCAATTTCCTCAAAAGCTTCTGGTCAACATTATTCATTTTCATGGACGTCGATTTCTTCACTAAGATGGTAAAAGTAGCTTCATATGCCAATATTACAAAGACGATAGTCATCAAATCAAAAAAAAAAAGAAGAAGAAAGAAAGAATATTGAAAAAAAGGGTCGAAAAGATCATATTTAACAGCACAATGTCAAAAGTTTGAAGTCTGTTCAAAGATCAGGTGCCACATCACAGTAAAGACAGCCAAAAAGAAAAAAAAGAAGAAGATCAAAACTTGTAAAGATTAGCATACAGAAGTTACTATGTACCCTCTATGCTTATCAAACATTGGCTAGGACGGTCACCGGGGCAGCACATTTCTCATTGGTTTTTCCCATTAAAGTCAAGTTTCCTTTTTCTGAGTCTTATCAGAACTGAAGTTGAATGAGGCAGAATGCGTTTAATCTCAATGTGATCAATTGAATTTGAAGAGAAAATGTTAAAAACTATCTATCACGGTCAGATGATGCGAGCTCACAACAAAAATGATTGGTCCTAGAAAATTTCATGATAGGGCTTTGAAGAAGATTTTTTCCCATGCAAAAGGGACTGCAGAAGAAAGAGAATGTCAAACCGAGAAGGACCTTAGGCAACAAAGAAGGCCTATTCTAGGGAAGCATGGATATTGTCTGAGATAGATGACAAGGACCTACCCAATCTGAAAAATTCAGATTCAATAAAAAGAATTAAAAAAAAAGAGGGAAAAAAGAGAAAAAATGAGCAAAAAAAATTTCAGCAAAAAAAGAAGAAAGAAAATGAGAGGCCAAGGTGAAAACCCGCAAAGGGCGCTTTGAGGCCAAAGGGGATTTGAGTTGAAAACCCGAAAAGGGCGGCTCAAATTTTAATTGAAAGTGGGACATATAGCAGTCCTACTATGCCTGAATTAACAATGAAGAAGTATGCTATGTCTTGGGGCATCGATAAAGTACTTCAGATCCCTAAACACATATTGAGCTTAAAATGGCCCTCAAGAAGTTGGAACAGAGAAGCTGAGGCTGCGATATCTAGGGCACCTAGTTTCCATCTTACCCGTTTTAAATTTGTTATTTGTGATTATATTATTCTTTTCAAATATGTTCACAATAAATTTCCTTCTTGATTGCGATTGCTATCTTTGCTTAGCTTGTTTGTTTCGAGCTATGCTCCTAATTAATTTCCTTCTTGTCCATGGTTATGATCTTTTTCAGGCATTTTGCATTGAAATAACGATTAGAAGACTAATAATATTTTCATAAAATGAGTTTCACATATTACTCTGGAAATTTCTGAATAATACAAGAACCTAAAACAGGACTATTGTTTAAAGCTCACCAAGTTTAAGGAAGAGTCTAAATTAAGGCTATCTCTTTGGATTTTCTGTCAAAAATAGTTGGTGATACAATCTCGATGAAAATGGGCAATGTTAACCCAAGTGTAAAAGGGGACTCATTCGCGAGAAAAATGATATTCTGCATCCAAGCAAATATCATGCATACACATTTGGTTAGGTCACCTGGGGAGCGATCAATCGATTGAACAAATTACAGTCCTCTACCCCTGAGTTGTGGTGGCATAAAGGGAAGCTGATATGGATCTTATACCTTCAATTAGCGATGGGATAGATTGAAGAAGAAACAAATCCTACATTTTAAAATTGCAGTGGGATAGATGGGAAAAGATTTAGATCCCATACCCTTAAGTCACAAAGAGATGAACCCGAAGTTACAGTGGGGCAAGTCTGTTGAGTAAGATATTTATTTTTTTGGGTTTTCTGTCAAGAATATCAGCCGAACAGAAGGGCAGCATATTACTCTGATGAACAACGGACGATGACACCTTAAGCAGGGATCATTCTCATGAAATTCTGCATTCTTGCAAAGCACATTTAGGAGTGTTTAATTCTGATCATTGCATCATAATCATTGTAAGAAAGCATTCTCATGACATTCTGCATTCACACAAATGTCATCCGTAAGATACATCTATTTAGGGGCGTTTGATTCATTTCGATCATTGCATCCTAATCTTTGTAAAAAGGCTATTCTCATGACATTCTACATTCATACAAATGTCGTCCATAATACATTTAGTTAGGAGCATTAGATTCGTTCTGATCATTGCATCCTAACCATTTTGCATAAACATAAACACACAAAACTGATTTTACTGGACAGGTCCCCTAGAGGATGTTGTCGCAACATCGTTGAACTCGCAGATCTTGACTCCCTGAGTTTGCAGTGGAGCAGATCAAAGATAACAGATCTGGCAATCTTGAGTTTGCAGGAACAGATTGAAGACAACAAATCTGGCAATCCTGAGTTTGCAGGAGCAGATTGAAGACAGCAAATTTGAAAATCCTGAGTTTGCAGGAGCAGATTGAAGACAGCAAATCTGGCAATCCTGAGTTTGCAGGAATAGATTGAAGACAGCAAATCTAGCAATCCTGAGTTTACAGGAGCAGATTGAAGATAGCAAATCTGGCAATCCTGAGTTTGTAGGAGCAGATTGAAGACAGCAAATCTGGCAATCCTGAGTTCGCAGGAGCAGATTTAAGACAGCAAATCTGGCAATCCTGAGTTTACAGGAGCAGATTGGAGACAGCAAATCTGGCAATCTTAAGTTTGCAGGAGCAGATTGAAGACAGCAAATCTGGCAATCCTGAGTTTGCAGGAGCAGATGAAAGACAACAAATCTGCCAATCCGAAGTTGCAAGATCAAACTGAAGCCAAAAAATTTTCTATTTCCTCGAAGTTCCAGTGGAGTAAGTTGAAGCTACAAATCCCTCCTCCTTGAGTTTACAATAAGGATCAATCCATATTTCTTCAAAGTTCCAGCGAAGCAGGTTGAAGTTACAAATCCCTCCTCCCTGAGTTTACAATGAATATCAGTTTGTATTTCTTTGAAGTTTCAGCAGAGAAGATTGAGGTTACGAATCTCTTCTCCTTGAATTTCTATTTTCCTCAGGGATCCAATGGAACAGGTCGAGGCTACAAATCCCTCCTTCCTGAGTGTATTGAGGATCAACCTATTTTTGAAAAGTTTAAGTGAGAGGATCAAAACCACAAATCTCTTCTCTCTGGATTCTTGTCACTTCAAAATCCCAGTGGAGCAGGTCGAGGCTACAAATCCCTCCTCCCTGAGTGTATTGAGGACCGACCTTTATTTTAGAGAAGTTTCAGCAAGAAGATCAAAGTTACAAATCTCTCCTTTCTAAATTCTCATCTCCTCGAAGTTCCAGTGGAGTAGATCGAAGCTACAAATCTCTTCTCCCCGGAATCACCCTGGAGCAGATCGAAGTGCTAGTTCCTATGCCATTAAAGACGCAGTGGGATAGAATGAAGCTACTTGAAGAAAAGAAGTACCAAGAGGTCAAGATTTGGTAAGATCGGGCAAACTTGGCCCTTTTTGAAGTCTTTGCTCTATCCTCGTTACACGACAATGAGCAAAGAGGGGTAGCTGTAGGGCCCAAAATTTTTCCGGGCCCAATATTAGCCAAACACAAATAAAACCAAAAACAATTAACAGTCTCTAAATGTTCATTTTACAACCCAACAGTAAGCCCAATTGGCCCAAATACTAAATAAACCACTACCCATTTTCTAAGCCTAAATTCCTAGCCCAAATATTCCCACTAAACCAGCCCAAAACCAAAACATCAGAACAGAACTCAAGAAGCTTCTGGCGTCTTCTTCGTAGCCACTCACGCGCGACTCTTGGGCTACCGCGTGCCTCTATGCGCACGACTATTTGTACGCCCACGCGTGCATCCACGCGCTTCACCCACGCACAAGCTTTCATCGATGTGTGTACGTACTGCCTCTAGTGCCCTCAAGTCGTACGATCCCTCTGCACCCAGGACACGTTTTGGACCTGCAAAACAAATGGAAAGAATGACGCAAAGAGAACAAAATCAACAACAATTGACAGCAAAAAAGAAGAAGAAGAGAATATTGTATTTTTCTTTTTATTTTTCTTTTCGGTTATATATAAAACCAAAGCAAAACTTGTAAAAGGATCGCACATTGAATTACTCATACCGAACACAGAAAATACAAAAAGAAATAAAAAATACGAGGTAATTTTCGGCTTTCTATACCTTTTTTTTCGCCCTTTTTGCTTTTCGAATGCTTTTTAATGTTGTTTGTCTGTTCGTGTGAAGATATAAATAGAAAGGAAAGGTTTGTACCTTTGTAAACGAATCGAAGGACCGCCTTCTTCGTCGAAATTGAAGCAAAGGCGGCCGTTGAGGTCGGAGACTATGAAACATTCGGGGTCGATTTAAAAGGGATTTCGTAGGCGCTCATAATCCGCCACTAATCGCCGATTTCCAGGGCGCTTTGGTGGTTGGATGCCTTTAGATGCGGCTGAAGGAGAGAGCAAAAGAGGGGATTAGGGGGTCCTTAGTTTTTTTTTTGTTTGAAGTTAAGGGGGCTAGGGTTTCAAAAAAAAGGGGGAAAAGGGGTTAGCAGAGGGCTTAAGTTGGCTTTTATAGGGTGATTAACCATTAACGAAACGACGGCATTTCAGGTTCAATCTGATAGCCTTGAAACGACGTCGTGTAAGCGCCTCGACCGACCGATTCGAACCCGGAGGACCCGTGTTTCTTCTAAAAGGATTATTTATGCACCTAGTCCTCCTTTGTCGCATTGTTTTTATTAAACTCATTATGCATTTCATTGTTCTTTTAATTGAGCTATACAATTTATGCATTATTTCAATTTAGTCCGACCTGTGTCTTTGCTTTTGAACTATGGAATATTTGCTATTTTAACCCCTGATTATTCAATTCTTTTTAAATTTAGTCCGAATTTTGCAAATTCTTTATAAAATGACCTTTGAATTTCATTTCTCTTTCAATTAAATTTTTAGTCTTTATTTAAATTCTTGTACTCTTTTGTATTAAATTAATTTATTATTTAAGCTATTTTTTGTATATATGTTATTAATTTCATATTATTTATGCATATATTTTCTTTTAAATCCATCTATGTATATATTTTATTTTATATAAATATAATTGCTCATTTAAAAATCTTATTTTAAAATTATGTATTTATTTATTTCAATTGCTTTTACATATCATTTGTATATCTTTTATTTATATATAAATGTTTAACTTCAAATATTCTTATGTTTCTTGTTTTAAAGAATTGCATAATTAGTATTAAAATTATTCCATTGATTTCGTAATATTGTTCATGTATGTATTTTATTATTCTTATTATTTTGCTTATCATTGATCCAACGTTTGATAATTATTGCCATTATGTGTGTTTTAATTCTCGCTTTTATATTTATTTGTTTTTGAGATCTAATAGCATTGTATTTCATTTGTAAATAATTACTCTACTTTCGTATTAGTATTCCATTGCATCTTACGAATGTAGTGTTTTAATGTCATTTCGGTTTTAAGATCACAAAGCAATGTTTGTGCTTAAGGGTTTCGAGAAAATCGTGCTCTAACTTACTGAGTTCCAATTCTCTTCGTTTAAAACCTAGTAACCGAGTATCATTTCTCTCTTAAATCAAAATGCACGATATTTTAAATAAAAAAACTTATTCTCGGGAAGTTGAGATATTGCGCTCTAACTTACTGGGTGTGATATTTTATCATCTCGAGATAAGAATTTCAAAAGAACAAAGGCAATCTTCCGTATTCGGGAATTTTGAGAAATAGTACCCTAACTTACTGGGTTGCGATTTTTCATTTGACCCAAATAAGGGAATACCCTTCTTATTTTTTAAATATACAAGTGTTGAATGTCGAAGGATAAATCCAACTTCGAGAATATAAGATGTTATGCCCTAACTTACTGAGTATGGCATTTTATTTCTCCGAAATAGGGAGCTTTGGCATCCAATACGGTTTTTGTCCAAATATATATATTAAATAAATGAATCGTAATCTAAAATCTTTTCAAATTTTTGGCATTAAGACATTCATTAATCAATTTGGTACCAATTTTGGGCGTTGCGAGGGTGCTAATCATTCCTCGTGCGTAACCGACTCCCGAGCCTGTTCCTTGGATTTCGTAGACCAAAATTATTGTTTTAATAAATCAAAATGTTTTATTAAAATAATCTATCTTAAGGTGATCCGATCACACCTCGAATAAAAGATCGGTGGCGACTCCATTTCCATATTTTTAAAGTCGATTCCCGTTTTTCTAAAAAATTCGATTAAAAAAATGGTTTCGACATACACTTTATTAATTTTTAGTGAGATTTATTTTCCAAAATAAATTCTATTTTTAATGAGAACTCAAGTTTGATTTAAAGTTTTTTATCCTTTGAGAAAATTAACTTTTTCCAATAGAAAGTTACAATTTTAATTGTGTAATCTATTCATGAATTAGTGTAGTCCACCTTTTAAGCAATCGATTTTTCCGCCATCTTTGACAAAGTAAATTGAAGGGGCTTACGTATCGTGTATATATTTATGTCTTGCCATGAAGCAAGCTCCGGCGAGGCGAGGTCATAAGGGGCCAAGTTGCGGCGTAACGAAGTAATAGCAATGGAACTTGATTAGGAGAAGTACTTATAACAAATACTTATCCAACTATGATTAGCTTCGTGATTAAAGTTGTTGTTAAATGTGAATATCAAACGAATTGACTGACAACAATTTTTAACAAAAAAATGTGGTGACAGATTGCCCCAACACAGGGCTCTTCTTGCTTAATTCCTAGATTCGAATAATAATCAAAAAGCATGTTGCAAAGCCTAACTAAGCTGAAAATTTGGTGAAAAAAAAAAAGGAGATTCCCCCATTAATCAGAAAGTGAAGCATTTGCACGTTTTGGCATCTACCCTTTGCTTAATCCTTCCACTTTTAAGTTTCCATCGTAAAATATTTAGCAATATGACACAAAAATAAAGTAAATATCGATATATGACCTTTTTAAAAAACAAAATCTATATAATACCAAATATTTATCTCATTTATGCTATTGATGGAGAAATGATTAGTTTACTTTCGCTTTTCCATGTTAAATGTTAAAGTGTATCTAATGCTAAGGCTACCCACTCCCAAAGCCATAAACCCTAGTTGCTCATCTTTGTGTGGTGTTGGGGATTATTATAAAACCTTTTTCTTTTCTTTTTTAAGTATGAGAATATATTAATATCTAAAAAATCCCAACACAAATATACAATTTATAATGTCTAAAAATTATCTTAATATTTTTTTTAAATAAAAGGGGGTGGATCCTTCAATGTAGTGGTTTAATGTGACCCTACAAGAAGCCCTTTCACATGGTGTTTTTTTATTGGAAGTTTAGGGGAGGTTGCCCTTTGGAATAGGGTGGATCCATGTTATTCCTTGTTGCCTCACCTCAATATCTCTATTAAACAAACACCAAGCACACTGAATCTTCTCCACATGCCTTCCTCTTCCCATGTGCTTTGCTTCCTCCTTTCTCTTTCTTTGCCCTTTATTTAACTATTTAACCAAATCCTTTCTTTATATTATTAAGTGCTTCTCCAAATCTTTTCTTTATATTAACTGCTACTTCTTCCCCTTCTATTCTTCAACCATTTAAGTATATATATTATAATGTAATTTCCACACAACACTTTATAATATTTAAGCCCAATAAGATACCAACCAACCAACCATCCATCCTAGAGTTCTTATAATTGAAGTTTTCTCTCTCACCTCAATATATATATTTGAGGTATTAACAATGTATATAAGTTTATATACTGCTGCTAATGAGGTCTTAGTTCAACTGGTAAAAAGTAAAGATATTAGATTTTGAGTATTTAGATTCAAGACCTATCATGCATAATTATTAGATCTCTGAATCTTATCACATGTGTGGGTTGTAATCCAGTTAATCCAATTTATTAACTTTACTTTGATTATACTTGTTACACTTCAAAAATAAAGTTTATACACTGCTAAATGAAGTATATTAAAACAATCATCAATAAATTAAGAAATAATTTTAAAATAATTAATTAAGCATAAGTATTAATCCTATACCTTTTAACTGTTAACATCTTGTGGTTTCAAATCATTTGCATAGAAGCCATCAACTATGGATAGAGGGAGGTGTAGGATTCATGCATGGATTTCAAATCTTATTTCATTCTCATATAGACAGATTCCATTTAACTAATGTAAGGTTAAACAACCTTAGTTTAATGACAGAGATAAGTTCATATATATATATATATATATATATATAGGGTTTTAGAGATAAAAATGAAGCATCTAGCTAGCTTGGGTTATTTATTATTCATCAAATCATTGCCCTGGTCTAAAACTGTTCATCAATCATGGTGTTTCGCAATGTGTCAACAAATTTATAGGCTTATATACCTTTGGGGCTATGGAGGAAGACAAATGGAAATTTATATATTAAATAAACAATGATACTGAATGAAGAAAAAAGGACTTGAGAAAAAGTATATGCTATACCTATTTCTAACTTTAACTGCTTTATGCATTTTCATCTTTTTCATATTATCTTTAGTTTTTTAAAGCAGATTGCACCAAATATATATAGTTTGATAGATTTTTCTTCTTTTATTTTTGAAGTATGAGCTACTACCTGATTTCATCATGCCTCGTGTCTTCACAACCTCGAGTGTTTAAAATGTTGGACTAAATTTTGCATGCCTTGATGAAAGGAAAACAAATTATAAATAAATACCAATAACATTTGTAGTGGGCCAATAAGACCCCAAACCAGAATAAAAAAAACAACAATGTCCAAAATAATCAAAACAGTCCATCCATTTTATAAACAAGCCCAAATTAAACCCAACCTAAACCTAAACCATTAGCCCATAAACTAACCCTAGTAGCCCGATCAGCCCAATACCCAAAAATAGAAAAAACAAATTTTACCCTAGGTCTTCCCCTAGCCTGCTGCCACCACCACTGTCGCGTCGGCCACAGCCCATTTTGCACCTGCAAAAAAGAGAGATAATCATTAAGTAAGAGCAAATGGAAAATTGGGCTATAAAAGCCCCAAAAATTGTAACGGGGAATTTTTTTTTTTTGGGAATACAAAAAACGATAGAGAATCGAACAAAAATTTTAAAAGCAAAACAGCAAATTGCAAACTTTTTTAGTTTCTCTAAGGTACAAACTCGCTATTGTATCTTTATCTCAAACATAGCAAAAATATCAAACATATTTTCAAAGCAAACCCATTACCTTTGTTGCGAATCGGAAAGGGAAATTTTTTATTTGTTTTTCTTTGTTTTTTTTGGATGTTTTCATCTCAAAAACGGGCCAAGGGAGGAGAAATGGCCAAAATGGCCTCTTTTCGGTGAACTCCGACCATCGCAGACGACGGTCGCCGTCGCCGGCTGCCGGTGGCTGCGACGGAGTCACGGTTTCGCTCTATGACCGGCACTTGGAGAGGAGAAGGGAGGTTGAGAGAGAATTCTTTATTTTTTTGGAAAGGGAGAGGAGAATGAAAATTTTTTAGAAAAAAGTCACTTTTATAAGCCCATTAAACGGCGTAGTTTAGAGTTTGCCATAATAGCCTTAAAACGACGTCGTTTTACTCTTAAGATCCGCGCGTCGACCGGACCAGCTCTGAGGATCCGGCCCTTTTAGATGAATGGGTTATTTTTTATTATGGTCCTTCCGCATTTTAGCTATTTTGCAATTCAATTCTTTTATTTCTTTAAATTTAGCCTGTGATTTTATTGTTTTTTTCATTTTAATCCTATAAAGAACAGCGCCGTTTAAACGGCACAGGAATATTCCCATTTTAATCCACGCACCTTTGCGCGTGCATCATTTTAGTCCCTTAATCGGCCCTATCTTTTTCTTATTTTTAAAATCCGCCCTAATGTATTGCCCAAATTACAATTTTACCCTGGGCTACTCAATTTCGACTCTCACCCCTTTTTTATATTTATTTCATTCATTTACTTTTATGTATTTATTTATTCCTATTTCCTCATCCTTTTACATTAAAAATAAATTAAATAGATTATTTAAAAAAAATTTGTGTGTTTTATTATTGTTGAAGTTTTAATTTTCCTTATTTGTTGCTTTATTATTTCTTAATTATTATATTTTCAAGTTATGTTAACTTCTTCTTACGCATTTTTTCCCATTTTATTTTATTTTAAGTTACTTCATTTATTTTATTATTGCAATTTAATTATTAATATTGTCATCATAGTATTCTATTCCTTTTATTTTATTATTTTAATGCTTCACCTGTATTACCACTTTACATTATTTTGTTACCTTTTTAATTGGTATTGCAATTTTGATCTGATACGCAAAAGATTTTTTTAAATAAGTAATATTTCATATTTTGAGATTCGAAAAGTTATTTCTTAAATTATGGGGTTTCGACTTTCTCAATAAATCTAAATAAACAAATATTTTTTAATTATTTTAATAATCTCGAGAATTAAGAAAAGGATGTGTTCTAACTTGCGGAATATGATTTTCTTCTAAAATCGAGATAGTCGAACATCTTTTAAAATATTTTTTCCAGCGTTTATTCGCGTATTGGGAATTTAAGACATTGTGTCCTAACTTACGGGACGTAATTCTTTTTCTCGATTAACGTGAAATATGCCCTTTTCTCGAAAAATTTTCAATTAAATAATGTTTGAACAAAGGATCGTATTTTTAAAATCTTTTCAAATTCTCAATCCTTGACACTAAGACATTAATTAATCAACTAGGTACCAATTTTGGGCGTTACAAGGGTGTTAATCCTTCCTCGTACGTAACCGACTCCCAAACCCGTCTTTCCGAATTTCGTAGACCAAAATCATTGTTTGAACCAAACCGTTTATTAAAAACAACCATTTTATGAGGTGACCCGATCACACCTCATCAAAAAGGATTGGTTGCCACTCCCATTTTCGTTTTTTTAATAAAAGTCACCTTTCAAAAATGGTTTCGATAACATTATTTAAGTATAATTAAATATTAATTATAATTATTTTTCTTTAGTTTCGGGTTTAAAGTTTATAATTTAGGATTTAGGGTTTATATTAAATTTTTAGTTTAAAGTTTAAGGTTTGAATTTAAGATTTAGAATTTAAGATTCATATAGAATTTCAGTTTTGGGTTACTTTTAAATATAAATTATTAATATTTATTTATAAATCTTTCATTATTTTTATTTCACCAGTAATGAAATGCGGTGTTGTTTTTCATTTATGATACATGAAATTTATGCCATAATTTGTTTAGACGAAATATGTGGTAATCATTAAATAAAAGAAAGAATTAGCTAAAATTTCCCATTCCTTTTTTTTTCAATGTAATATGGAAATTAATAATTTCTTTTTATTTTTGATAAAACATTTTAAAATTATTGAATCAATATACAACTTTTTTTAATTCTATTTATGAATCATAAAAGGGATGTGTCATATGGGCTATTGACTACCAAAAGTTTTGGGCTAAAAGAAAGATTAATTGCATGTCTTCATTAGTAAATTACTATCTGTGATCCAATAATTGGGCCTATTTCAGGAAATGAAACATCCTTGGGCTCTGCTTAGTAGAAATTATCCAATTAATGAACTAATTTTCTTTCCTGTCTTTGCATAATTGAGCCCAATAGAGTTCAAGCAGTATCACATTTACTTTAAATTAGTTTCAAAGTTAAATTAATTAAGTTTCCTAGAGTCTTAACTTGATTGGCATAGCTTAAATTTTTTTTTTACTTAAACTTAAAAACCGTAAATTAACTTATTACATTGTTTAGGTATCTAACATTGTTAATTTTTTTATGCCATGTGTTAAAATGCAAAAGGGGTTGCCATATGTCACTATGCTATTGGTTGCCATTGTCACGTCAACGTATTTTAACAGTGTTAATTAAGTAATTTTAAAAATATATCAAATTAACTTACAATTTTTAAGTTTATGTACCAACTAGTTCAATAAAAAAATGCCAAATTTAAATACTTCCGTATATATTAAACCAATCAAATTTAGATATATTAATTTCTTAAAAGAAAAAAAAAACAAAAGTAATATAGAAATAGGAGGAAGTGAAAACTCGTTTCAAGAAGCTGAAAATGGAATATAAAAGAAGTGCAATTTAGGGTAAGTTCAGAGCTAATTTTAGTTCTCATCTCAAGGAAATAATAAATAATTATATTGACTCGATCGAGAAACCTTGATACATCGGCAGTCCAAATGTTCAAATCCAATGCCAACTTTATCATATAATATATGTATGCATGCATGCACGTATATATGTATGTGTGGTTAGTGGAAACCCATGAACGTAAACTACAAGCAAATACCAGACCGACATTCCATCCAAGAAAGCATAGAAAAAAGGCGATCAAACACATTATTTTACATCATTTATTGAAAAAAATAATGATGATTTTATTTCGTTATTTATTCATTTTTTTTTTTGGCAAAGTCGTTTTATATATTATTAATGGGTTAATTTTACATCATTTAATAAGACCCTTTTTTTCGTCCCAGTTTAATGGACATTATTATGGTAGTGATGTGCACGTCTTCTTCTACCCTTAATAATAATAATAATAATAATAATAATAATAATAATAATAATAATAATAAAACGAGTTAGGTGAATTAAACTTTAAGAGTTTTAAATATCGAATTTTGATAAATAATTTGATGTTTAAATAAATTTATTTTATTGTCGATTAGGTTTAGTTCAGTTGGTATTGATATTATTGTTAATATATGATGAAATAAATTGAAGACGTTTATCCTCCTATTTAAGGATTAAGGAGAGATGAAGTCAAAATTTTGTTTAAGGGACCAAGATAAGATTATAAAATTTAGGAGTCAAAGTTAAAATTTTATATTAAAAATATTTAAGTTAAATTATTATTTTTTCAAAAGTGCGAAAATTATAATTTTTAAAAAATGAATCTTGTAATTTTAGGGAAGAACTATAAAATAAATTTCCCATTGAACCAAGGTGGTCAAAGCTCCTGCGTGCATCTTTGACTACTCCCCAATAAAGAGGAATTATCGATAATTTCTAGACATCTTTAAAAAAAACACAATTTTATTCTTCTTACATTTTTATAGAATTGTTTTTTTTCAAATTAAATTCAATGTTGTTGGCTACATAATTTCTTCCCATATATTTCTAATTTTAATTTATGTAAATTAATTAATTTAAAATGAAATATAATAATTAAATTTGACAAGTCATCATGGAATTTACCATTTCACTCTTTTCTTTATTTATTTAGTTTTAATTGTGTCAACACCCAACAAGTTCATCGATCCATGCAATTTTATGAAGATTTCAACCTACCAGTATATATATATGTTAAAAACAATTTATTTACATAATTTATTTTAATTTTTTATTATTTATATTATTATTTAAACTCTTTATTGAGTTTGTGTCACTCTCAACTAGGTCACCAACTCAGTTAAGAAAATTATGGAATATCATTACGTAACAAAAATAAGTTATATTATACGAGGTACTTTAAGTTATACTATTTGAGGGTATTAGTCTTTTTATTTAAAAAATCAATAAAAAATATACATGGTGGGATTTGAATCCAAACTATTTACATTAGCAAAACACTTAATTTACTACTCAACTAAAATTTATTTTAATTTTTTATACATTTTATTTTATTATGTACACTTTATTATTTCTATCAATTATATATTTTATTATTACAATGTATTTAATTAAATTAGTGTCACAAATTAACTCGACACCGACACATTCATCCTCTATGCGTAATCTCTTTCATCGTGAAAGAGTTTGTGAGTAAACTTCAAAAGTCTCTCAAACGTTTTGATGAAGAAGAAGTTCCTACTCATTTGATGTGTGCTTTTTATTGCTAATGTCATTATTGGTGTGAGGATTAGTAACAATCGTTAGTGAATTTTTTTGTTTATATTTTACTATTTGAGATTTGACAATGATAAGCCTTTTATATTTAGTGGACGATAAAATTTTAAAAAAAAAAAAAGCAATTGAATCAATTAATTGGACGTTTTGGGAAAAAATTATTGCTTAGCTATGTGTGACCATATTTTCATGATTAAGAACAAACAAAATAGTTTTCGACTCTTTTCTTTTTATTTTAGGGTTTGGGATAAAATTGGTAGTGACTTATCTTCTCTTTATGTACCTACCTATCATTTAATACATTAATCTTTTTGTGGGCCAACACATTCATAAAATGGCAGTGTATAATGCCTCTAGACTCAAATAATCTACAATTGTAGTCCAAATACTGAACTTCATGTTTGCAATCCACCGTGAAGACGAATGTGTCTCCATAATAGTCATTCCTTATAGAGTTATTTTCTATTTTCAATGTCTCCACACAAAGTTAATTACGAGTTGGATTTTCTCAATCTTCACTAGGAATCCCCTACTCATACCAATAGAATTTCAATAGTTTGTTATGAATCAACTTGAATATATTATGTATAAGATCTCTTTCCAACTGCTCCTATAAGAATCCAAATTGACATTTGGCTTTATTATACTTGGACCTAAACTTTGCTCTCAAGTCTTTCTCATGCTTTTCTCTTAAAGCCAACTGGTACTGCTCTACTAAGATTTTGAGAATGCGAAATGTTGTTCTTGAACCCACCAAACTAAGCATGTAACCCCTTGTTTATTTGAGTTGATTTCATTATCGCTTATAAGAGGTGATTATTAAGAAACTAAACTCACCTAGTCTCGAATTTAATTATAATTAGGCTTTCTTAGACAGTCGCATTGAATTCATTCTTATTGCTTTATAATCGACAACACCCCTAAGCTTTGTGCCATTTGCAAAATCTATGGGTTGTGTTAGGCATCACCTCATTTATCGTTGTCCTATGCTTTCACTCTAGTTTATCAAAATACTAGGAGGATAGTTTGACTACTTGTTCACAAGATAAGCTATGTCAAAATTAACATTAGCATGAAAGTCCTCATAAGATATGAACTCTACGGATGATCCAAACAATTTTTTTTTAATCCTCTATAACATTAAGGTCAATTTGGTGGTATAGAAGTCCTTATCTTTCCTTTGCATTTTACAAAAAGACTTATGTAAAGGCTGAACATCTCCCTCTTGCAGAATCAATCTTCTATTGCTATAAATAAATTTATACAATCCTCTAGTAAACAATTTGTTTCTTTTGGATCACTCAATTGAACTTAGACCAATTTAATGTTCTTACAAATTCAAAGGCTAGCCATATCATTTGCCTTATGGCTTTCTCTTGTAAGTTATTCAACACATTCCTATGTGTAGCCATGAGCCTAAACATGTTGGGGAGAAGTTCATGAAAATTATATGCAATTACCTTAGTTACACGCCACGTGCCATCGTTATCATTATCATCTAATGCAACATTGAGCCTTGCACCACAACAAACTCTATCTCTTGCTACTAGGAGACTTCATCACCATTTTCACACAATGACCTCTTCACCATACTAAATCCTTTAAACTTGGCAAGTTCTTGATAAAATTCAAACAACACATCAATCATTGTGAAGCACATACCTTTTTAGGCCTCATTTTAAATTCAAATTATGGCCATATTGCATATCATTGTTAGCCCCCAATGGAATTTTTAGACATAAAAAGTATAAATAAATTAGAACTCTACTTCTAATTAATACTAGTCTAAAGTACATTAAACTTATTTTGATCTTGATGAACATCCACTTAATAATAAAATATTTATAACACTCCCCCTTGGATGTCCATTGGTAGACAACGTGCCTCGTTAAAACCTTACTAAGATAAAAACCATGTGGGAAAAAAATTCTTAGTGAAGGAAAAAGAGTACACATATCTATAATGCATATAACATGTTGCTTCATTAAAAACCTTATCAGGAAAACCCAATGGAACAAAACCTCAATTAAGGAAAAAAGAGTACAACGTGTATTTACTCCTCGTCATGGCAACATCACATAATATCTTATATTCCATGTATTCAATCTTGAATACTTGCTTTTCAAATGATCGCTTGAACAAATTTGTTAAGCGTTAATATCATCATTTTTCTAAAAGTCATGAATGAGGGAAAATTTTGGAGAAATATATTTTCATCTCTTGAGGAGTTTCAACAATAATCATAATAAAATTTAATCATGATCCTTCTATAAAAATACAAATAGGTGTTTTAGATTATTTTATAATCTTCAACTACTATTCACTAAGTCAAATTTACCACATATGTCCAAATCATTTCAATTCATATAAATGCTTACACAAACATATTATATAATATCCTGAAGATTTCTATATGCTTCCAACGTTCTAGATCCTTCAAGGATTTAATATAACTTTTACTATATATTAATTTATATAAATATTGTTACAACAATCATAAGATGAATGTCAAATCTTTCATGAACCGCTAAACTAATAAGATATCTAAAGGTTATTGTATCCACTATAAAAGAATATATTTAATAACCAATGCCAAAACTTAGCGAAAAATTTCTTCTTTTTTTTTTATTTCATTTTCGCAAAACTTACTTATTTGTACCACCACTAGCTTTACACCTTTAGATGTTGGGACTAATGGTCCAAAAATTTTATGAATTTAATTCTACTTAAATTACATCTTTTCATTTTGGCCAATCTATTCCATGTATATAATTCACAACAAATTTCTTCAAAATCTTTTTTTTCATTACCTCAATAATACTATTGCATGCAAAACTGTTATCGACAACTTTTCATTCTCAATTCGCATTTTCTCGTATAGGCATAACTTATTAAAATATTTTTATTTTCACTATTTTCTATTTTCAGGTACCTGAATCTCTTCTGGAGTTTTAATAATTAGTTATGTCTTAAGTCTCTTCAAAAGCACTTGTCTCCACTATCTGACCATCTTGATTAATTATTTTTTCGAGAATTTTCATCTTTAGAACTAGTCAATCTACCATGCTTCAAACATGCATTACTTTCAATTATTCTAATAGGTTGTCCTACTAGGATTTCAAAACATTAGCTAGTATATAATACTTGGTTGTTCTTATCATGTCAGTAAATGCATTTCTCAGTTAACTTGCAAAACAGTGAATTATCCTTTTTGAACTTCTGGTTCAAATTACTTTTTATGATAATCTAGATAATGATAATTCATTCTAAGTAATTTATCTCATCCAATTATTATTTCTCTCCCTCTAATGTTGGGAAAACTATCAAATCTAGAATTTGTAATCATATTATAATTGAATCTTCAATTTGTCGAAACCATTTTTTTATATATTTTAGAAAACGGGGTCGACTTTAAAAACAAAAGATGGAATCGCCAAGCTGTCGAAATTATTTTTTTATATTTAGAAAACGGGGTCGACTTTAAAAATAAAAATGGAGTCGCCACCAATCCTTTTTGCTTAGGTGTGATCGGATCACCTTTTAAAACATTTTATTTCAAAAAACATTGATTTTAATCTACGAAATTTAAGAAAATGGGTTCGGGAGTCGGTTACGTACGAGGAAGGATTAGCACCCTCGTAACGCCCAAAATTGGTACCGGATTGATTAATTATTGTCCTAATGTCGAAAATTCGAAAAGATTTGAAAACATTATTTCTTTAAAAACTTGAACAATTTGAGTTAAAATTTGAGATTTCTTTGTTCCGAAAGAATACAAACATCACATCCAGCACGTTAGGACATGATATTTTAAACCCTCGTAATCGAAATCATCTCATGATTTACAAAATTTATTAAAAGAATATTTAGTTATGTAGTCAAACGGAAAATCGAAACCCAGTGTAATGGGCCAAATCTGCCCAGACCCAAACAAACAAAAACCATTAAACCAATCTAACTAAAACCCAATAAAGCCTAGACCCAAATTCCAATTAACAGCCCACTTTACAAACCCCAAACCCAACAGATCAGCCCAATTTCAAATTAAACAAACCTTAGCCCACTATCCTAAACTCTTCTAAGAAACCCTAGCCCCCTAGGTGTGCCGCCCCTATCTTCTGGCCACCGCCCTCTGCCATTCTGATACTGCCACCGCCTCCACTTGCACCACCCAAGCACCTGCAAGCAATAAACGAGACAAGGCAGAAAGCAAAATGAATGAAAAATTTTAGGCTATAAAAGCCGATTGTATTTCTTTGTAACGGGGGATTTTTATCAATGAAAAAAAGAGAGATTTCAGATCAAAAAACCAAAAATGAATCAAAAAGCAGAGACTAAACAAGAGAGAATAAATCAGAATATCAAAGTGAAACAAAAAAAAGAAGTCAAAAGAGGTGATTTGTTTTCTTTATATTTTCGAAGCCTCTTCTTTTCTTTTCTTCTTTTTTTTTCGACATATATATATATATATATATATATACACACACACACACACATATTGTTATTTTTTTCTAAAAAATATTTTAAAAAATACAATTTTACCTTTTCCTACCACCGTATGCAGAGTGATGGCCATGGCAAGTGCTTGGCGATGGAGAATGGCGATTCGGTGGCCGGATGCTCGCCAGACTTCAGACCCTACAAAGAAGAACAAAGAAAGAATCAGTTTTTTTTAAGAGCAGGTGAAAATGATTTTTTTTTTGAAGGATTTGTGCCTTAAATAGGTCTCCAAAATGTTGTCGTTTTGGGCAGGCCTCTCAGGCACCAAAACGGCATCCTTTTGACATGGCCTGACCCGCTCCGACCCTCTCCAGCTCAGGATCTGCGTGTTTTTAAAAATGGGGTATTTACGTGCGCAGTCCCTCCGCCTTTTCATGGTTTTGCAATCAAGTTTTCATTTTTTTTAATTTGGCCCCGAAAGTCCATTTGGTTTTCAAGTGAGTCCCTGCCTATGCTGTGCATTTTTGGGAGGAAAGGGTTATTGCCCTTTTTAGTCCCCATGTTATTCGCACACTTCAAATAGGTCCTCCCCTATTTATTTTATTTTAGATTTACCCCAATAATCCGTTTTTAGTTCAATTTTGGTCCCTTTTTTATTATTTTGATTATTTTACCATTAAATTAATTACTTTTAAAATTATTATTATATGTATTATTATTTATATTATTATTATTATTATTATTATTATTATTATTATTATTATTATTATTATTATTATCATCATCATCATCCTACTACACCATAATCACTATTATTATTTCCTTATTCTTATTTTATTGCTATTATTATTAGTATTATGATTACTATTATTTATTTACTTCTACTACTACTATTCATTATAACTATTATTATATTTATCGGACTTATTATTATTATTATTATTATTATTATTATTATTATTATTATTATTATTATTATTTTCTTTTTACCTTTTTACTATTATTATCACTACCATGTTTTATTATTTATATTTTTATGAGCATTATTATTTTCGATTAATATTATTATAATTATTATTATCATTATTATTTCAATATTATCATATTTTGCTATTATATTCTTATTTATTTTATTAATATCATTATTTTCATTGTTTTTATTCTTTTCATTACCATTATTATTATCATTATGATTATTATTATTATTATTATTATTATTATTATTATTATTATTATTATTATTATTATTATTATTTTTACTACTATAATTATACTTTCTCTTCGTATTTATTACTTATTATTATTTTACTTTCATTTTACTTTTATTTTATTATTATTTCTTTTATCTTCGATTTGTTTATTTTATTCTCATTTTTATTATTGTCATTCACATTATGCAATTATTATTATTCCATTATGAGTGTAAATACCATGATTCATGTTTTCTTGTCTTCACAAATTCGTGCTTATTAACTATTACCCGATACAAAATTGATTTCTTTCATAAAGGCAATATTCCGAATTTAAAAATTAGAAAGGTCGTGCCCTAACGTATTAGGTTTCGATTTTTCTTGCTTAATCTAAATAACTTAATACCCTTTTTAAAATAAATACATAAGTCTTAAATAAAAAGCTTATTCTCGAGAATTCGAGATGTCATGTTCTAACGCATTGGATGTGATGTTTTGTTATTTCGA
Organism: Gossypium rotundifolium; assembly: GCA_025506655.1. NCBI lineage: Eukaryota > Viridiplantae > Streptophyta > Magnoliopsida > Malvales > Malvaceae > Gossypium > Gossypium rotundifolium. The sequence goes on along the minus strand of CP106730.1, from coordinate 12,337,709 downwards.
GATAAGATTTTTGAAACGAAGACAATATTCTGTGATTGGAAATCCGAGAAATCGTGCCCTAACGTGCTGGGTTTCGGTTTTTCGTTTAGCCAAGTAATCGAATAACCTTTTGATATTTTCAATGCATATGTCCCGGGAATCATGAGATGATCTTGGATTCGAGAATTTAAATTGTTGTGTCCTAACGTGTTGGATGTGATGTTTTATTCCTTCGGAGCGAGAGAATCTTAATATCCAATTTGAGTAAATTCAAATATTTTTAAAAGAGATCGTATTTTGGGTTTCGTAGACCAAAATCGTTGTTTTGATAAATCAAACTGTTTATTAAAAACAACCATTTTACGAGGTGACCCGATCACACCTCAACAAAAAAAAAAGATTGGTGGCGACTCCCGTTTTATTTTCATTTTCAAAAACCAAAGTCGATTTCCGTTTTCCAAAAAATGGTTACGACACCCAGCACGTTAGGGCACTATTCCCCAATATCTAAATACAAAATATTGCCTTATTTTAAAAAACCTTTAGATAAAATATAGTAATTTTGCAAAATGTATTTTTATTTTAAACGATGATCTATGTGAAAATATCGCATTAATACATCATCAAACATAAATACCAAAAGCAATCATGATATACTAACATTTCATATTAGTACGACAATAAAAGAAATAATAATGTAAAATAACGACTAATAAAAATAACGACACTAAAGCAATCATAAATAAATGAAAGAGTATGGACAAATAGAATATATAAAGTAATAAATAAAAAATAAAAAAAACTACTAAATAAATATGAAAACTTCTCATGCAAGATTAAACTTTTCATGCAATGACATATACCAAATAATAAATAAATATTACAAAATAAAAAATAAAAATAGTATATATATTTTGAGAAAATAAATAAAATACGTTTTGAAATAAATAAATAATTTATAACTTTAAATAAAACATATTATAATAATCTAATACAAATAAAACTACATATTTAAGAATAAACAATATATTATACAAAATTATATGCAACATTAAGGATAAAATAATTTAAAAGTTATATATAAAATATAATATAATAATGTATAATATATAAAATAAAATATAATATAATAACTAATATATAAATTTTAAAATAATATACAATATATGAATAATATTGAAAAATAATAATAAATAATAATTTAATATATATATATATAATACTAAAATAATAAAAATTAAGAATAAAATGAAAATAAAAAAATCAAATGAGTAAGTATTAAATTAAAATAAAAAAATTTAAGGTTAAAATGCAAAAGGATGATATTGAAGCGCCAAACCTCAGAGGGACCTATTGGGCAATTATGCCCTATCTTCTAAACAAAGACCGCTCATTACCAAATTTTAAATAACCCGAGGGACCCAATTGAAACAGAAACAAACTTTCAAGGCTAGTTTGAAAAATAAGAGAAGTGTTTAAAATGGACGAAATTAAAACTAATAAAATTACGGAGGGACTAAAATGGAAAATTACCCTTTTTATAAAAACATGCAGATCCTCCCCGGGTTTTCGGTCAACGCGCGGATCCTCCCTTAAAACAACATTGTTTTATGCTTATTAGATTAAGCAAAAATGGCGCCATTTCTATACTGTTATATAAGTCAAAATCGGCCAAAAAAATTTCATTTTAACACCCTTTAAAAAAAAAAAGCCACCACCCCCCGAAATGCTCTGTTCGCCTCGGCCGGAGGCCAGACTCCGGTGTCGGGCCGTCACGCGTGTGTCCCATACACCATCATAAGCTCCGCCACATATGGTGGCCGGAGGTCCAAAATCTCCTATTTTCAGAGCGAGTCGAAAGGTAATCTTCTTTTGTATATTTTTAAACAGTTTTTATATATATAATGCATAGATCGAAAAAAATAAAAATGAAAATGAACGAAATAGAATATAAAAAAATCACCTCTGCTATTTTTTATTATTCTCTGTATGAACTCAATATATCTGCCTGTATATTTCTCTCCGTATTCCCCCATGTTATAGATTATTTGGGGTTTTATAGCCCCAAAAGGAAATACAACGATTATGTCTCTTTTGTCATTTTTTGCTGCTCTTTCTTTCCTTTTTACATGTGAGAGGCGGAGATCTTGGTGTCTGGCGTGACTCATGCGTTCTGGCGGCGTGTCCGAGGAGCTGGTGTTTGGGGCTTGTGGCGCTTAAGGAAACCCTAGGGTTTGGGGCTTCTAATTTCTGGAAATGAGTTTGGGCCATTGGGCCGCATAGGTTTGGGTTGTAAAAGGGTAATGTTTTGGGTCATCTGTTTGGGGCGTAAGTGGGCCATGGGTAATGGGTTAGTATTTGTATTTTAGTGTTTTGGGTCTTGGTGTTGGGCTAATTGTAATTCAGGCCTGTAAATGGACTGTTTATTTTATTTTTGTTTTTATTATTTATTATATTTTTGGTTTGTTTTATTTTACACGGGCCCGGGCAAAATAGGCCTATTACACAATTCATTTAAGACATTTAATAATACAAGGAGATTCATAATTAATATATATTCTCAACTTTCTTTGAAAACCTATTTTATGCATTTTGGTGGAGTAACTTGAACATATATCGCACATTCAAAAATTGTAAAATGGGTTGTATTCGGCTCCTAACCAAAAGTCAATTCTAATGGGAAGTACTTATCAAAACTTATTGGCGCGATGCATGCAAATATCATATACTTATACATATACAAAAGTTTTATTCTCAATAGTAATGGTTTAGATACTAATTGGAGGCATTTAATCATTAATTTTGCTAAACCATTTCATACATATAAACAACAAGCTTTTGCTATAGTTACTCATATTGATAATCTAGTATACAAAAATAATTGAAAGCCTGAGTAATAAAGTCACCAACATTAGCAAGAATTGTATCGATTGCATAATTTGAAAGTTTTGCTCTTAAACTGTAACGCCTAAAATTTTGATTTTGATTATTATGAATGTGTGACACAAATGTGTATTTGCTTCAGTGGTTAAGTGTTCTGGGTGTGTGTGGGAGGTCCCAAGTTCAAGCCATGACATTGGAAAATTTTAGTATCTTTATGAACAAAACCCTATCTCTGGTTGGTAGGCTTTTAAGTAATTGTTTGTAAATACTTAACAGAATGATCCTGCTAGTCTGGTGGATAAGTGAAGTGTTGGTGTGGAAGAGGTCTTGTGTTCGAATCTTGGTGTGGGCATTATTTTTGCTTGTTCGTCCAGAAGAGTTTGAGTTGGACTTAAAATTTGAGTAGTGGATGGAGTGGGGAGTTTGGTGGAGAGAATTAAGGGAAAGATTTGGGGTTATCAGATTTTGTTCAGTATTTTTTTTTTTTTGTAAAATTTGGCTATTCTTTTTCCCCTTTTACGCTCTCATTGTTCCTTTTACTTCGAAATTCCATTAATTTTCCCTTCTTTCCGTTTCTTTTTTTCTTTCAATCGTTTCTGTTATTCATCTTTGGGACGCGTTCGGTAAGTTATGGTCAATTAATCTTAACTGTTGATCATGAATGCTTAGTAAAGAAGAGTTTTGGTTGGTGTTTAGGAGTTAATCAAGGGTTTGTGAATCGTTCCTAATCGACGAGTTAAGTGCATGGAGTTCTCGTTTCGATCAAAGGTAAGAGTTTCGATAGTTAATGGATGAACGTTTCGTTACAATCTCGTTAGGTCTCAGTTTTTCACTAAAATTGGGGCTTTGAATTGTCAATTTTAGGTATTAGAGTGCTCGGAAGTGTCTAGGCAGCAAAACAATACTAGGTGTGTACTCGATTGCATAGAAAATGAAGTTTCGACGAAAGCTAAAAACTTTACTATCGATGCCACACGGGCGTGTGGTCTCCCGTTTGGTAGGCTATGTGACATGACACGGGCGTGTGATCGACGAGGCCAGGCCGTGCGTTCATGACACGACCGTGTGATAGCCAGATAGGCCGTGTGCGACACACGGGCTAGACTGATTTGGGTCGTGTGGGCCACATGGGTGTGTGGGATTTTGGGCCATGCCTTGTGATTCACATGGCCAAGGCCAATTTGAGCTGTGTGGGCCGTATGGGCGTATGGGCCCACACGGGCAGGCCACATTGGCGTGTGAGCCCATTTTACTAAAATGTTTTTCAAGGTTGCACGGGTCGCCCAAGTCGACTGTGAACCTACTGTAGGGTCGGTAAACACTACTTAGACCCCAAAATGTGTGAACTGATTATATGATGTATGTACTGAGCATGATATATATATATGCATAAATATTGAACTGTATGTGTAACTAGTAATACTGTGATAGCATGTCATTCATTGAATGTTGCATTGCATTGGGTTGGGATGATATTGTTAGAGGAAGTGTACTGAAAGGCTTTTAAGCATAATATACTGGCAGCTCAGTTATAAATTATTGTTTTGTGCTGCATTCGATACTACCTGGAGTGTAGGGATGGGTGGGTTGATTTAATCCCCACATGGAGTGTAGGGTTAGACGTAGATAGTATGTAGAGGCTGGTTGGGTAGGACTTTGCTACTGTATATCCGCTACTGTTACTGTGATGGACTAAGGCCGTAATGCATATTCGATACTATACTGAAATGGGTTAAGGCCCAACTGCTACTGATACTGAAAGGGGCTTAGGCCCAAGACTGATTTTGACTGTGCACTGTGATTACTGTTATTTATTTTCTGTGGATTTACAAACTAAGTTTGCAAAAACTCACTCCTTTTTTTTAATGTGCACAGATAATTGCCAGACTTAGATGGATCGTTGAGGTGGAGGACTCGATAGTGACCACGGTTTTGGACTTCTATGATTTTTAATTTATGATTCATGGGTTCATTTCTATTGTTTAAGTTTTTGGTTGTAATTGGGACTTACAGACTTTTGTTTTGATGTGGTTCTTTGTTTTCTTTACTTTATGGATTTACAACTGCTAGATGTAGGAAAGCTCGGTTTTCAAAAATAACCAAGGATTTCTCTAAACACACAATTACTTAAACTATTTTTAAAGCTTCCGCAATGAGTTATTTTTCAAAACACTCGATTAAATAAGTAATACGTTTTTAGAACTAAAAGAGATAAAGATAGGTAATAACATGAAAATGATTTTATTGTAATAATTTAGTTTTCGAACACACTATCATGTGACATCGCCAGATTCGGCCATAATGTCTTGGTCAGGTTTGGCGTGTTGCATTTAGTGGTATCAGTGCCAGGTTGCAAAACTCAGCTATGGATTATGGGTTTTAAAATTTGGTTTTGAAGAATTGATTACAAAATGATTTGAAATGTTTTACTGTGTAAGTGGTACACCGAGTCTCCAGCGCCGATCCTGTAAGTATTCTGAACTGTGAATTATTTTAAACTAAAACTGTTATTGATAGTATATTCTGAAACTACAATAGGTAGTATACTGTACTGAAAACACTTTAGTTAGTGTATACTGAAAAATGTAGTCAAACTGCAATATACGAAAACAAACTCTGAATTATCGATAATGTTCTGCATAAGACATCTATTAATAAATATTGAACTGTAACTGATTCAAATAAATTTCTAAATAAAAATAATTCGATTAGATATTAGCATATGAGGTATCCGCAGACGGGGTACGAGAGGCCGTGGTAGAGGCCGTAGAGGAGCTCGAGCTGGGTCCTCATCTTCTGGCAACCTACCTAACTTAGACACTAGTGAGATGTCGGTTTGACCTGCGACTGAGACTAGGTCTCAAGACCGCATGGCTGGGGACGACGCACTGTCCCAGGCTATACTTAAGGTTTTGGAGATGGTCGCTGGGCCTAATATTGGATCTGGGGGCCGAGGGTCGGTTACGGAACGACTCCGGTCCAATAGGGCTGAGTTATTCAAAAGTGTCACTGGAGTTTCCCCTAATGTGGTTGAGTATTGGATTGAGGCCACGGAAAGGATCATAGACGATCTAGATTTCACCCTAAAGTAAAATTAAAGGGTGCAGTCTCGCTGCTGCATGATGAGACATATCAGTAGTGACTTACTGTTAAGGAGGGCACTCAGCTCGAACGATTGACCTGGGAGTTCTTTAAGACCGCCTTCCAGGGAAAACATAAGGGAGCCAGTTACGTGGATACACATAAGAGGGAGTTTCTAAATATAGCTCAGGGAGATTGATCAGTGGTCGAGTATGAGGCTAAATTTCTGAGACTGAACCACTATGCGCGAGGTATGGTGGCGTCTGAATACGAGCAATGTGTCTACTTTGAGGATAGCCTCAGAGATAACTTACGGGTTTTGATAGTTTCGCAGACGGAGCAGGATTTTTCTGCCCTGGTTAAGAATGCGAAGATCGCAGAGGAGGTTAAGTGCGTTGAGTGCCAAAACTGTGACAAAGGGAGAGGTAGGAACAAGAGGGATTCGAAGCCCTCGAGTTCTTTGTAGAGGCCTAGGAAAAAGGCCAGAGTTGATGGGTCGATTAGAGGTGAGACCCCTGTTGCTGCTACTGGACTGCAGTCATTTACTAATTGTGGTAGACGCCATCAAGGCGAGTGTTGGAAGAGGACTGGGCATGCTTGAGATGTAAGTCGTTGGAACATTGCATTAGAGAGTGTCCGCTGAGGGCTAGTCAAAGGCAAGCTCTAAGTACTGGTACTGTACAGCCACCGAGGGTAGTTCAGCAGCCACCGATGGGCCGTGGTCAGGCTAGATGTAGTAATGGTGTGGGCCGTGGGCAGAGAGCACCAGGTAGAGGTGCAAGATAGACTGAGGCGAGGTTGCTGGCTCTAGTTTATGCTGCTCGTCACCGAGAGGATGGAGATGCTTCGACGTCATCACGGGTACGTTTCTTATTTTCGATGTACCATATACTGTATTGATAGATATAGGATCCACTCACTCCTATATAGCCTATACCGTGACTGGAAATTTGAGGATCTTGGTTGAGAGCACTACGAGTGTGGTTACTGTACTGAGTCCGTTAGGGCAATATATAAGGGTTAACAAGCTATTTAGATACGTTCCTTTAAAGGTTTAAGGAGAAATCTTTTTGGCTGATTTGATGGAGCTTCCCTTGGGGAGTTCGATTTAATTCTAGGGATGGACTGGTTGTTCAAGCATCGTGTTAGCTTGGATTGCACGACTAAGAGGGTTGTATTGAAGATTGAAGAGAACTATGAGGTATTCATAATTGGAGAGCACCAAAATTATTTAACTAATGTGATTTCTCTACTAGTGGCAAAAAAGTTGGTACGTAAGGGATGTGAGGCGTTCTTGGCTTACGTAAGTGTTTCAAATTCAAGTGATTCCTCTATTAAAGACATTAGGACGGTAAAGGATTTTCTGGATGTCTTTCTTGATAAGCTACCTGGTTTACCTCCGAATCGTGAAATGGAATTTGGTATTGAGCTCCTACCTAGTACAACTCCGGTGTCAATCGCTCCCTATCAAATGGCACCTGTCATAACCATTTTTTTGATAAAACAGGAAACGATGCGGTCGACTCGGGTTTTAGAAATGAAAAAGGAGGGAGTCACCATCGATATTTATTAGGTGTGATCGGATCACCTTTGTTTTAATAAAACGTTTTGATTTACTAAAATAGGTTTTTTTTGGTCTGCGAAATTGGAGAAAATGGGTTCGGGAGTCGATTACGTGCGAGGAAAGGTTAGCACCCTCGTCACGCCCAAAATTGGTACCAAATTGATTGATTGATGTCCTAATGTTGAAAAATTTGAAATGATTCGAAAATGGATACTTTTATTTTTAAAACTTGAAAGGATCAGAAGGGATACTAAGACTTCTTTATTTCGAAAAGATACAGCATCGTATCCAGTAAGTTAGGGTACGACGCTTTGGACTCCCGAAACTGAACTTGTCTTTGATTTTAAAACTCGGCTAAAAATTTCAAGGCGATATTCCGTTATTTGTCAAATGAGAAACCGGAACCCAGTAAGTTAGGGCTCGATTTTCTCGAAATTCCAAATACGGAATATTTCCTTTACTTTAAAAGAAAAAAAAAACTTATCTCGAAGTATCTAGACGTCGAGTCCAGTAAGTTAGGGCGCAAGATTTCGAATTTTTTAGATTAAGTGTTTTGTTTGAAACTTGTATTGCTGTTTTAAAAGAGGGTATTCCGTTGTTTAGTTTAAACGAAAGAAATCAGAACCCAGTAAGTTAGGGCTTGATTTTCCCGAATCACTTAATACGGAATGTTGGTTGTTAAAAAATGAGGCATCGAGATAGATTAGCGCGACGAGTGATAAGGATGTTGATAACAATAGAGAAAAAATGATAATATAGGTAGTGGGCAAAGTGAAAGTATTACGATAATAATAGTATATTAACAGTAACAGGAAATAACGATAATAACGATGATTTATAAAAATAAAATGGCAATTAATGAGCGAAATAGTATATGTAAAATAAATAAAACTATATATGTATATATAAAATAATATGATAATAGTAATAATAATGGTAATATGATGATAAAAAGGGTGATAATAATAATAATGAAAACAACAAATAATAATAATGGTTAAGGTAATAATATTTGTGATAGTAATATGATAAGAGTAATAATAATGATAGTAGAAAAATAAAATAACACATATGATCGTGAATAAAAATAATAGTAATAGCAAACAAATAATAGTAAAACATAATGAAAATAACAAATAATAATAATAATAATAATAATAATAGATAGTAATAATAATCATAGATATATGAAAATAATGATAGCAAAAGATGGATAAATTATAAAATAATAATAATAATAATATAAAGAAAACGGTGGATGTTAATAAAAATTTTATAATAATAAAAATAAAAACAGAGTACTAATAATAGTAGCATAATAAAATAATAGTAATAATAATAAATGATCAATTATAATAAAAATGAAAATATTAAATAGTAGTAAAAATTGCAAAATAATTGAAAAATGGGTTAAATTGTATTAAAAACGAAAGTTTCGGGTCAAATTCTATAAGATAAATAATAGAGGGACTGGATTGCAATGCGCGTGAAAGAATGAGGGATGCGGAGCGCAATTTTCCCCAAGCGTTTTGAGCGCAGCGTTTTAAAGGACCAAATTACAAACTGCGCGAAATATTTGGGCCAAAATTGAAATAACAGAAAACCTAATTTTAAAAGCTGAAAATGAGGAAGGATCGAAAGTGCAATAAACCCCTTTTGTAAAAAACACGCGGATCCTGAGGCGGGTCGGGTCAACACATGGATCGAGATAAACGACGCGTCTTTTGAGGCCATTGAACCAGCCCTAAACGGCGCGTTTTGAATCTTTATAAAACCAAAATTTCCTTTCATTTTCATTTCTGCGCTTGCTTTAAAAAAAAACCCTTCTTGTTTTTTTTCTCTGCAGGTTTACTCCCCGGCGAAGGCTTCCTAGTGGGCTCTGTCATTCCCGAGTCAGCCTCGCCTACTTCTTACACAGTGGTCGAAAAAGGTAAATTTTGATTTTTTTCTCTTTTTTTTTTAAAAAAATATAGTATATGTGTATGCTGAAAAAGGAGAGAAAGAAAAGAAAAGAAAATTCGAAGATGATAAAAATTTTACCTCTTTTCGGTTTCTGTTCTTGGTTTTTTTTTTTTGAGGTTTTCTTTTTGTTTAATCTCTGCCTTTTTGTTTAATCAACACTTGCTATTCTCTGATTTTTTTTTTTGAATCTCTATATTGCTACTGATAAAATAAAAATCCCCCCTTTACAAAGAAAAATTTTTGGCTTTTATAGCCTAAAAATCCTTTACAACTTGTTTGCTTTCTGTCGATTCTTGTTTAATGCTTGCAGGCGCACTTGGGAGGCGACGTGATAGGGCGGTGGAGCAGAGGCGGTGGACGTGACTTCTGGTCAGGGGCAAAAGGTCAGGGGTCGAGCAAGTGGTAGATGGAACGGCGCCTAGGGTAGCTTTTAGGGTTTTTTATTTTTTTCTAAAAAATTTAGTGTTTGGGCCTATTTCGGTTGGGCTAGGGTATTTAAATTGGGCCCTGGGCAGAATTGGGCTTGTACAGCTGCCCCTCTTTGCTCATTGTCGTGCAACGGGAATAGAGCAAAGACATAAAAAAGACCAATTTTGCCCGGTCTCGTTGGGCTTTAGCTTCTTTGGTGCACCTTTCTTCAGGTAACCTCATTCCGGTCCACCGCATCTTGTCGTTTCGATCCACTCCACCATTGCTTCAGTGAGATTGGACCTGTAGCTTCAATTTGCTCCCCTGCAATCTTAGGGAGACAGGTTTAACTATCTTCTATCTGCTCTGGTGCAACTTTAGGGAGATAAAACTCGATGTTTTCGATCTGCTTCCTACAGCTTCAGGAAGCCAAATCTGCTATTTTCAATTTACTCCTGCGACATCAAGAATGCCAAGCTTGCTAACTTCGATCTACTCCTGCAATATCGGGAATGCCAGACCTGCTATCTTCAATCTGCTCCCCAGTGTACGACCGGGGCTCAACTCACCTCTCGCAATATGAGTTGATTTTTTTTTGAAGAACAGAGATCGAAAAATACCTCAGCGTGTGACCCGAGGCTCAACTCGCCTCTCGCATTATGAGTTGATTTTTTTCAGATATCGAAAAATAGAAAAATGAAAATACCTCGACATGTGCCTGAGGCTCAACTCACCTCTCGCAATATGAGTCGATTTTTTTGAAGCAAACAGAAATTGAAAGCAGAAATCGAAAATACCTCGACATGTGCCTGAGGTTCAACTCACCTCTCGTATTGTGAGTTGATTTTTGAACAGAAATTGAAAGACAGAAATTAAAGATACCTCGGCGTGCGACCAGGGCTCAACTCACCTCTCGCAATATGAGCTGATTTTTGAGCAGAAATTAAAAGACAGAAATTAAAAATACCTCGGCGTGCGACCCAAGGCTCAACTCACCTCTCGCATTATGAGTTGATTTTAGAACAGAAATTGAAAGACAAAAATTAAAAATACCTCGGCGTGCGACTCGAGGCTCAACTCACCTCTCGCATTATGAGTTGATTTTCAAACCAATGAAATTTGAAAACTAGAAATTGAAAATACCTCGGCATGTGACCCAAGGCTCAACTCACCTCTCGCATTATGAGTTGATTTTTGAACAGAATTGAAAACACCTCGGTGTGTGACACGAGGCTCAACTCACCTCTCAGATTATGAGTTGATATTTTGAAAATAAATATTGAAAAACACCTCGGCGTGTGACCCGAGGCTCAACTCACTTCTCAGATTATGAGTTGATATTTTGCAATCGAATTTCAAAACATATCATCTGGTGGAACCCGGATGTCTTCTTTTTCCTTAGTTCGGTACAGCTATCGGAAAACTTCTTGCTTTACTGGTGTACCTGTATGTGTCATGCATAAGGTTATCATGATATGCACGTGTTTGTCTTAAATGCTTTTATGCCTGCATGATTATGCCATGTGCCCTGGGCTTGTTTGTCATATATCTCTTTTCGTCATGACTTTCATGTTGACCTGTATTCATTGCTTTGAGTCTTGACTTTTCTTTCAGGTTTTGTACCCGTCCTCAAGTTTTACGAGTAATCTTGTGTTTCTCGTATACTACCCTTTTGCCCCCTGTTGAGCTTTGTCCTTGTTTTAAGGCTCTTGTACTTACCAAATTCTCATCCAGGTAATGCTCAACATTCCTTTTGTTTAGAGTATGTAATTTCACTATTTATCATTAAAATGAGCCAAACATGAGCTGCATGAAAATGGAAAAGTAGGTATGAAAGGGATACCTCACGCTCATATTTATTTCAAAAGCAACAAGCAAAGAAAATTGTGGTGTATTTCAATAAAGAAAACGTTATAAAAAAGGAAAGCAAGTTCAATTGTCGCAAATGCTCTAGATATCCAACGCATGAACTTCTCCACGTTTCTTCATCCTGGATCTTTTTGAGCAAAGCTTCTTGTGTAGAAGATTTTGAGCTTTCGAGTCTACTTCAAATATTATAATCTCGGCATTTGACTCTCTATTCAAATCGTCTTGCACTTTATGCTCTTCATGTGGCCTCCTTCATTAGGATGCCCTTGCAGGTTTTCTTCCTAATCTTTTTGTTTATCAAAATGCCCTTTCGGGTTTTCATCTTGATCCTTTTTTTTTCCAAGACGCCCTTTCAGATTTTCATCTTGATCTTTTCCTTCTTCTCTCTTTTTTTTTTCTTTTTTTTCTTTTTTTATAGGCGTAGTACTTCTTCGTAGCATCTGAGTTCACTGGATTTGGTAACTCCTTCCCATCCATCTCAGTGAGAATCAAAGCTCTACCTGAGAAAGCCTTCTTTACGATGTATGGCCCTTCCCAATTTGGTGCCCATTTTCCTCGAAAGTCTTTTTGTATTGGGAGAATCTTTCTCAGTACAAGTTCTCCCTCGTGAAATTCTCTTGGCCGCACCTTCTTGTCATGGGCCATGATCATTCTCTTCTGGTACATTTGTCCATGACAGATCACCTTCAAGCGTTTTTCTTCGATAAGATTTAGCTGGTCATATCGAGCTCGAAACCATTTTGATTCTTCTAGCTTCGAATCCATTAAGACTCGTAGAGAGGGGATTTCAACTTCGATGGGCAGCACAGCTTCCATTCCATAGACCAGAGAGAAAGGAGTTGCTCCCGTAGATGTACACACAGATGTGCGATATTGTAACACCCCTAACCCATCTCCGTTGCCGGATTAGGGTTACGAGCATTACTAAACTTCATACAAAATATTACACCATATAAAATCACTTGTTAATGTACATGTATATTTCATCAATTATCGATCGCTTATTTGTGCAATACAAATAACATTATTTCATCAAATAAGAACTCATTACAATCATATAGTAAAGTATTATTTATCGGACCATTTCTATACAACTACCGAACATGCATATAGTGCTTATCCATTTATTCCATTTACAAAATCATCGATACAATTAAACATATATCATCAATACATATATGCTTTACTTTTGTATACAAAGATGCCTCATTTCACACACCATAATTATAATAACCCAAGAAACTAATTCATTAACATCATTATTTTGCCATATTCGCACGGTACCTTATACACCTAATCATTCAGCCATTTCATGCATTCGCTTAACCATTTTATGTATTCTTTATTGTATTCAAGGTCAACATGTATCAATGGTAGCATGCACATATACACTATATAACTCCTACCAACAGTTCATAGTCACTTAGCTTTACTTATAATCATATGCCGAATTTATCAATCACCATTCAAAAACATCTAGACTCTTAGATTATCTCATATTAACAAACATTGAACACCACTCTTCACAACATACCATTCTATAATAAGCTTTATCCATGACTATCATGTAAGTTCAATACAACCAAAAATTTAGCCAATTTCGTATGGCTTTTATATACATATCAACCAAACAAGAGACAAAAAATATTCAAGCTTATACATGCCATAATTTCAAGGTTTAACGATGAAATTTGATACCAAAAGTAGATGATAGTGCACTTGACTTCGACAATGCTTTCCCGAATGCGAGCTACCACTCCAAGGATCTAAATCATGAGCAAATACACCACGGTAAGCTATTAAAGCTTAGTAAGTTATAAGCAAAAAGATAGTGTATAAATATACCCAAGCAATTTAATAGTTTCTAATTAACTTAATTTAAAAATGGATTAGATCGCAACATCCATACACATAATATATCATCATTATTCAATATCATTTCTATTTGGTCTCCAAAATAAATCCAAGGTTTCACATATTACGTTTCCATACCAAAATAGCTTACCCAATTTACATCAAAATGAACTATCGTATAACATATACAAACCTGTCACTATCGTTTACTTCTATTAAGCATTTTTCGTCTTTTAGGAAAATCAAAACCCGACACGTAACACAAGTCTCAGAACGACGCTCACATAGAGCGCTTACTTAACATCCCCGCACACACATTGCTTGCCTTCCCGTAACGTATCGCTCACATAGAGCCAAGCATTTAACATCTCCGCACATATAGTGCCGCTTTCAGTAATATATCGCTCACATAGAGTCAGTTATTTAACATCTCCGCATGATAAAGGTAAGTTTCCGTAACGTATCGCTCACATAGAGCCAGTACTTAGCATTTCCGCACACACAAGGCTTATTATCAAACCCCATTTATTCGCATCATACAAATTCACATATGATAAATATGAACATACATGATTACACACATTTAACCTGCACCACTTTTCTTATAATTTACTATCATAATCGGCCTTACTCAATTATACATATAGTAATTCATTCAATCCCCACCATTACTCATTTCATGCTCCACAATTAACTACTAATCAATTTGTAATTATGTATTCAATCCAAACATCCCAAAATTTCATACCTAAGGCACAAATATATTCGGCCAACACGAATATTTATTCTATACTCCATCACATTGGTAACTTTTAAATAGCTATATATATATATAATTCACTCAATTAAGAAATTTGTACAAATAATCACATGTCCTTAGTACTATCACATTCGGCCATCAAATAAAAAACACCATATTCATTCGGTAATCAATATTTAAGACATAATTTCGTTAAAAATGTACCTTTCAATTTGATACTTATTCATTTAAAATCAATTGCTTATAAACTTACTTGGTAGTTGAGAAGCTAAAATTTTCCGGTTACTCGATTAATTTAGCTTTCCCACGATCCAATTCCGGTTCTTTCCGTCCTTGTTCTAAAATAAAATTCGAAAAGAGTCCATTCAATTAACATTACATCCATTTTTAACTCTAATCACATAATTGGATAATCCTTTCAATCTACAAATCATAGTTTGCATTTTTACAAATAAATAAAATTTTACACTCATTCAAATGTGACGAAACACACACACACACACACACACACACACACACACACACACACACACACATATATATATATATATATATATATATTTTAAGCAATGCCGAACAATCCTTAAGCTCATTCAAGTTCTAAAATGCTATTCAATTTGACCCTCACCAAATTATATAATTCCCTTTTATCCTAAGAATTTACATATTTTACTAATTAGTCCCCAAAGCATAAAATTTAAAATATATGGAATTTGAATTAATCCCTTTAGGACCTAATTTTCCTTATCCTCCTACAAGTATATACCATTCACTTATTTAGAAATTTACACCTCAATTATAAGTTTTCATGATTTATGTTATCATACTCCATTTATCTAGCATTTCCTATTTAAAACATATTAATTTCATACATATGCATAACATTTCACCATCAAACTCAACTAAGAAAAATCATTCATCCATGGTAGAATATTTATCATGCTTTAAACTTTAAAATTTTCACATAGGCTTGATAGTATTTAAGCTAACTTGTTTAAAATGTAAAAATTCATAGAAATTAAGCTTGAATGCTTACCTTTATAAGACATGCAAAACCGAAAAGAAATGAAAGTTTAAGTTTCCTCTTTCCTTAATAATTCCAATCAAGAAGATGGGAAGAAAGAGATGAAACAAGAATATGTTTTTCTTATTTTATTAGCATTCACATATATTTTATTACCCCACTAACACTTTATAAAATAATAAAATACTCCTTAATAATTCTATCTCATTGTTGCCATCCACCATCATTCTTCTTGATGGCCAAATTGCCACTTAAAGACCAATCAAGAGAAAGCCTATTCAATTTAATCCTAACTTTCAAAATAGCTAATATTTTTATACTTATTCAATCAAATCCTTTACTAAATTATTCACATTAGTAATGAATTAACTCAACAAAATTTTAGCACGTGTTTAAACATATTTATTAAACACGAAAATAGTAATAAATAAAAATAAAAATTAATAAAATTATTCCTTTCTAATTTGGATTCGTGGTTCCGAAACCACTGTTCCGATTAGGGTCATAAACGGACTGTTACAGATATGCGTACAAAGTGAACGGTAGCTTCTCGTGCCAATCTTTATACGTCTCGGTCATTTTCCCAATAATCTTCTTAATATTTTTGTTAGCAGCTTCTACTGCTCCATTCATCTTTGGGCGATAAGGTGAGGAATTATGATGCTTTATTTGAAATTGCTCACATACTTCCTTCATCATCTTGTTGTTTAAATTCAAGGCATTATCCGAAATGATTCTCTCAGGCAAACCGTATCGACATATGATCTCCTTTTTTAAGAACCTGCAAACTGCGATCTTCGTCACATTAGCAAATGAAGCGGCTTCTATCCATTTTGTGAAGTAATCTATGACCACAAAAATGAATCGGTGTCCATTAGAAGCTTTTGGGGAAATTGGCCCTATCACATCCATGCCCCACATAGAAAAGGCCACGAAGAAGTCATGACATGAAGGGGCGAAGGGGCTTCATGAATTTTATCGCCGTAAATTTGACATTTGTGGCATTTTCATACGTAACTAATGCAGTCACTTTCCATTGTCAGCCAGTAATAACCGAGTCTCATAATCTGCCTAGCCATAGTGAAACCATTGGCATGCGTTCCACAAGTTCCTTCGTGGACATCTTCAAGTATTTTTCTGGCTTCAACACATCCACGCATCTCAGGACCACTTGATCTTTTCCTCTTTTGTATAGGATGTCCCCATCGAGAACAAACCCCACCGCCATTCTTCTGATTGTTCTTTTGTCGTTCTCATTTGCTTGCTCAGGATGTCTTTGATTCTTGATATATTATAAGATATTGTGGAACCATGGCTGTCCATCTGCCTCTTTTTCAATGCTAAAGCAATATGCAAGGACCTCATATATGCTCATTTGGAGAGGCATTATTTCCGTTTCTCTGTTTACTTTGAACATTGAGGCCAAAGTGGCTAGGGCATCAGCCAATTGGTTTTCTTCTCGTGGGAAATAATTAAAAGTCACTTCTTCAAACTCTTTGACCAACTCCGCAACAAGATCGTGATATTTGACCAACTTTGAATCTCTCACTTCCCAATATCCACAGATTTGGCAAATCACCAGTGCTGAATCCCCGTACACCTTCAAGATTTTGATGTTTCGTTCAATGGCTGCGCAAAGTCCCATGATGCAAGCCTCATATTCCGCAACGTTATTGGTACAGAAGAAATTCAATCTGGCAGTGAGCGGATAATGGTTCCCCTCTGGTGATACTAGGACTGCTCCAATCCCATGCCCCAATGCATTAGATGCACCGTTAAAGCTCATCTTCCATGATTTCTCTTTTGACAACTCACACTCTTTTTCTATAATGCACATCAAGTCTTCGTCTGGGAAATCAAATCTCAATGGCTCGTATTCTTCTGTTGTTCGAGTTGCTAAGAAGTTAGCTATCGCGCTCCCCTTTATCGATTTTTGACTTGACTCACGTATATAACGTCGTACTCTGATAGTAGGATCTGCCATCGTGCCATTCTCCTTGAGAGTGCAGGTGATTCCATCATGTACTTTATTGGGTCCAGCTTTGAAATTAACCACGCCGTATGATACAACATATATTGTCTGAGCCTTCGAACTACCCAGACCAAAGCACAACTGAATTTTTCAATTGACGGGTACTTTGCTTCATACTCTGTGAACTTCTTGTTGAGGTAGTAAATTGCCCTTTCTCTTTTCCTTGACTCATCATGTTGCGCCAGCACGCAACCCATTGAGTTTTCGAACACAGTCAGATACAATATTAATGGTCTCCCGGGAGTTAGTGGTACTAGCACCGGGGGCTAGACAAATATTATTTTATTTTACAAAAGCCACTTGGCACTCCTCGTTCTATTCTCCAGGATTATGTTTTCAAAGGAGTCGAAAAATTGGGTCACACTGGTTGGTAAGTTGAGCAATGAATCGAGCAATGTAGTTTAACCTCCCTAAATATCCTCTGACTTCTTTTTGTGTGCGCGGAGGTGGTAGTTCTTGTATGGCTTTTATCTTATCTGGATCAACCTCAATACCCCTCTCATTCATGATAAAGCCTAGTAATTTTCCCGAGGTAGCCCCAAACGTACACTTGGCTGGATTAAGCTTCAGCTGGAACTTTCTTAGCCTTTCAAACAACTTCTTGAGGTTCTTAACATGCTTTCTTTCCCCCCAAGATTTGGCAATCATATCATCAACGTAGACTTCTATTTCTTTATGTATCATCTCATGGAACAACATCACCATAGCCCTCTGATATGTTGCCCCAGCATTCTTCAATCCAAATGGCATCACCTTGTAGCAGAATGTTCCCCACATCGTCATGAATGTGGTTTTCTCCATATCTTCAAGAGCCATCTTTATTTAATTATAACCCTAGAATCCATCCATGAAAGAAAACAATGAATGTTTTGCTGTGTTATCCACCAACTATCAATGTGTGGCAAGGGAAAATTATCTTTAGGATTTGCTCGATTCAGATCGCGATAATCCACGCACATTCATACCTTTCCGTCTTTTTTCGATACTGGGACTATGTTAGCTACCCATTCTGGGTATTTAGCGACTTGTAGGAAGCCAGCATCAAGTTGTTTCTTGACTTCTTCTTTTATCTTTAACAGCATTTTAGGTCTCATTCGTCTTAGCTTCTATTGAATAGGTTTGCATTCTGGTTTCAGTGAGAGTCTATGGACCACTACATCCTCGTTCAACCCTGGCATATCCTGATATGACCATGTAAATACATCTTTGTACTCACGAAGCAAGGCGATCAAATCATGTTTGGTCTTATCTGAAATGGAGGTCCCAATCTTCACTTCCTGCCTCTTTTCTTCATTCCCCAAGTTCACTGTCTCAACAAATTCTTGATGGGGTAGAATCTGTTTATCTTCTTGTTCTATCATTCTTAGTAAGTCAGGAGGCGAGACATAATCTTCAGCATTTTCCTCAGCTTCGCATTCTCTTATACAAGTAGCTTTCTCAAAATCGATTTCAGGACTTCTAACTGGATTGTTCATGTCGTTAGTATCTGAGCACCTGAAAGGTGAATGGAAAAGAGAACTATAGATGAGCATTAAAGTATTGAAACCAAAAAAATATAATGTTATGGCATGATATGAGGTACATGTAAGGACATGCTATGAGAAAAGGGAATAATTATGAAGTTTACAAGAATGAAAAGACTATGACAAAATACATCTCCATTAACGTTCATTTAAATGATAAAGAGCAAACATAAGCTCTTACAAAAGAATCCCACTATTACTTGGGGGCAAACAAAAAGAGAGTTAACATTGAGCATTACTCTAGAGAGGACTTAGAAACTACAAGAAGATCCACAGCAGTCCAATTGTTCAAAATGAATCCAGGAGGACTAGGGCGTATCATTGAAACATCTTCAATTGCATCATCCCCTTTGTCAACAACATTTATACTGGCATTCTGAAGACCCCTTTCAATCCATAACATCGTGCTTTGTGTATTATCTCGCCCTGGGTACATCATTCCTGCAGATGTAAATGTTTTTGACAAATGAGGATACGCTATGGGCTCCCATTCCAAATCCCGACCTAAGGCTCTTTCAATCCTCCTTTCTTGATCTTTCTGCAACTATTTTCTTCTTTGTTGCATATCCGGTTGAATCCTAAATTGCATCGAGCCTTGTGATTTACTAGTTTTAGTGCTCTAACCATCCCTTGCTGATTTTTTCCCAAACCTTTCTTCGCACGGGCTCCCTTTCCCATAGTCATCTTTATTCCCATCTCGGTATTCCTTGACAGCTTGGGTGTCAAAATACTGTTTCTTTCGGTAATAAATGTAGCATTGATAAACTCGAAAGAACAGAAGGAACATTCTATTGCATCTTTGTTTACTTCGATGTAGGGTGCGTCAGCAGAGACGGATGTAACAATGTCTTCTTCACCAGCGACCGTGATCAAGCGGCTATCCATGATAAATTTTACTTTTTGATGGAGAGATGAAGGAACTGCCCCAGCAGAATGGATCCAAGGCCTCCCTAAAAGGCAATTATACGAGGGCATGATATCCATGACCTGAAACTTGATGTCATATGTACATGGGCCCACTTCTAAAGGAATTTCAATCTTTCCCATTACCTCTCGTCGTGTCCCATCAAATGCCCTTATCGTGGAATGACAAGGCCTTAGATGAGACATATCAACTAGCATCCCGGAAAGCGTGGCCAAGGGCATGACATTGAGTGCGACTGCTGTCAATAAGCATATTCGGTAGTATATAGCCATTGCAACTGGTTGTGATGTGCAATGCTTTTACAGAAACCCTACCATTTGGTGGTATTTTGTCATCACTGAAAGAGATGATATTATCCACATTCAAGTTGTTCACCCATCTATCAAGCTTTTCAATAGATACATTGCTCGCCACATACGCTTGATTGAACACTTTTAGCAAAGCATTCTGATGTGGCTCTAAATTCAGCAGTATTTATAATACTGAGATTCGAGCCAGTTGCTTGTTCAATTACTCCACGACGTTATATTCACTGTGCTTGATGAACTTTAAGAATCCATGTGCTTCCTCCTCATTCACAGGTCTTTTAATTTTTTGCTCTGACTGTATTTCAACATCAACCTCAGCGTCATGCATTGACGCATTTCCTTTCTGATTCGAGTCAATGGCTTTTTTCTTTGATTCAACCACCTCAGGAGAATAACATCTCCCGCTGCGGGTAAAGTGTCCTACTTCGCTAACACTTCCAATCGTAGCTTTGGATTTTTCACCTTCGGACATGATAATATTAACATCATATTTCCATGGTACAGCTTTATTGTCCTTGTAAGGGAAAGGAGATGGCACTTCAATCACTACTTTTGGTTGGACTCCCTTCTTCTTGACCTCATAATAAATCATCAGAGGCCGATCGGCACTATAAGGGATAGCTGATGGTTGATTATCAGAGGCGTATATTTCTCTTTCATCGGCCTCTTCTATTCTATTGAAGATCTCGACCTCCTTATTGTCCATCTTGTCTTGAAGTAGTTTTTTTGAATTCCTCACAAGATTGAATGTAATGCCCTTCTATACCATGGAAGACACAAAAACTTTGACCTTTTGTACTTTCTTCCTTGAAACTTCTGTTGAGTGGACAGAACAAACCCTTCTCAATCATTATTTCCCATACCTTCCACAAAGGTGTCTTTATTTCAGCAACACGACTTTTGGCTCGCCACCCGTCCTCCTTCGTTACCACACTCACGTTCCCTTCAGTATGGTTAAAGAGCAGATTTTCAGCCATATTACTAACACCATCAAATCATAAAATGCCTGCATCAATAAGACCTTAAACCCTTCTTTTAAAGGCTAGACAATTTTCTGTAGAATGCTACTAGTTTCCAGCGTGGTACATGCAATTAGCATTAGGATCGCACCATTTTGGGTATGGAGGTTTCATGGGTGCCATATAATGTGGGGATATTAATTTTTTTTCTAGTAATTTCGGGCACAGCTCTCCATACGACGCAGGGATGGGGGTAAATTAGGGTTTTTTAGGATTGGGTTTTGCCAGTCTTTGTTCGTTTTTGGGTTGGCTTTGAGCAGGTATAGTATTTGGTGGGAATATAGTGAATGGTCTTTGGTTATTTGTGGTGTAAACGGGGTAAGGAAGAGGTGCTTGATAGTAGGGGCTTTGAGGAGGAAAATAGAAGTTTGGAGGTGGGCGGTATTAAGGTCGTGATTGGGTTGGGCACGGATTAGAAGCATAGTGGCTCTCAGTCCCTACCATATGAGTTTCTGCCTCTTTTTTCTTTATCTGTACTGCCCTTTTTGAACTTTTGGGGCCTTCCATCCTTTCGCTCTTAATGGTATTTTCTATAAGTTCCCGAGATATTACAATATCGGAGAAGTCTTTTGTGACGTTTCCTACCAACTTATCATAAAACGGCGCTTTCAAAGTGTTGATAAAGAGGACCGCTATCTCAGTTTTAGTTAATGGGGGTTCTACTTGGGCTGAGATATCCCTCTATCTTTGCGCATATTGTCTAAAAGTCTCTATCGGCTTCTTTTCCATCATCTGCAGTGTTAGTCGATCAGGCACCATGTCGGAGACATGCTTGTATTGTTCACAAAATGCTGATACTAGGTCCTTCCATGATCGGATCCTTTCTCTGCTGAGTTGATTATACCATCGAAGGGCCGATCCAACCAAGCTATCTTGAAAATAGTGTATTAGCAATTTGTCTTCATTCACATAACCAGTCATCTTCCGACAAAACATGATGAGATACGCTTTTGGACATCTCGTCCCATCATATTTTTCAAAATTTGGTACATTAAATTTCAGAGGCAGAACCAGATCGGGCACCAGACTAAGCTCCTTGGCACTCAGTGTAGAGAAGACTTCAGTACCTTCTATTACCTTGAGCCTTTCTTCCAAGCTCCTGTACTTATCATGATCATCCATTTTCAACCTGGCTATTTCTACTGGATCATCTAAATCAGGAATAATTGGATCAGTAGGATTAGTCCTGGGGTTTGATGCGAATATACCTTGCCCTAGATGAGCAGGTGATGAGGGTCGTTGCTCCAAGCCTACGAGTTCCCCTTGAGAATATCCTCTTTGCATTACACGAACGTGAGGTGGAGTGAATCCTAGAGGATGGCCTTCACTCTCTTCTCTGGTACTAACTGCAGGGCCTTTCCCTTTGTCCGTTATCCCATTCATCATCAAGGTCATTTGGGCCATCATGTTCCGTTGAGCCTCTAACATCTGGTCCCTCATTTCTTGTTGGAGTTTTGTCATTTGTTCTTGCATCTAGTCCTGCAAGTCCTTCTGGAATTGGTCTAACCTTTGATCCATTTTCTTTGACTTAGCACGTGTACCGTAAGGGTGTTTAGTTTCCAGATTTCTCTCTTTCCCTTTCTCTTTTTCTTCTATTATAACTTTAACTAATTAGGCTCTTTTTATAGACCTAAATGCATATAATATGATGCAATGCAAATGCATGAATGCAAGAAGAAGGCATCGATTCAGATTCAACTTTATTTTAGAAAACTTTATTAGAAAACAAAACCCTTTACATAAAAATGACTACAATATGCTTTAGCCCTACTACTTAAGGTTTTGATTTTCTCAAGCAAAGAGATTAGCTCTTGGTTACAACCCGGTTGTAGCTCATATCTCACGCTCAACAGCCAAAGTCTCAGAGGTGATCAACTACCTCTCGAACTGGATTATCGCTTCACCCATGAGGTAATCCCGCTTCGACTTGCTCACAAGAATGGCAAAGCTCCTCCTCCCAGCGCCTTTCTCCTGCTTCCGAAGCTCAATCCGAGTTCACTCTTGTGTAATGCCAATTTTAGCTCTTCAACCCTATCTTTCATTTCCTTGATTCTGTTTAGACTTGATTTCAGCTTTGCTTTCCAGTCTTTACTCCTAGTAGTGGTGCGAGATCGCCAAGCTCATTATTCTAGCTTTTAGTCTCTTTTTCTCTTTTGGTTTCTCGTCATCCCTTCTAAGGCCTCTTTTGCGTTTGCATTTCTTGAAACTTTTCTCCCAACTGCTAACTCGGTTTTGCCTCTCGGATCTCTTATCGCCACTGCTCCGAAGTTTTTCCTAATCCAACATTTTTTTGTCATTAGATGCATCTTCTTGTATTCAGCCTTCAAACTATCTCGGCCTTCCTCTACCTTCTATTTTTCCTTTCTAAGTTTTTCGACCTCTGATTTTTGACCGTCCACCTCTAATTGGAGGAGCATCTTTTCTTCTTCCAGCTTTTCTATCTTTTTTCCAAGCTCCGAACTCATCCGTTCAAAATCTTGTTTCATAATCTTTAATTCTGATAGGACCACTCACAAGCATTCTTCTCTCGATCGGGTGCTCTCTGGATTTGGCTCAGGGACATTATCATTAATCCTTTTAATGCTCCATCCGCTGTACTCTAAGGTCGCTATCGGACCTGAGGATAACCTTTTCATTCTATGAATCTGATTCCAGGCACTAGAGATCTCTTTAACCCTTTTCTTATAGCTCCCCCCTTCGTATGAGAACTCGCATTGAGCCAACCCATATGTCGTTGGTATGAATTGTCTTAAGCCATATTGTCTTAGGACCAGCAAAGGGGCATATGCAGTGGCACCCCAAATTCTCAGTAAAGGAACCCAGTCAAAGTTTCCACAATGATAAAGGATCTTGTCGGGAAACGTCCAAGGAGCCTTACACTCGATGTCGTCTTCTTGAAGGTTTTGAAGGAGCGCTATCTAGTTTTCTTCGGACACGTCTTCTCTCCTAGGCGTAGCTACTATCTCTTTCAACGGGGAGCAATTCTCCGACAAAAATTGATAAGACAATTTCTCCACTTTCCAGAAGTGACTATGGAACCAGGCCAATAACAATTGTGCACATCCAATAAATCTGCCTTCACCTATTCCCCGACATGCATTTAAGGATCTGAATGTTTCGGACAAGATGACAGGAACAGGCGTGACCCTTTTGTCTAATCGTCTGAACAGATCAATAACTGCTTCATCAATATGTCTTAGGGCTTTTGGGAAGATCACCAAATCGTAAATACACAAGGCCAATACATCAATCTTTTTTTTTGCATCAGGATGCGTCAGGATCAAGTCCCTCAAATATATCCAAGGTATGCATTTACCCCCGCCTTTCTTCTGCATTCTAGCTGAGACCCATTTTCGCTCATTCCCGTGAATTCATCAATTTCTTCGCAAAAGTCGGGCTATTAACTGCTTTGGAATAAGCTTTATCAACTTAAATTCTCGGACAACGTAGCAAGGTCATGTATTCCTCTACCGTGGGAACCAAATCTACTTTTTCGAATGAGAAACAACTATAAGCAGCATTCCAGAACTGAGTCATTGCTCGGAATAAGTGCTTATCTATTTTGACATCAAGCAGGTATGGTAG
Organism: Gossypium rotundifolium; assembly: GCA_025506655.1. Classification (NCBI taxonomy): domain Eukaryota; kingdom Viridiplantae; phylum Streptophyta; class Magnoliopsida; order Malvales; family Malvaceae; genus Gossypium; species Gossypium rotundifolium. The sequence continues at coordinate 12,312,933 of CP106730.1, read as the reverse complement.
ATCGCCGTAGATACTATAGAACAACTGATTTGCCTCGTCATCCCACTGGGACCATATTTCTTTCAACTCTTGGAGTTCATTCTGCGTGACACTAATATTGGTGAAATCCCGTAATTCTGACACATATCCATCAGCTAAGCTGTCCCCTTTTTCTAATTGGCTTTACTCTGACCATGTGCGGGCGGCCGTATTGTCTTCTACTTTATCAAGGAATTCGCTTTCCATAACCAGCTCTCTAACTCAAAAATTGACCGTGAATCGATGCCTCTTAAAAATGGAAATGACATGCAGAGGAAATAAAACATCATCAATTAGTACCACAGAATGAGATATAAAGCATGTAAAATACACAAACGCCTATCTGAGTAACTACTAAGGTTTGGCATAGTTCAGCTCGGGGTGGGTTCTTAGGCTCTTTACATGTGGTTGAGTTCTAAAGTTCGAGGTACCCGAACCAGCAGATTCCTCGATCCTCACCTATTATAGACTCATACGGACCGAGTTTGGTTCAGGGGAATACATTTCCCTATGGCTATGCGGAAGTGAAAACTTCACGAAGACATAAGTACGGATGTATCCCGAAAGCAGTCCACTAGCCCATGCGGAGGTGAAAACCTCACGAAGGCATATCTTCTCGCTCCTACTTAAAGGTGTGACCACGACGGTCATGCAATGCAATGCCAAAGTATTCAAGAGGTCCAATATAATGTCGAAAGTGTATTTAAAGAAATATGAATTCCAAAACCATTTTCCAATTTTATTCAAAGGACAAGGATCAATCAATCTATGGCCTGACTCTCAACGAAGAAATGTATCCCCAGTGGAGTCGCCAAGCTATCATAACCATTTTTTTGATAAAACAGGAAATGACGCAGCCGACTCGGGTTTTAGAAATGAAAAAGGAGGGAGTCGCCACCGATCTTTATTAGGTGTGATCGGATCACCTTTTTTTTAATAAAACGTTTTGATTTACTAAAACAGGTTTTTTTTTGGTCTGCGAAATTGGAGAAAAAGGGTTCGGGAGTCGATTACGTGCGAGGAAAGGTTAGCACCCTCGTCACGCCCAAAATTGGTACCAAATTGATTGATTGATGTCCTAATGTTGAAAACTTTGAAATGATTCGAAAATGGATACTTTTATTTTCAAAACTTGAAAGGATCAGAAGGGATACTAAGACTTCTTTATTTCAAAAAGATACAGCATCGTATCCAGTAAGTTAGGTACGATGCTTTGGACTCCCGAAACTGAACTTGTCTTTGATTTTAAAACTCGGCTAAAAATTTCAAGGCGATATTCCAAATACGAAATATTTCCTTTACTTTAAAAGAAAAAAAAAAGAAACTTATCTCGAAGTATCTAGACGTCGAGTCCAGTAAGTTAGGGCACAACATTTCGAATTTCCGAGATTAAGTGTTTTGTTTGAAACTTGTATTGCTGTTTTAAAAGGGGGTTATCCGTTGTTTAGTTTAAAAGAGAGAAATCAGAACCTAGTAAGTTAGGGCTCGATTTTCTCGAATCACTTATACTGGAATGTTGGTTGTTAAAAATGAGGCATCGAGATAGATTAGCGACAGTGATAAGGATGTTGATAACAATAGAGAAAAATGATAATATAGGTAGTGGGCTAAGTGAAAGTATTATGATAATAATAGTATATTAACAATAATAGAAATAACGATAATAACGATGATTTATAAAAATAAAATGGCAATTAATGAGCGAAATAGTATATGTAAAATAAATAAAACTATATATGTATATATAAAATAATATGATAATAGTAATAATAATGGTAACATGATGATAAAAAAGGGTGATAATAATAATAATGAAAACAACAAATAATAATAATGGTTAAGGTAATAATATTAGTGATAGTAATATGATAAGAGTAATAATAATGATAGTAGAAAAATAAAATAACACATATGATCGTGAATAAAAATAATAGTAATAGCAAACAAATAATAGTAAAACATAATGAAAATAACAAATAATAATAATAATAATAATAATAATAATAGATAGTAATAATAATCATAGATATATGAAAATAATGATAGCAAAAGATGGATAAATTATAAAATAATAATAATAATAATAATATAAAGAAAAGCGGTGGATGTTAATAAAATTTTATAATAATAAAAATTAAAATAGTAGTACTAATAATAGTAGCATAATAAAATAATAGTAATAATAATAAATGATCAATAATAATAAAATGAAAATATTAAATAGTAGTAAAATTACAAAATAATTGAAAATGGGTTAAATTGTATTAAAAACGGAAGTTTTGGATCAAATTCTATAAGATAAGTAATAGGGGGACATGATTGCAACGCGCGCGAAAGAATGAGGGATGCGGAGCGTAATTTTTCCCAAGCGTTTTGAGCACAGCGTTTTAAAGGACCAAATTACAAACTGCGCGAAATATCTAGGCCAAAATTGAAATAACAAAAAAACCTAATTTTAAAAGCTAAAAATGCGGAAGGATCGAAAGCGCAATAAACCTCTTTTGTAAAAAACACGCGGATCCTGAGGCGGGTCTGGTCAACACGCGGATCTGAAGGGCGAAACGACGTTGTTTTGAGGCCATCAACCAGCCCTAAACAGGCTGTTTTGAATCTTTTATAAAACCAAAATTTCCTTTCATTTTTCATTTCTGCTGCTTGCTTTAAAAAAAACCCTTCTTGTTTTTTTTTTCTCTGTAGGTTTACTCCCTGGCAAAGGCTTTCGGCCGTGGGCTCCGTCGCTCTGGCGCCGCCTCCGACCACCACACACGGTGGCCGAAAAAGGTAAAATTTGATTTTTTTTCTCTTTTTTTAAAAAAAATATAGTATATGTGTATGCTGAAAAAGGAGAGAAAGAAAAGAAAAGAAATTCGAAAATGATAAAAATTTTACCTCTTTTCGGTTTCTGTTCTTGGTTTTTTTTTTGAGGTTTTCTTTTTGTTTAATCCATGCCTTTTTGTTTAATCAACACTTGCTATTCTCTGATTTTTTTTTTTGTTTGAATCTCTATATTGCTACTGATAAAATAAAAATCCCCCCTTTACAAAGAAAAATTTTCGGCTTTTATAGCCCAAAAATCCTTTACAACTTGTTTGCTTTCTGTCGATTCTTGTTTAATGCTTGCAGGCGCGCTTGAGAGGTAACGTGATAGGGCGGTGGAGCAGAGGCGGTGGACGTGACTTCTGGTCAGGGGCAAAGGTCAGGGGTCGAGCAAGTGGTAGATAGAACGGCACTTAGGGTAGCTTTTAGGGTTTTTTATTTTTTTCTAAAAAATTTGGTGTTTGGGCCTATTTCGATTGGGCTAGGGTATTTAAATTGGGCCCCGGGTAGAATTGGGCTTGTACAGCACCGAAGGAGCTTGTGGAGTTAAAGGCTCAGATTCATGAGTTTTTAGACCGTGGGTTCATCCGCCCTAGTGTGTCTCCGTGAAGAGCACCGGTACTGTTTGTTAATAAGAAGGATGGATCCATAAGGATGTGCATCGACTACCGTCAGCTGAACAAGTTGACCATTAAGAACAAGTACCCACTATTGAGTATAGATTATCTATTTGACCAGTTTCGAGGAGCTTGGTGTTCTCTAATATTGACATTCGATCTGAGTATCATCATTTGAGGGTCAATGAGGCTGACGTACATAAGATGGCGTTTACGGCTCGTTATGGTCACTACGAGTTCCCAGTAATGCCATTTGGACTGACTAATACACCGACAGCTTTCATGGATTTGATGAACCGAGTATTTTAGCCTTATCTGGATTAGTTTGTGATGGTGTTCATTGATGATATATTGGTTTACTCGAGGACTGAGGATGAGCATGACGAGCACCTTAGAGTTGTTCTGTAGACTTTGAGGGAGAAGCAGCTCTATGCTAAGTTTAGCAAGTGCGAGTTTTAGTTACATGAGGTAACAATTATGGGACATGTGATTTTCGCTGAGGGGATTCGAGTAGATCCTCAAAAGATTGAGGATGTGTTGAAGTGGATGCAGCCTGGGAACGTGTCTGAGATCTGCAGTTTTCTGGAATTGACGGGTTATTATCGGCGATTTGTAGAGGCATTCTCATTTATTGTAGCACCCTTGACTAAGCTGCTACATAAGGGTGTGTTGTTTAACTAGACTGATGCGCAGCAATAGAGTTTTGAAAAGCTCAAGATCTGACCGACCGAGGCCCTGCTCGATCTGATCAGTCCGGAAAGCGTTCACCGATTTTAGTGATGCGTCACACGTCAGCTTGAGATATGTGTTAATGTAGGATGGTAAGTTGGTTGCATATGTGTCTCTTCATCTTAAGACTCATGAGGTGAATTATTCGATGTATGACTTAGAGTTGGCCGCGGTAGTTTTTGCACTGAAAATCTAAAGGCATTATTTGTATCTTGAGAAGTGTATTATCTACACTGATCACAAGAGCCTCAAGTACCTCCTTACTCAGAAGGAGTTAAATCTTAGGCAGCGTAGATGGATTGAGCTACTTAAGGACTATGACTGCACCATTGAATACCATCCTTACAAGGCCAATGTGGTGGCAGATGCACTGATCCGTTGAGCTAGACTGATTTGAGGGTGATGTTTGCTCGCCTAAGCTTATTGGATAATGGTAGCTTATTAGCGGAGCTTCAGGTTAAGCCGACATGGATTGAGCAGATTAAAGGTAAGTAGTTGGAGGACGACTCTTTAGGTCTTCGGTTCCGATAGATTGAGAGTGGTAGCACTACAGATTTTGGACTGAATAGTGATGGGGTACTCTGTTTTCATGGACGGATCTGTGTTCAAATAATACTGATTTGAGATAGTCTATATTGAGAGAGGCGCATAGCAGCCCTTATGATATGTATTCTGACGGAAATAAGATGTACCGAGATCTCCTTAAATTATATTGGTGGCCAAGATTGAAACTAGAGGTCACTGATTTTGTGGCTAGATGTCTGACGTGCCAGCAGGATAAGGCTGAGCATCAGTTACCTTCGATTTTGCTGCAACCAGTTAAGATTCCTCTATGGAAGTGGGAACGAGTAACCATGGGCTTCATAAGTGGGTTGCCCCTAATACCTACTAAGAAAGATTCAGTATGGGTTATCGTGGATCGATTGACCAAGTTCGCTCACTTCATATCGGTTAGGGTGGATTATTCTTTGCAAAAGCTGGTGAAGCTTTATACTTTTGAGATAGTGAGACTACATGGGGTACCTGTTTCGATCATCTCTAATAGGGATTCTCGTTTCACGTCTCGATTTAAGAGAAAGTTGTATGAGGCTCTGATTCAAGGTTAGACTTCAGTACTGCGTTCCATCCTCAGACCGATGGTCAATCTGAGAGGTGATTCAGATACTGGAGGATATGTTGAGGAGTTGTGTTATTCATTTCGAGGTAGTTGGGAGGATTATCTACCGCTAGCGGAGTTTACTTATAATAACAACTTTCAATCTAGCATTCAGATGGCACCTTACGGGCAAAGTATGGTTGTAAGTGTCGTACTCCCTTGTGTTGGACTGAGTTAGGAGAGCATCGAGTTTTGGGTCCTGAGTTGGTTTTTGAGACTGAGGATAAGGATCGACTAATTAGGGATTGTCTGAAGGTGACTTCTGATAGAAAGAAATCTTATGCGGATCTGAAGAGACGTGAGATTGAGTATTCTATGGGAGACTTCATATTTCTCAAGGTCTCGCCATGGAAAAAGATTCTGAGGTTCAGTCGTAAAGGCAAGCTGAGCCCTAGGTTTATTGGGCCATACAGGATTCTGAAGCGAGTGGGACCAGTTGCTTATCAGTTGGAGCTACCTCGGAGTTGGATCGGATTCATGACGTGTTTCACGTTTTTATGTTGAGGCGCTACCGCTCTAATCCTACGCACATTGTTCCTATTGAGTAGATTGAGGTTAGGCCAGACTTGACCTTTGAGGAGAAGCCGGTTCGGATTCCAAATTGTGACGTAAAGGGTCTGAGGAGGAAGTCTATCCCTCTGGTAAAGGTTCGACGGCATAATCATAGCACTGAGGAGGCCACGTGGGAGCCTGAGGATGTGATGTGTCAGCAGTATCCTCATCTGTTTTGATTAGGTAAATTTCAAGGACAAAATTTTCTTTTAGGGGTTAGAATTGTAACGCCCAAAATTTTGATTTTTATTATTGTGAATGTGTGACACAAATGTGTATCTGCTTCAATGGTTAAGTGTCTTGGGTGTGTGTGGGAGGTCCCAAGTTCAAGCCATGACTTGGGCAAATTTTAGTATTTTTATGAACAAAGCCATGTCTCTGGTTAGTAGGCTTTTAAGTAATTATTTGTAAATGCTAACAGAATAGGCCTGCTGGTCTGGTGGATAAGTGAAGTATTGGTGTGGAGAAGGTCCTGTGTTCGAATCATGGCGTGGGTGTTATTTTTGCTCGTTCGTCTAAGAGAATTTGAGTTGGACTTAAAATCTGAGTAGTGGCTGGAGTGGGGAGTTGGTGGAGAGAATTAAGGGGAAAGATTTGGGGGTTAGCAAATTCTGTTCAATATTGTTTTCTTTTTTACAAAATTTGGTTGTTCTTTTTCCCTTTTTCGCTCCCATTGTTCCTTTTGCTGTCAAAATTCCATTAATTTCCCCTCTTTTCGTTTCCTTCTTTCTTTCAATCGTTTCTGTTATTCATCTTTGGGACGCGTGTTCGGTAAGTTATGGTTGATTAATCTTAACTGTTCCTCATGAATGCTTAGTAAAGAAGAGTTTTGGTTGGTGTTGATGAGTTAATCAAGGGCCTGCGAATCATTTCTAATCGACGAGTTGAATGCATGGAGTTTTCGTTTTGATCAAAGGTAAAAGTTTCTATAGTTAATGGATGAACGTTTTGTTACAATCTCGTTAAGTCTCGGTTTGTCACTAAAATTGGGGCTTTGAAATGTCAATTTTAGGTACTGGAATGCTCGGGAGTGTCTAGGCAACAAAACGATATCAAGTGTGTACTCGATTGCATAGAAAATAAGGTTTTAGCGTGTGATCGCCCGTGTGGTAGGCCGTGTGACATGACACGGGCGTGTGATCGATGAGGCCAGGCCGTGCTCATGACACGACTGTGTGATGGCCAAGTAGGCCGTGTGGGCCACACGAGCGTGTGGGATTTTGGGCTAGGCCGTGTGATCCACACGACCAAGGCCAATTTGGGCCATGTGGGCCACATAAGCGTGTAGGCCCACACGGGCAGGCCACATAAGCGTGCGGGCCCACACGGGCAGGCCACATAAGCGTGTGGGCCCATTTTACTAAAATGTTTTCCAAGGTTGCACGGGTAACCCAAGTTGACTGTGAACCTACTGTAGGGTCGGTAAGCAATATTTAGACCCCTAAATGTGTGAACTGATTATATGATGTATGTACTGAGCATGATATATATATGCATAAATATTGAACTGTATGTGTAATTGGGAATACTATGATAGCATGTCATTCATTGAATGTTGCATTGCATTGGGTTGGGATGATATTGTTAGAGGAAGTGTACTGAAAGGCTTTTAAGCCTAATATACTGGCAGCTCAACTGCAAATTACTGTTTTGTGCCGCATTCGGTTCTAGCTAGAGTGTAGGGATGGGTGGGTTGATTTAATCCCCACATGGAGTGTAGGGTTAGACGGAGACGGTGTGTAGAGGTTGGTTGGGTAGGACTTTGTGACTGTGTATCTGCTACTGTTACTGTGATAGGCTAAGGCCCTAATGCATATTCGATACTGCACTGAAATGGACTAAGGCCCAACTACTACTGATACTGAAAAAGGTTAGGCCCAAGACTGATTTTGACTATGCACTGTGATTACTGTTGTTTATTTTCTATGGGGTTGCACACTGAGTTTATGAAAACTCACTCATTTTGTTTAATGTGTACAGGTAATCCCCAGACTTAGATGGATCGGTGCGGTGGAGGACGCGACGGTGACCACATTTTTGGACTTCCATGATTTTTAATTTAAGAATCATGGGTTCATTTCTATTAGTTAAGTTTTTGGTTGTAATTGGGACTTACGGACCTTTTTTTTTGATGTGGTTCTTAGTTTTCTTTACTTTATGGTTTTATAACTGCTAGATGTAGGAAAGCTCGATTTTTAAAAATGACAAATGATTTCTCTAAACACATGATTACTTAAACTGTTTTTAAAGCTTCTGTAACCAGTTATGTTTCGAAACAATTGATTAAATAAGTAATACATTTTTAGAACTAATAAGAGATAAAGATAGGTAATAACATGGAAATGATTTTATTGTAATAATTTAGTTTTCGAACACACTATCATGTAACATCGCCAGATTCGCCATAACGTCTAGGCGGGTTTGGGGTGTTACATAAACAACTCATTAAACAAGTAATCTCATAAACTCCAAGTTGCGAGTTGATAACTCACATGTTATTAACTTGTAGATGCATCTACCAAAATTATATCAAAACAACCACTTGTTGGATGATGAACCCATATTTCTTTCAGAAATGCAGGAGATCCAATCTAACTTTTGGTAGTTAGGTTTAATAAATATTCTTTGGTAACAAGCAACACTTGATAAATAAAGAATCTTCAGGTTTTTTAATAAATATCCATGTAAATCTGTAACACCCCAAACCCGGCCTAGACGTTATGGCCAAATCTGGAGATGTCACATGAAATGGATTTTGAAAACTAAGTCGTCACAATAAAACCATTTCAGTTCCTTAGCTTTTGTTAACAAATTCAAAAACATTTAATCAACCTTTAAGTTTCTGTATTCATTATCAAAATAGTAATCCATTTGCCTAAAAAGTCATTTAAAGCGGAAGTATAAGGAAATCATGATGTTTAAGCAAAACAATTTGTGTTTTAGAAAACCTTGTTTTAGTAACATGTTGTTTTAAAAGAAAACTTTTTAATAACGCATGCATAAATAGAGCAACAAAACCAAAACCAACAGTTAAAAAGTCCATAAGGTTCCAGAAAATACAGGCTCTCAAATCGTAATGCCAAACTTAAATAAAACTATAAAACCAATAAAAAAGTTTATAGCGAGTGGTCATCGTCGAGTCCTCCATTGCACCGATCTGCCTAACTCTGTGGATTACCTGCAGATTAAACAGGAAGGAGTGAGTTTACGTAAAATCAGTGTATAACCCCCACAGAATTAAGCATGTACACATCTAGAAAATCCGAACCAGTTAGATACAGATTCAGGCCTATGCCCATTACAGTCACAGATGCATATTCGGGCCTAAGCCCATCTCAAATACAGATACAGACATACAAATTAGAATTAGAAATCAGATATCCTACCCCCATCCTCTACACACCATCTTCGACCATCCCTACACACTATGTGGGGTTTAAAACACCTATCTAGCCTTACACACCATGTAATACCGATACAGCACATAATAGATATAATGCAGCCATGTTGCCAGATAATAGGCATAAACTGTCTTTCAGAACACTTCCTCCAAAAATACATCATCCCACCCCAATAACAGTAACAGAACACACATACAGAAGTAATAGATAAATCATGCTTAACATGCTTTTGTAAACATATAACAGATATACAAACATAGACATGCTCATAACCATATTTTAGTCTAATAGATCACTTGGTTTTAGGGTTAGATAGCATTTACCGACCCTACGGTAGGTTCACAGTCGATTAGGATGACTCGTGAAACCTTATGGAAAATCTCAGTATAATGGGCCCACATGCTTGTATGGCCTGCCCGTGTGGCCCATACGGCCTGGCCCAATAATCGACACGCCTGTGTGTCGTGTGGGCCTACATGCCCAACTTGGCCTAGGCCATGTGGCCCACACGGCCACACTCGAGCCACCACACGGCCGTGTGCTGTCGCACGGCCATGCCTTCGTCGATCACACGGCCATGTACTCACACACGACCTACCACACGGTTGACCACACGCCCGTACGGCGTCGACAGTGGCTTTTTGGCTTTTTTTGAAACCTCATTTTCTGCATTTCGGGTACAAACTTGGTATCGTTTCGATGCGAGACCACTCTCAAGCCTCTAGAAACCTAAAAACTGACAAACCAACGCTTAGAGTCAGACTTAATCCACGCTAAATTGTAACTACGAAACCAATACCAAAATCCAACACTTACTCTAATACCACAATGATTCTAATTACGGTTCTCAAGAAGAGAGTCCCGTGCCACACGATTTACTGCTGCCAAAATAGAAATTTAGGTTCCACTCGTCAAATTGGAAAAACGAGCATTTTAACACAACAACTAGAATCCTACTTACCACGCCAATGAGAAATCGAAGAAACCCCCAAAACGAGGTTGAAAATGAATCAAAATAGAGAAGGATTAAAAGAAAGAAAACAAAGAATAGAGGAAAACAGAAGGAGGAGTTGACGTTAGAAAAAAGAAAATCTTTTTGAAAAGAAACCGAAATTTTAGGAAAAAGAAAAAAAGAAAAGAAAAGAGAAGATGTGATACACATCCCTTAATTTTCTCCCACTATCACCACAACTCAACCACTTCAGAAATCCAAACCAACCGAAACTCTTTCACGCATCTGAGCAAAAATAATACCCACACTCGCCCATTGATTCGAACACAGGACCTCCAACACTCCAACACCCTTACCACTTGAACCAGCAAGCTCATTCAGATATGGAATTACAGACAATTTAATATAATCCCACTAAACAGAGATAGGGCTTAAATTCAAAAATACCCAAAATTTTCCAAAGGCAGGGCTTGAACTTGAGACCTCACACACACCTAAAACACTTAACCACTGAAGCAAATACTCATTTGTGTCAAACAATAACAAAAACAGAGATAGAAATATTGGGGCGTTCCAAAATCTTTATCTTGTCGCATCATTATTGATTGGGATGGTCTAACCGATCATGCCAACTAATTAATATATTTGAACTAGTAAACTTATGGTTTACTATGCATATGAATCAACAATACTAATATAAACTTATGGTTTACCATCTCATATGCTTTAACCATTCTAATATATACTAGAGGAAAAGTTCTCATACAAAATTCTTACCCAATATAATAGATTTAATTAATTGTCTCCTTATCCACAGTCTCGATTATGATATTCATTATAATTGAATCTTTTATATCAAAATAAGTAGTTATTCATAGCTAGAGTGATTCATACTAAATGTAATATTTTTCTCGCTCACAGTTTAAATATGAAATCCATTTCTCTAGAGGATTATGCAATAACCATGACTAATTTGATCCTTCGATATTAATATATTAATTCTTTAGGAACTTTCAACTAATTTTTACTACCAATTATTGCATTAATATCAATTTGTTTCAATACCATTTAAGATAAATATTTTCTACCTATAAGGATGGTATTCATTGTTACCTTGTCAATAAGACATATTTTCTTCCTCAAAGAAAATTAACAAATTTTAACAAAATACTTTGACATACTACAAGTATGTGAGTAATGGTATTTCATATCACATTGATAACTCAAGTTATCTCTACCTTTTGAAGGGTTATTTTGAAAACTCTCATTGTCTTTTTATTTATTACTATGTTCAGTTCTAGTGGCTATTATTATACCACTTATATTATATCATTTAATTTTTTTATGATTGCATTCGCTTCAAAGAATGTAATGATTTAGTAAGATGGACTTCTCAATGTCCCAAATATTATTTATTTAAAGAGAACCAATATCACAAAAGCTTATCTTTCAATGACAATCAATATATATATTTAAATAAATAACATTTGATAAGAAAAAATTACTATACAACATTTTTATAGAAAATATTATAAGAAATTAAAAATCTTTGAAAATAATATACTTCAACTTCCCGTCAATATTTAGAGATCTAACTTAATAATTAGATTAGATTTAAAATAAATAAATAATAATAATCATACCTAATTTTTTTTAAAAAAAGCTGAAATTTCTTACCAATCTAAAATTATAAAATTAATGTTGACATCAAATATTTTACCGTCCTCAAAAATATAGGAATAAAACAAGTTAATTGAATCAATTATAATTAATCATAAAATAAAATTAACATTAAAATTAATTTAGATATAAAATATTTTATATAAAAAAAACTTCCTACAAATTCCTACATCTTATGTCAAAACTTGAGAGAACAAATTTGATCTTTCAGTCCTTGTTATAATCTTGAATATGATAATAGGGTTTATAAATCTGAAAATTGTTTTTTTCTTTTTCTTTTAAGATATCTTGAGAAAGAGATTAGCTACAAAAAAACATTTACTTTTATAAAGAGGTTATGCAAATGCCATGCTTCCCTTCAAGGGGCAGGCATTATTGAAGGCAATTTCCTTTACTTTTTATTTTTTTTTTAAAAAAAATCCATTAATCTTTATTTAATTTTCTTTTAAGTCTATGCCATATTTATCATGTGCCACCATGTGGACATGGCTAAGTTATCCCATGCTCTTAGTAAGTTGTAATAATTAGACTAACCAATCCCCATGCATTGATTATAGTGTATTCCTAGCTGTAAAAATTTAATTTTCATCAAATAAACTTTTTCCTTTTTTTTTGTTTATTTTTTATATTTATTTGGATAAACTACATCTAAAAGCATTAAACTATCAATAAATTTATATTTTAATTATTCAACTTTAAAAAGTTACAAAATAGTTAATGAATTATTCAAAAGTTTTCATTTAAGTCATTGGGCTGTTAAAATTATAATTTTATGGCCTTCTTTATTTACATCACTTGCATCAACAGAAAACTCCTCTTTCCCTTCTCTTCTACAATTTAATTTTTTTTTTACGAAACAATTTTAAACGTCACTAATCTGCGAACCAAAATCTAAGTAGCTTTCTTCTTTAATCTCCGACACTGACCATCAAATTGACTTGGATCTAAGGTATATTTTTCTACTCGTCGATAGGTACTGATTCACTGTACTGATCGTCGAATCATCACTTGGAGTTCACTAGTCAGACTTAAAAAAAACACTTAACAGCCCGGTGGCTTAAATAAAAACTTTCAAATAGTTTAATGGCTTAAATGAAAACTTTTAAATATTTTAGTGATTATTTTGTATTTTTTGAAGTTGAGTGACCAAAACGTACGATTACTAATAATTTAGTGTCCTTAGGTGTGATTTTCCCTATTAATTTTAGCAAAACTAGTATTAAAGCCCCCTTACTGTGGGGCTTTTAGTTTAATTTCGTACATTTTATTAATTGATAGTAAATTGTAATTTTAAATTAAATGTTCTTAAATAAAAATTATTTAATACCTACTTTCAGATGGTAACAATATTAGCATTAATATAATATTTTATCATTATTTTTATGTACAAATACAAAATTTAAATTAACATACTATTTATTTAAATAATGAAATTGAAAGAATAAAAGAATTTATATAAGTCTAAATTGACTTATGAGTAAAATACAAATAAACTCCTTTAAATCATTAAATGCATCATTTAAAAAAAAGAAGAAAGCTAAAACAACATTTTTAAATTGTATCATTATACTAAATATGTTATGAATTAAGACATGATATAAGTATGATACAAGTATAACATAAAAGAAACATTTTTAGGAAAAGAAATCAATCATGATATTAAATGGATGAATTAGTAAAATATGTTGAAAAAAGTTAATTGGATAAATAGGCTTTTTTAAAAAAATTAAGAAAATAGATAATATTTTTAGAGTATGTGTGTGAAAGCGCATCCAGCTGCATAGTTGGCAGTTTCTGACTTTTTTAATATAATTAGTTTTTTGGTTAAATGGTTAAATGTTAGTAGTTTTGTTCTTAAGTCTCATGTTCGATTCATCTTCCACTCACATTTGTATTTTTTTGTTCATGTTGTTTTAAGCTTTTTTTTATTATTTTTAATTAATATTTTTAACATATTAGCTCTCTTAGTTAAATGGTTAAATAATAGTGATTTCGTCTTCTTCTTTTTTGATGTAACAAAACCTGACTAAACTAATTACCTAAAGCTTAAAATTCAGCTACCTTACCATTCCAATACTTATTTAAAAACTTCAGGCTCTAAATTATCTTCTCTAAACGATTCGCAACTATGTGCTATGCTATATTGTTTCACCCAACGCACTGATATCTTAATAATTTTCATAAAATTCCAAGATAAACCTTGGACCACAAATAGATTCATGTTCTTCCATATGTGCCATACTAACAAACCAAAAAGAGTACACCAAGGAACCCTATTCCTCAACGTCCATCCAGAATTCCCAAGTTTGTCCTCACCCAATCTGAGAGATTTTTGAAAAAAAAAACTACAACTGGTAATTTCTTGGCACAAGGTACTTCCAAACATCTTTAACAACCAGGCAGTCCCTAAGGACATGCAAAATTTCCTTTGTCTCATGATGGCAGATTGTGCAGGACATACTTTGTCCAATACCCTTCCATACACATTCCTGATTGGTAAGCAGCCTTTTTATGCAAACGAGCCATAAGAAAAAGCGAATGCGATGCAGTCCTTGATACTTCCAAACGACTCTCCACTTAGTATCTCTCGCATCCCATGTATCCGCTTTTAACATATGATGTGCACTTCTTACCGAAAAACCTCCATTTGTTGTAAGTATCCAAAAGATTTTATCAGGGCCAGCTAGAAGATGTGGTGGAGGAATACATGCGATCTTTTTGACAACTTCTTCAGGCAACCATTCCTTAAAAGCCTCTAGATTCCATGCTCTATCCTCTGTTACCATATCTTTAAGAAAACAATCTGTGATTGGCCAATTTGTGGGAGATACATTTTCAACAATCTTACTTTTTGGATCCAAGAATCCTCCCAACAGCGGACCGAGGTTCCTGTTTCAATGGACCAACACAATTTTTTTTCAAGAGTGGCCACACATTTGCAATCCTTCTCCAAATAGTTTAACAACTCCCTTTCTTGATATTTTCGAGAATCCTTTCTTTTATCCCATATTTTGAGCATAGAACACTAACCCATAGATCATTTCCTTTGGTGACAAGATTATACCCTAATTTTAATAAAAAGGAAGCATTTTCATATTCTAAATGTCAAAAGCCTAAGCCACCACATAGCCGAGGTTGGCATACAGAGCCCCAATATACCAATGCCAATTTCAATCTACCGGTAGTAGATTCCTATATGAATTGTCTTGTCAAACGTTCAATCTCCTCATATACCCTTTTGAGATTCGCACGAATTGCATAAAGTAATTTGGAATAGAGAGGAGGACTGATTGTGCCAAAGTGAATTTTCCTACCATAAAAAGTTGTTTTGCATCCCAATTACATAGCTTAGCTCTGACATTTTCAATCACAAACCCCAAGGTAGCGTTAGTGACTCTTTTTTGAAAAAGTGGAACTCCTAAATATGATCCCAACTCTTGAACCTTTTGAAAACCCAGTAGCCTAATTAATCTATTGCTTTGGTTGTCGTCAACTCCTCCTCAGAAGAATACATTAGTTTTCTATGCATTAACCTGATGTCCTAAAAAGCTACAAAATTGATCTAGAATGTTTTTAAGTAATAAGCCATGCTTTATGTCTGTGTTTTAAAAAATCACCAAGTCATTTGCAAAAAAATAGGTGTGATAAGGTTGGTCTTACCCTTGCTAGCTTAATAGGATTCCATTCGCCGGAGGTCTTAACTGCTTTGATATTATGCCCTAACCATTCCATACATAAAAACAAATAGGTCAGATGATAGAGGGCATCTTTGACATACTCCTCTTGCAGGTTTGAATTTTCTGTGGGTACTCTATTCCACAAAACCTGCATAGTGGACGTTGAGATGGTAGACATAATCACTCTCCATAAAAATTTTGATATACTTGTTGCCTAGATAGAGCTATCAATAAAGTCCCATTAAACCTTATCACAGGCTTTCTCTAAGTCAATTTTAACGGTCATCCACTTTTTATTCTTTCCTCTCATGGAATGAATAACCTCTTGGGTAATGATAATATTATTAGAGATATTCCTGCCTGCAATGAACCCAACCTACTCTTGTGTTATAAGCTTAGGGAACACAACTTTGAATCTATTAGCTACAACTTTCATGACCAGTTTATAAAGTACGAAACATAGACTAATAGGTCAAAGTTACGAGATCTCCTCGGGCTGAGTAGTCTTTGGGATAAGAACAATAAGTGTATTGTTTAATTCTTCATCAATAAGCCTACCTTTAAATATTTCTTTAACCTAATCAAAAATTGTGCCCCCAATACTATCCCACTAGTTCTGAAAGAAGATTGCATGAAATCCATCACTACTAGGAGCTTTTAATGGGGCCATATCAAATAGTGCAATTTTAATTTCGTCATTTGAGACTTCTTTTCCTAGATAGTCAATGTCACTTTGCTCTAATTGGGGAAAGCAACTAGGAGGTAATTCCCCCATCCTACTTAGCTTCTCCCTATACAATTGTTGAAAGTAGTTCACTGCTTCAGTTTGAATTTCATCTGGGTCATACAACCATTAAACGCAAGGCATTAGTGCGATTAACTTTCCTTTTATGCATTGTACGACTATGAAAAAACTTAGTGTTTTTATCTCCCAGTTTGAGCCAATCATACCTCAATTTTTTGTTTCTAGAGTAATTTTTCATGATTAAGCACCTCTTCGAGCTTCTCTCTCATATACATCTCCCTTTTAGATACCGTTTTTGAATTTGACCTTTTCATTTCTTTTTTAATATGGCTTAAAGATTGTAGTAGTTTTCACTTGCGAACCCCAATGTATTCGTATATATTCTTATTCCACTCTTTAAGACCCGCAATGAGGTTTCCTAAAGTGTCTGACATATTCCTATTATATCGCCATAAATCTTTTGCAATTCTGAAAAATTCTAATGTTGTGTTCATTCAGCTAGAAAATAAAAGGGACGTCATTTTGGTAAATTAAGTTCCGAACAAAGGTTGATGAGAAAAGGTCGACGATCTGATTTTATTCTTACTAAATGTGTTACTAGACACTTTGGAAAAGTTTGAATCTAAGCAACATTTCCTAGTGCTCGATCTAGTCATTTAAAGGTCCCTCCTCTTTGCCAAGTAAATGATGGCCCTCTATATCCTAGTTCATGAAGATTATTTGATTCAACAAATTCTCCAAAATAAGGGCATCGTTTTTAATAGTGCTACCCCCTTTTTATCCCTCTAAAAAAGGATAACATTAAAATCCCCTACTGCCATCCAAGGAACAAAGGTAGCAGGGATAGACTCTTTTAACGCCTTTCAAAGTACTCTTCTTCTAGTTTTATTTTAACTCCCATAGAAGAACGCAATTAAAGCATTCCGTGTGGAAGCCTGAAAGAAACCTGTGTTAAAATAAATTAAGGGTGATTTTTAACAATTTCAAGACGAATTAATCCTTCCATCTAATCCATATTCCGCTAGAAAAACCCTTTGCTTGGAATTGATACAAATATTGGAACCCTAGTTTCGCAATTATCCCATCTGTTTTATCACTATTGATTTTTGTCTCTAGTAAGCTAATGGCATTAGGCTTGTGCTCCATATTATATTATCTGAAGATACGAGAAAACTTTACGTTTGCACACCTTTGATAGTTCCAAGTAAAAACGAAAAATTTGGAATTCATTGATAATTAAATAAATTACTATAAAGCCCTCCTCTTTTACTGTCGTACATCATCCTAAGCATCTTTAATCTCACCCACTTATTTAAAAACTTCTGTTACCAGACCTTGTTGAAGTTGGATTTGTAATAACTCAACAATGTTATTAACTAATTCTGTCAAATGGACTTTGGGGGTGAGGCATTGATTAGGTTGCCTTTCTCCCTTATGGCTTTGTTTAGTTTTCTATTTTTCTTGTTCCTATTGTCTTTCCCCCCACTACCGCGTAAACCCCCGGCTCCGCGCAAGATCCCATGGCCCTCGGTCTGCTCGCACTTGTCAAAGACCCGAGCCTAATATTTTCTTTGAAGACCACTATCGAGTGCCTTTTCGGATCCAAGATTCCTTTCGTCGAGGTCACCAACATTTCATGCAGACCACCAAACCTCGAACAGAGGCAAGATTGAGAGCTGCTCCCCAAGGCGACCTTTTAGAAGCTTCCTTTAATCAGCCCTTCTTCTCTCCGTTTCCCGACCATTGACAAATTTTACACATGGCCATCGATGTGCGGTCATCTCTTTTCTTCCACTCTAGGCTCCAGAGAACCAAGAGAAGTTGTGCTTCCCTCGGAGCTCCACTGCCTTGTACCAAGTGAGAATCTTTCAACTCCCCAACCCTTGTAGTTAGCTCATTCAGGCCTTCTCCACCCAACATAACTCTTTCCAGCCCAACTCCCTTGTTACCCTCCCTTCTTTCTCTACAGAGCCATTCTCTTCGAGTAGGCCTGTATTGCCCTAGTCCCAAAAACAAGGAATTATCCTTAGAAGGCCATTGTCGCCTGAAGCCCATGTTTGATACACCTACTCCCTTTTCTAAATCCAGCTTCAAAAGGGCCCATCCTTTGTTAGCCCACAACAGCTTTAGGCCTACTCCCTTTCGTCGTCCTATGATGCCTCTTCCCCTTATATGCTAAACTACCCACACCTTCCTTTTGTTGGCCCAGGCCCACAGATGATGAGCCAACATTTTTCGTTGAAGTCAATATTATTTGGCTATCTTCCTTTTGGCCTGTTTCAACCCCTAACCTATTCTGTTGTTCCTCGTTACCCTCTTCATCTACTAGGGTTTCTAAGGCATGAAACTGTAAGTTACTTGATACCCCTAAGACCTCGCTGTCGTTTCCTTTCACCGTCCTCGACGGTCGCCAACCTTTTCTCTCCACTAACATCTAAGGGCCATAAATGCTTAAATCTTTTGTCTATTTGTCCGTGTTTGAAGCTATATTTGTTCTTTATTCACCATTACCATTCGCGTCCCCTTTCTTCGTTTCCTTTTTTTTATTCATTCTATTTGGGAAAAACTCCTTTACATGGCCATAATGTCTACAAGAGAAACAAAAGTGGGCAAATGCTCATATTTTACCCGCTGTAAAACCTCGTTGACCAAAACCTAGGATATTAGGGCCTTTTTCAAATTCACATACACTGCCATCCCTGCAAATCTTCCCCCGACTCTATTATCCGTATTGAAGTCCAACTTTGCAACTTTCCCTATCGTCCCCCTATTTCCCACAAGAGTTTTCGTTTATACATGTGGCCAGGTAGATCCGGAAGCCGAATTCATGCCATGACCATGCTTGGATAAGGTTGTATTGTGTTGAATTCCACAGTCCAGGGTTGTACCGTTAGGTACTGCCCATACATAATCTAAAGCCCTTGGCACAAGACCTTTTCAAAATCCTCCGAGCTCTAAATTTCACCAAAAATAACCGTTCTCAACATCCATTAAGTGAAACGGCTAGGACAGTTTCCAGAGGGAACAAACCTTATTATAAAGCACCGAATATACAATGCTCCTACCAAGGAGTTTGATTACCACCGTACAAGCCATGTCTTTGATGAGGATTTCATTCACCCGCTTAGATAAGTGAATTGATGGAATCCCATTAATTGATGAGCGTAAGATGTCAACTTTCAATAACTCAAAGTCCCCTTCGCCATGAAAATTATCCATGGCTCCTGTTCATTCGTCAACCCTAAGCCTAGTACCCAACAAACAATCTTTCCATAAAAAAGGCTTCTCTGTAATCGAAGTTGAGTCCATGACCACATTTGGATCTCCCTCCGTCTCCTTGATGCAAACCTTTTGAGTCGATTGATTAGCGGTATCTCTTTTATTGTTGTTCTTACGTTCCATCGTCGATAACCCTATAATTCTATTATTACCACTTTTTCATTTTAATCATAGTGATTTCATCTTTGAGCCTCAAGTTCAATTCATTTTCTAAACATATTTATAAATTTTATTTCATGTTGTTTCAAGATTTTTTATTTTTAATTAATAAATATATTGTTTTCAATTCTTTTATTTTAATTCTTCTATTGAATTAGTAAATCTTTTATTTACAAAATCAAATAATTATTAAAAATATCATTATTTTTAGTAAATATAATTTTATATGTGTAATATTTATTCTTGATCCATATCATAAGTGTAGTAAATTTTAGTATTATATATTTTTGTATGTGTTTATAAAATATTTCACATATAAACATAATGATATTTGAAATAATTAATTGAAACATTTCACATATAAAAATATTTGAAATATCATACTCATAATGTAAATGAAAAAACAATGATATTTGAAATATTTAAATATAAAAATAATAATTATATTGGAAATAATTATTTCATTTTATAATATTAGAAATCACCATACCCACAATATACATGAAGAAAATAATTATTTGACATATAAATATTATATATAAAGAAAAATATATCAAAAAAATTTGTTGATGTTTATATTATATATAAAGGAGTTATTAGTTTTGTTGAGTAATGTTTTTCTCGTATCATATTAAGGGAAATATAAGGGGTATTTATACATGTTCCTACTGCTACTATTACAGTTCACAATAAGGCCCACTATTTTGTCTTCCCTGCCCCTAGTGTTGACATTCTTTGGGCCTCCTTTGGCTTATTGGACGCTTGCCTGCAGAGCACGCAGTCCTTTCTAATCCTGGGACTGACTCCCCCAGTGAACCTCGCACTTGCCAGTCACGAGCGGGGATCCCTTGCAGGGTTCACGATCTCCTCTACGGACGTATCTCGCGACCTTGTCCCTATGAAGCTTATGCGAGCTCCCCTTGCAGGCTTTTCGCGCGAGCTATTTTTGCGAACATCTAACATTCCCGCGAGGTCCTTAGCTGACTATGCCTGTAGGCAAACATTCTTCTTCTAAGTCGGGTCCATCCGGGTCAGAGATCCAGATCCTATCGGTCACTTGGGCTGGCAGTTCCTAAATCCTAACAAGTTTCAAATGTTTTTAACATAATGATATATGTAAAATATATATTTATTATATGATTACATATTTATTATTTGATTTTATAAATAAAAGAGTTGTTAATTAAAAATAAAAAATTAAAAACAATATATTTATTAGTTAAAAAAAGCTTGATATAACATGAAATAAAATTACAAATGTGTTTAGAAGAGGAATTAAACTTAAGACTTAAGAATAAAATTATTATTATTTAACCGTTTAACCAAATGAGTGATATATTAAAAATATTAATTAAAAATAATAAAAAACTTAAAACAACATAAAATAAAATAAAAATACGAATGTGAGACTTAAGGACAAAATCAGGCTATTTTACCAAATTAACCTAAAAAAAATTATTATTTACAAAAATGATCCAAGTTTAAAAACAATCACCAAAATGACCTGAAATGAACAGTAGATTGGGGTTTTGGCCTGTTAATGGCCGGCACCCCCTTGTATTCTGAACCCATGATTGCCTGATAATTGTGTCAGGCTTTAAAAAATTAATTTTTTTGGTTCCGGCCTGTCAATAACCGGAATTAAGGTATTTTTTTAAATCGTATAAAACTAGTATACAAAAATTTTAAAAGAGAAAAATGAAAAAAAAATTTGGGTGTTGGCCTGTCAATGGTCGGCACCCCTTCTCAGAAAAAACATTTCTTTTTGGGTGTTGGCCTGCCAATGGTCGGCACCCCTCTGCCTCAAAAAAAAAAATTTTTTTGGGTGTTGGCTTGTCAATGGCCGGCACCCCTTCCCCGAAAAAAAAAATTTTTTGTATGCTGGCCTGTCAATGGTCGGCACCCATTTCCCAAAAAAAAAATTTTTTTTGGGTATTGGCCTGTCAATGGCCGACATCCCTTCTCCGAAAAAAAATTTTAGGTGTTGGCCTATTAATAGCCAGCACCCCTTGTACCAAATTTTTTTTTTTGTGTTGGCTTGTCAATGGCTGGCACCCCTTATACTGGAAAAAAAATTTTTTTTTGGTGACAGACCAGCACCCCTTATAACAAAAAAAAAAAAATTGGTGCTGGTCTGTCAATGGCCGGCACTCTTGTACAAAAAAAAAATTTTTTTTTTTGTTTCTGGCCAGTCAATGGCAGGCATCAAAGCTTATATATAGTGGGTGATTTTGGTGCTAATTGTGTAAATGGAAAGAAAAAAAAATTGAAAGAGCAATCAAAATGAGAGTGTTTTGTAGTATATCATCAAATGATTTTTTTTGAGTGGATTATATATAGAGTTTTTTGTAGTGCATAACCGAATTTTGGGGTTGAATTATATACTGTCATATTTTAGCGGAGTTGAATTATATAATGTCATGTCCACCCTAAAGGTTATGTTATTAAGGGTTGGATGATTATTTGCACCATAGATGGCTAATCGAGTTGTCCAATGTAGATGGACATTATCTATTGTGCAATACTGTTTATTCCGCAATTAGGTCGTGGTTGAAACCGGTTGGTAGAGTCTCCATGCAAATATATCTCATGGGACAATATAAGAAGAAAAGGTCTGGAGCAGAAGACGATTAATTATGAAGAAAGTAGTATTGAAAATAATTGTATTATTTCTTAAGAATATTTGTATTTTTTTATATATGTAAATTTAATATTGTAGAATGTTAGCATTTTATTTGTATGTAAATTTAAATTGTCGTGTAGTATTACTTATTTGAATGAATATTTTTTAAATATTACGAAGTCAATTATTAAAAAAAATTATTTTAGAACAATAAAATTGATATTAAAAATAGAAAAAATTTAAAAAAGTACAGCATAAATTTAAAATAAAGTAAAAATTTAAAATTGTCGCGATCCTGGGACGTTCTTGGCACTGGCGTATAAAACAATCTCAACATTTTGAGAACTTTAACGGATCAGTTGAAACCGAAAATTTGTAAAACAATTTCAACATTTGCTTTCTGCAACGGGATCTTTGAACTGATTTTTCGTTTTAAATCCAACAGCGAAATCCGCTTGTTGAATCTCATTCCTATTTTTTTCTGACTTTGAAATACACAGTTCAGTTGTATTTATCATTTCTCCATCGAATAAATATAAACAAACAATATTTGAGAACTCATTTTAAATTTTTTTTGCTTTCTTTAGAACAAAAGAAAAAAAAATTAAACCAAACAAATTTAAGATAAAATACTTATATATACAAGATAAATTTGGTGCCGGCCATTGACAAGCCAGCACCAAAATTTTTTTTTCGGTACAACAGGTGCTAACCATTGATAGGCCAGCACCAAAAAATTTTTTTTCGATACAAGGGGTGCCAGCCATTGATAGGCCAGCACCCAAAAATTCAAATTTTTTTTCAGTACAAGGGGTGTCGGCCATTGACAGGCCAAGACCAAAAAAAAAAAATTTTTCAAGGAAGGGGTGCTGGCAATTGAAAGGCCAACACTTTTTTTTGGGGCAAAGGGGCCAGCACCCAAAAAAAATTTTTTTTCGGGAAAGGGGTGTCGCCATTAACAGGCCAACATCCAAAAAAAATTTTCTTTTTTTCGGGGAAAGGATGCCTGTCATTGACAGGCCAGCACCCAAAAAAAATTTTTTTTTTGAGAAAGGGGTGCCGGCCATTAAGAGGCCAGCACCCAAAAAAATTTTTTTTCAGGAAAGGGGTGCCGGCCATTGACAGGCCAACACCTAAAAAAAAATTTTTTTTTGGAGAAGGGATGCCGATCATTGACAGGCCAACACCTAAAAAAAAAGTTTTTTTTCGAGGCAAAGGGTGCCATTGACAGGCTAGTACCCAAAAAAAAAATTTTTTCGGGGCAAGGGTGCCGGCCATTGACAGGTCAACACCCAAAAAAAATCTTTTTTTTCAGGGAAAGGGTGCTGGCCGGCACCCAAAATTTTTTTTGTTTTTTTTTTTTTAAAATTTTTGTATACCAATTTTATACGATTTAAAAAAAATACCATGGTTCCGACCATTGACAGGCCGGAAACCAAAAAATCAATTTTTTAAAGCCTGACACAATTATCAGGCAATCATGGGTTCAAAATATAAAGGGATGCCGGCCATTAATAGGCCAAAATCCCAATCTACTGTTCATTTCAGGTCATTTTGGTGATTGTTTTTAAACCTGAGTCATTTTTGTAAATAATAAATTTTTTAGATTAATTTAGTAAAATAGCCACAAAATCACTAACATTTAATCATCTGACCAAAAAACTAATTATATTTAAAAACTAGAAAATGCTCTTATTTCACTAAATTTCAAAATAACGGCCTATTTTGTATTTTTTTTTTTACATATATGCCTCATTTTCCATATTAAATTATACCTATTATTGAGAAATTAATATATCACATAAATATAACAAAAATAATAATAATATAAAAATATTATAAACATGAAAAGGATAAAATTGTATATGTAATTTTTTTTCTAATAGTTGACCATGATGTAAATATGTTATGTGAAAATTTCTAATGTGATGGTTTGATAATTAATAGTGTTTACGTATTCTAGTTGCACTTATTGTTCGAACTTTATCATATTAATGTAATTCAAAAAAAAACACAAAATTGTTGAATCCTAAAACTGTACATCTATTAAACATATTTGAAATGTCTTCTGTCATGTTTTTATATCGTATTTTCTGGTTAAAAATGTATTAGTACTCATAAAATAAAAGGCACTTAAAAGAGACAGTTGTTTAGAAATTTTAGGTTTAATTTTGCTACTAATTCTTGTAATTTGTGAAAGTTGTGGATTTAATTTTGTATTTTAATTTGATAAATTTTAGTTTTTATACTTTTAAAATTTAAAATTTTAGTCCTAACCCAAATAGTAACAATTAAATCTATTTGGCTAAATTCGATATAATTTTAAATTTAGTTTTTATTTTTAATTGGACTATTCTAATAACTATACTTTTCAAATTTTAAAATTTTAATATTGACACAAATGACAGTTATTAATTCATTAATTGAATTTTAATAAATAATATGTGAAAATAACAAGCTAGTATGGCATTACGCATATGATAATAGATTTGTTGTATCAGATTTTGGAAATAGAACTTAATGAATATAACAATAACTATTTAGTGAGGACTGAAATTTCAAAATTTGAAAAGTAAAAAGATTAAAATACCAAATTAAAGTACAATGATTAAATTTACAATTTTCATAAAGTACAAGGACTAAGAATAAAATTTTAACCAATTTTGGGACATAATTTAAACCCTTTTAATTTATGATACAATCATACGAGTTATTATCAATGCATGTATAAAATCAAATAGGACAATATTTAATTTAAACTTAAAGTGCAAGTAACGTGGCCTTTTTTTCTAAATAAATAAATAACTCTCTCCTCATTTAATTTCATTTAAAGCATAAATATTTTGTCAAATTTTGTTATTAGTCCTTATACAATGTATAAGTTACAAATTTAATCCGTCATTTTTAGTTTATTAATTTTTGAATTTTAAAATTTCAAATTTGATCTAAATTGTAATCATTAAATTTGTTGTGTAACGTAAAAAACATTTTATCACATGTGTAATGTAATATTTGCATATTGTTTTCATACAATACTCACAAAAAAATTACATTATTTTAGTTAATAATTTTAATAGCTATCGTTTAAATTAAATTGAATCCAAAAATATAAGTACTAAAACAAATTAAATTGAAGAATAATAACATAATCCATAATTTACGCATGCATAATACTGAGACTAATAATAGCATTTTATATAACAGATTACAAGGACTTATAGTAAAATTTGACCTATTTTTCACCAACTTAGTAAAAGGGAATTGTTTTAACTAGGTGCATATTCAACTACTTTTATTTATGAGTACAAATAATTAAATATTGTACGTAAATTTGGAGTTGGCCTTTAAAGCCATCCTTAATTTTAATCTACTTTTAGGAAATTTGATTTGAGTAGTATTTCTATTGTAATGATGAATTTTTTATTTTTATAAAATAATTACAAATAATATATATTTAAATATGTTAGGATAATTGCCATTACTGGCTCAAAGTCTGAATGGATTTGGGTCGAATATTAATGAGCTCGCGGGACCGGCTCGCAGGTCGTGCTCATTTTTCTGCGAGGTTACACATATATAAGATCTTATAAGCAAATGTTGAGTCTAGAGTAAGATATGTGTCTATATGCACAAAGCCTACTTAACTAGCATGTCATGTCAATGAACAGTACTAACACCATATAAATATATAGATACTACTATTCGAGAGAGATAGAGAAAAACACTTAATAAAATAATTATAATAAATTAAAATAAATGCAAAGTAAAGTTAAACTAAAACCCTAAATATTTTTTATACTTAGAACAGGGCCGGCCCTGGGGTAGGGCAGGTGGGGCCCCTAGGGCCCAACAGAAAAATTATTAAATTTTATTAAAAAAATTCAATTTGGGCTATTTTTTTGAAGAAAAAAAAGTGCGTTAGGGGCTTATTTTTTTTAAAAAAAATTCAGGGCATAATGAAGAAATGTGTTAGGGGTCTTTTTTTTTAAAAAAAATTCAGGGCCCAAAGAAGAAGTGCGTTAGGGGCCCATTTTTTTCAATTTACCCGGACCAAAGAAAATTCAGGGACGGCTCTGACTTAGAAAATGTTACATAATTTTATCGTTTACAATGCCAAAAATTATTTATTTTTTTACATGCGACTTCAATTGGTAGTTTTTGAAATTTTGATATTCTTCTCACTTCATTTGTCTATTTACAGACCAGTTTCTTATTTTTTTTTTTTGGGTAAATTTACCATTACTCACTAAATTATGTGTAAGTTATTATTTTGGTCATTTAATCAAAAAGTTTTATTTGATCACTAAACTATTTAAAAGTTTTTAATTAAGTAACTAGGTTGTTAAACTTTTTTTTTTAAAAATTTCGCCAGTGAGCTTAAAGTGACAATTCAATAATCAATATTGTAGATCAGTACCCATCAATGAGTAGAAGAACATGCCTTAGATCCAAGTCAATTTGATGGTTAGTACCGAAAATTGGAGAAAAAGATTGTTTGAATTTTGGTTTGCATATTCGAGATGTCTAAAGTTATTTCATGAAAAAATTGAACTGTAGAAGAGAAAGAAAAAGAGAATTTTTTAGTGACCAACTTGTAACTTTTTTTAGTTAGGTGACCAAAACGAAAACTTCCCCATAATTTAGTGACTAATATTGTAGTTTACCCTTCTTCTTTTTTTCTTTTTGCATTAAATAAATTTACGTTATGCAGAGGTCATATTTAATTTTGTAATAGAAGAACAAATGAACTTAATTTAAACTTCTGTCGCCACGCGCGTCAATAGGCACTGTAAACACAAAAAATCATCGGACGTCCAATATTTATTTAAAATAGCTGGGTGTCCTTGAGATCGAAACACGTGTAACGCAGAGAGTGGTATTTGTAAGAAAAACCTGCAGTCATTTTAACTATTAGTTCCCGCGTTTTATTGTCAGCTATAATAAATTATTTTTGCTAACGATTAAGATGTTTTAAAAAATGAAAATACATAAATATTTTTATAAAAATAATTAATAATTATGTTAAAAGTAAATTATTATTATTATTAGAAAAAGTATCTAACTTCAAATTTCAGTCTTTTAAACCAATTTTAGTTAAAATTGTTTTTCTTCTGAATTTTTCAGTTAATATTTTGAATTTTGAAATTAGAATTTGAAAGCTAAAATCTAGTAATTTTATTAGATTAAGTTGTTATTTCTTATCTTTCAAAATTAAAAATAATAATTCAATTAACTGTTTTTAAAATTTTGAAACAAAATTTAAATTTATCCTTTTCAAATTTAAATAAAAATAATTAATTATTTCTTAGACTAAACACCCAAAAATTTTCTATAAAAACAGTTACTAAGAAAAAACAGCTATTTTTAATATAAAATAATGACTTCTCTAGAAATTAACAATTATGTTATAAAAATTTAAGAGTTAGTCTCTCTATTTTATTTTTTACAATTTAATCTTTATATTTTATAAAAATTGAAAAGTCAATATCAGCTTTTCAAAATTTATATACAACAATTTAGCAAAATTTAATAATTTAAATTAGTGTTTACCACAACTATATTAACTTCATAATAACTTATTTGGCCCTCCAACTTAATAAAAAGATTTATTTTAGCCCTCCATTTAAATTTTCGCTTCTTTTAGCTCTTAAATTTGTGTTGTTTATCAAATCACCACAAAATAAATGAAAAAGTTAACATCTGTTAACTTTACTGCTGTGGCATCCACGTGGGATATCCATAAACAATTAATTAATTTTTTACGAAAATTTTAATTTTTAATTTTAACTATATCATCTATTTTAAAATGATTTGACAAATAACACAAATTTAAAGATTAAAAGAGACGAAAAATTAAATAATGGACTTCTAAAGTATGAGAACCGACAAATTAAAGCAAAAGGATTAACTCATTAATTTTCATAAAGCAGAAGGATGAACTTCACAATTAGATTTTTTTCTAATAATAAATCTACAAAAAATCTTTTTAAAAATAATACAAAAAAATTATAATAAAAGATATGATTTATTTGATCCTTTATTTTCAGCTTTTTCCTTTTCTCTAGCACCAACCTACACACAATACAACTCAGCCATTAATTTTTCTCATTAAAGTTTTCCCTTTCAACAAGAATTCTGTTTTCTCATTCACAAATCTCCCCACCAGTTTTTTTTTCGTTTCTCTTTCTCTAGAATTCCTCTAGAGGGAGAAAACAAATTGATGTTGAATGATCAATCTTTTGTAAAAAGATTTTCCCTCTCACCCTTCCCTTTATTCAAATCTCTTAGCCTTTTTCTCATTTTCTTTGATTTTCTTTTCACTTCATTCCATTCCCAGTTTTCTTGTTTACATCCCAAAATTTTCTCGAGAAAATAATGTTTTTATGCTTTTTTCTCTGTTCTAAATCCCAAGATCTCTGCAACCCAGTTCTTCTTTTCACGTGATTAATCCAATTTCCCATCCGGGTATCTTCAGTTCTATTTTTTTCCTTGTGAAGTTTCAATTTTTCTTTTGTTTTTATTTTGGGGGGTGGTTAATTTATTAGATTATTTTCATGGATCTTTCTTCCCTATCTCATTTTTTAATGATTTAATCTTACACCAGACCAGAATCCCATATTTTCCTTCATTGTTTTTTTCCCCTGTTTTTCTTTTTCCTTGTTATGGGTTGTGCAAGTTCTAGGCAAAAACGATGCTGGCATTGCCGAGCACCGTATTCACCTGTTCCAAGAAGCTACACAATGCATGTTCATCACCCAGCACAACACAGAGGCGATAGCTACCATGTCGTAGCATTAACATCCACCACATTAGGTAACTTAAAGATAGAATCAAGCCACCAAAGCAATGGCAACAACACCTTCAATGTTGCAGCCTTCAATGGCAATCTCGAAAACAATGGGAAGGTGAAGGAAAAGAAGGAAGAACAAAGAAAAGGTTTGTCCATGATTGAAGCTGAAGTTTGGTCCAAAATGATTGAAGATAAGATCCCAAAAGTTATCCCCAAAACACCTATTGCAACTCCCCCTGGTGAGCCTGAAACAATTAACACTTGGGAATTAATGGCTGGCCTTGAAGACCTTAGTCCTCGTCATCCATCTCATATTAGAAGCTTTTCAAATGGCACAGTGTCTCAAAAGCCATTATGGGTTCAATTTGAAGAAGAAGAAGAAGATCAAAAATCAGATTCAGTAATCACAGATTTCGATCCTGAAATCATTTCTAGCTTTAGGAAAACACTTGAACAACTCCCTTCTACTAACCCTTTTCATCTCAGGCTTAAAAAAGACAAACTTGTTTTATATTTCACAAGTTTAAGAGGTGTTAGAAAGACATACGAGGATTGTTGTCATATTAGGTTAATCCTTAAAACCTTAGGTGTTCGTATCGATGAACGTGATGTTTCAATGCATTCAGGGTTCAAAGAAGAATTAAAAGAGTTAATGGGGGAACAAGGGTGTGGTGGATTGCCGAAGGTTTTTATTGGGAAAAAATACATCGGTGGAGCTGATGAAATAAGGCAAATGCATGAAGAAGGTACACTAATGAAAGCCATTGAAGGGTGTGAAATGATGGATGATGATGATGATATTGGACCATGTGAAGCTTGTGGTGATATCAGGTTCGTGC
This sequence comes from Gossypium rotundifolium, assembly GCA_025506655.1. Lineage (NCBI taxonomy): Eukaryota > Viridiplantae > Streptophyta > Magnoliopsida > Malvales > Malvaceae > Gossypium > Gossypium rotundifolium. The sequence goes on along the minus strand of CP106730.1, from coordinate 12,282,899 downwards.
CATGTGAGACTTGTTCAGGCAGTTGTAAAGTGTACTATGAAGATGATGAAAATGAAGATGGTGTGGAATTAGAACATGAAGATGGTGGAGAAGGTGACTATGGATTCCAAAGGTGTCCGGATTGTAACGAAAACGGACTTATCCGATGTCCGATTTGTTGTTACTAATAAAACGATGAATACCGACTGCTAATTAAGTCAAGTGCAGCATGAAACTTTCCCTACATATATATATTTTTATTTGTGAGTTTGGGTTTTTCTTTTGTACAGTGAGAGTGAGGAGAGTTTGTATTGTAATAAACAGGGTTTTCTTTTCTCATCATAATTATTACCAATCATGTGCTTCTAAGGCTGGTTTTACTTATTATGTTTCTTTCTATAAAAGAAACTTGTAGGACTTTCCAAACAAGTGGAGGATTATACTTCTGAGAATTGCAATTATAGCTATTTTTTCTCTTTCTTCTATATTTTCCCATGTTTTCCCTCACTTCTCTTTCCTAATACAAACTTTTTCCTTATTTTTTAACCAGTATTGCAGAGATTTTTGCATTTTATTCTTTAGAGCAATATCGATCTTTTTATTAAAAATAATTTATCCAGCATGAGATATATATTATATGTCATTGTCAACTTTGTAAAATTTAACCCAATTTTGGATGACTAAACGTTTTTAGCTTCACCCTTGCTTGTATATTTTCAAAGGTGAGGCGAATAACCATGTGAGATGGCTTAAAAGAGTTAGAAATTAGCTCAATGCCATTAATAAAAGACATTAGTGGTAAATGACACTAAAAAAATAATACAATTAAGACCAAGCCAAAACAACTTTTAGTCTTTTTGTTTCTTTTTTTCTACACTTCCTCATCTCCCCCGTTTCATAATCATATCATTGTTTCAGATTCACGGGGGGCCTTCAGCCATAAATTTACATCAAGCTAAGCACCATTTTGCCCCATCTAATCAATCATGTTCAAGTTTCTTGCTGTTACATATAGAAGATAATTACATTTTACACCCTCGGTTTATAAATAGGAGTTCAACCGGTAAAAATATTATAGAGACTTTTGTATTATAAGTCAGATTATATTTTAATCTTTATATTCATAAAAAATAGATAAATTAGTCATTATATGTTAGATCAAATAGTAAATTAATCATTCTGTTAAAATTTTTATTTATTTTACTATTAAAAATTAATCTTTGTACGTCAGTAATGTATAAAATACACGTGATTATTCTGTCAGCCACGTCAATTTTTAAACGTACAAAATGATGATTCTTTTAACAGAAATGACCAATTTGCTTTTTATCTAATGTACAAGGTTTAATATACTCATTTTGAGTAGAGAAATAAAATGTAATCTAATTCTTAATATAAGAACTTCAATAATACTTTGACCGAATTTAATTTAATTGATTCATAATATTCTCGATTTAAGAGTAAGCATCTAATAACCCTAATATTTGAAACCAATCTTTATGAAAGGACATTATATTGAAAAGGGAATGGATTTTATTTGTCTTGTTGCAACATAAAATGTTGTGGAAACAAAAAAAGAAAAGGGTTTGGAATTGTGGCCAATTGCATACTTTGAAAATGAAATATTTGGACACATTTTATAACTCTGAAAGCTACTTGACATAATTTTTAAGTGTGGGATTTGGGTTTTCAGCATTGAGAAACTTAAGGCCAAAGTTAAATCCATAATTGAGACATGGAACTTGATAATAGCTCATCAGTACCCATCCAAGAGTGTTTCATTGCATACAGGAAAAGAGATGTGATTTTGAGTATGTTTATTTTAGTTGTGAGTTATCTTGAATTTGAGTAAGAATAGATTGATTAAATTTCTCGATAATTAATTTTTTATTTTTATTTTTTATTAAGTTGAATTCTTTGAATTTTTTTTTTTTGTGTTTGTTTTAGATAGATTTTCTTGAAATAGTTATTTTAAAAATTGTAAGAAGATTTTCTTTTCATAACAGAAATTTATTTTATAATAATGTAATATTTTATATAAATTTTAATAATAAATCATATCTAATTAAAATTTAATTTGAAATTTGGATAATGGCACGTTAATGGAATAGATAAATAAAGCTAAGCATGATTTTTAAAATGTTCATATTTATATTATTAAAATATTCATTTTATACTATTGAAATATTTATAAATTATAAATATATTATTGAAATATTAATATAAAAGTTTCAATAAAATATTAAGAATATAAATTAAAAAATATTACTAATATTAAAGTTTATTATTGAAATAAAATTATAATATTTAATAATTTAAATAATATTAATAATTAATTATATTGTTAAATATAAATAATTAAATAGTATATTTAATAATATTTAAAATTAATAATATTTGATATCAATATTTTAATATTTTTAAATATTAAAATTAAAAATTATTATTAAAATAATAATATAAGTTTATTTGAAGGTAAGTTTTATATAATATAAAAGGATAAAACAATCTTTCCATTGATCTATAAATTATTTTTCGATTATCAAAAACATAAGAAAATGCAAAATTATTTTCGATGAAACAAACATATACCCTTAACTTAGACTTGGATTCAAGTTATTCCTAGTTCAATTTCCAATATAGTTCAAATTTACCACTTTGATTTTATTAATTTTTTCACCAACTTTGTTAGGTCGAATTTGAGTAGGGATGGATTGAATAAATTCAATAATTTAAGTTTATATTTCTTACCAAGCTGAATTTTATATAATTGATTTTTCGGTTGTATTTGTTTCACTGAAAATAGTTTTCGGAAAATAATTTCTAAATAATGGATTGATTTTCTTTTTTTCAGAAAAGTTGATATATTTCTTTTGGCATAAATATATTTATTACTGTAGGCACCCAAAATTGCCCGACCCACTACAGACAAACAAAAATAGGCCCAACTTACAGATGGCCCAAAAGGCCCAAAAAAATTAAAAAAAAATTCAGATGGCTAGGGTTTCTGAAAACCCTAGCCAAACCAACCCTCCGACCTAATCGCTCCACCGCCATCGTGAGTCGGCCACCGACCCTCCACCTGCTCCCCATACCCTGCAAGAACAGGAGACACGGCAACAGATATCAATGGCAGAAAAAAATATAGGAAAATAATGTATTTTTCTCTTCCAAATTCGGTTATAAAAACCGAACGAAAAACTGTAAAAAAGGGATTTTTTTCTCTGATCGATAGATAAAAAAAGAAAAGGGAAATTTCAAAACACAAAAAAAGGGGTAGATCTGCAAACCTTGAAACCGAGACCGAAAGGTGATTTCTGTTTACTTTTAAATTTCTTTTTCGTTTTTTTTTTCTCTTCGTTGCAAATCCTTTATTCGCAAAATACACCATAAATATATAAACTAAAAAAAATCAAAACAAATAAAAAGAAGAAAAAAATATACCTTTTGAATTTTACACCACAGGTGTACGGTGGTCGGCGGCGAGGCGACGGCGCATGATCGTCAAATCCTCCGGAGAGCCGACCTCTGCAGAGAAAAAAAAAGGGGGAGGATCGGTTTTTTTTAATAGCAGGGGGAAATGATTTTTTTGGAAGGGTTTGTGCCTTAAATAGGCCTCCAAAACGACGTCGTTTTGGGCAGTTCCTCTCAGCACCAAAACGACGTCGTTTTGCCTTGACCAGATCTGACCCACACCCGCTCCAGGGATCCACAGTGTTTTGAAGGAAGGGCTAATTGCACTTTTAGCCCTTCCGTATTTTTTTATTATTTTAATTAAATTTTATTATTTTAAAATCTAGCCCGCACATTTAGTCCGGTTTTCAATATGGTCCCCTTAGACGCGTGTTTAAACTTATGGAAAAATTTCCCTTTTGGTCCCTCCACCCTTTCGCGGCGTGTAAATAGGCCCTTTTCCCTTTCAGGCGTGTAAATAGGCCCTTTTTCTTTTATTTTATTTGAATTGGCCCCAAAACTTAATTTTAAATGCAATTTAATCTGTTTTAATTATTTTGCAATCTTTTTAGTCTTTTGTTATTATATTATTTTTATTACCATTATTATATTTTTATGTACATGTTTTATTGTTATTTTGTTTCACTAATTTCATCATTATTATTATTATTATTATTATTATTATTTACCATTATAATTATTTTATTATTAATATCATTATTATTTCTCTAACATCATTATTGATATTTCTATTATTATTATTACTACTTATATTTATATTTATTTTCTTGGTTTAATACTATATTACTATTATTATGATTATTACTCTTATTTAATATTATTGCTTTAAATATTATCATATCATCATTATTTATCATCTTATTTTAACATTATTATTATTATATTGTTTTTGTATTTATTATTATTATTACTATTATTATATTATTTTTATATGTATATGTTTTTGTTAATTACCTTCATTTTATTTTTTTCTTATTAATGTCATTAATATTATTTTATTATTACTATTTTTTACTCTTAAACATTATAATTTTTATTATTACCATTTATCATTATTGTTTTATTATTATTATTAACTATTATTATTATTTCTTTTACTTTTATCGTTATTATAAATGTGTTACTATCGTTACTCTTTATTTTATCATTATCATTATTATCATCATTTTATCATCAAATTAATTAACTTAGCATTATTACATATATCATTATTATTTTTATGCAACCTAGCTTCGTAATTTATTTCTTTTATCGAATTGTGTTGCATTAACCTTTGCTCGAGTCATCAAGTTTTTTTAAATAATCGATATTTCGTATTAAAGATTTGAGGGAACCGAGCCCTAACTTACTGGATTTCGATTTTTTCTCGTTTAAGCTAAACAATGGAATGTCCCTTTTAAAACCGTAATTTAAATTTTAAATAGAACTCTTAATCCGAAAATTGAAATGTCGCTACCTAACTTCTTGGACTCGACATTTAGATACTTGAGATAAGCTTCTTTCCTAAAATAGAGGTAATCTTAGTATTTGAAATCTCGAGAAATCGAGCCCTAACTTCTGGGTTCCGGTTTCTCATTTGACAAATAACGAAAGATCCTCTTCAAAACGAAAATCAAGTTTTAAAAGACGAGCTTAGTTTGAGTCTAAAGTATTGCATACTCTAACTTCATGGACATGATGCTTTATCTCTCGAAAATAAGAGAGTCTTAGCGTCCTTTCCAATACCTTCAAAGTTTGAAAATAAAAAGCATTGTATTTTCGAACCCTTTCAAAGTTTTCAACAAATAGGACATCAATCAATCAGTTTGGTACCGATTTGGCGTGTCGAGGTGCTAATCCTTCCTCGCACGTAATCGACTTCAACCCTTTTTCTCAAAGTTCGCGGACCAAAAAGCATTGTTTTAGTAAATTAAATGTTTTATTAAAACAAAGGTGATCCGATCACACCAAATAAAATCGGTGGCGACTCCTTTCTTTCTTTTTTTCAAAAATCGAGTCGACCGCGTCGCCATCGTTTCATCAAAAATGGTTACGATGACTTGGCGACTCCACTTGGGACTCGAGGTCAAGCCATGGATTGATTGATTTTGTCCTTTTAATTAAAATGGTTTTGAAAAATCATGCTTCTTTTAATGCACCTTCAATATTGGTCTCAGAATACTTTGGCATTGCATTGCATGACCGTTGTGGTCACACCTTTAAGTGGGAGCGAAGCTATGCCTTCGTGAGGTTTTCACCTCCGCATGGGCTAGTGGATCGCTTTGAATACATCCGTACCTATGTCTTCGTGAAGTTTTCACTTCGCATGGCCATAGGAAATGTATTCCCCAACCAAACTCGGTCCGTATGAGCCTATAATGGGTGAGGATCGAGGAATCTGCTGGTTCGGGTACCTCGAACTTTAGAGCTAAATCGCATATAGCAAACCCTAGGAGCCCACCTTAGGTAAAGCTATGTCAAACCTTAGTGGTCACCCAGATAGGTGTTTATTTATTTTACCTGCTTTATATTCCATGATACTAACTTGTTGTGTTTCATTCTTTTGTGCATATCATTACATATTTTAAGAAGCATCGATTCGTGATCCGTTTCTGAGTTAGAAAGCTGGTTATGGAGAACGGGTTCCTTGATAAAGTGGAAGACAATGCAGTCGTCCGTACATAGTAAGAACCTAGGCAGTTAGAAGGGTATAGATCCATTTGAGCAAATGGGGCAGTGCTAAAATCTCAGCCACCTATGCTTCCTAATGTTGTTCCGATCAAAACTAAATTGGATGTGAAAAAGATTGTATGACATTTCATGGCAATGCATGGTAGAAAGTAATTATACTCACCAATCACTTCAAAGTGAGCGGGTAGGGTACGGATAGACACTTCTACCATTACAGTGTTTCTCTTTCATATGAAGATGGCAACCCTGTAGAAGACAAGGGTGTTGGAAGGAAAGTGATTGGCAGAAGGCAAGAGACCTATGACAATGAATTGGCTGAAAAGGACTTTGCTTACGACGTGGAGAAAAGTTTATTTACTGTTGATGCTCTTCCAAATAACAAGCATAAGTTTACAATTGTATTTAAGGATGTTACATCTAACAGAAACAACGATAGTGCAAGACCTGATGACTCAAACGGCGCGAACAGGAAATCTGAAAACTCTCAAGAAACACTGAAGGTGATGGTTGTCATTTTAAGGTAACATGCTGCGAAGAAGGGATGCCTACTGGTTTGCCAATCTTTCAAGATAATTGGACCAGCTTCACAGATGTTGGAGGAGGTACCCTTGACTATAGGGGTTTCTATTCAAGTTTCATAGCCACTCAGAGAGGCCTTTCCCGGAATATTCGTCCTAGTCCGGTTGTGGATTCTTTGCCAATCAGAATGCCATAGATCCTGGCTAAACGAAGCCTTGAGAACCTGAGGACAAAAGTCAGTCCATCCAATTACGAGTACAAGATCACTGGATTGAGCGAGCAGTTGTACAAAGATCCGTTGTTTTAATTGAAGGAGAAAAGTGTGAAAAAGTTAATGGTGAAGCTGAGAATCCAGAGATTACTGTCTATAATCATCACAATATACAGTCACACTTCTTTGCAAGACTTGCTATGCTTTAATGTCGGAGAGCCGAAACAACCTACATACATTCCTTTGGAGCTCCATTCCTTGATGTACTTGCAATTGACAAAGCACTAACTAGAGAGCTTCTTTGGTTAAAACAGAAATCTCAGGAAAGAGTGAAAGCCTTATCCTATGCTTCACAGGGGAGCAACCATAGTGCCGAGCCAATGCTGCGTTCTTGTGGTGTTTCTTTCAGCACTAATTTCACCCAAGTCGAAGGTCGTTTCTTTCTGAAGAATGAGGGATGGAATTGGTAGAACCATCTAGGATGGAAGGATAGGCTGTTGCGAACTTCTGGGCTCATCGTGGTGATCCAAACAACATTGCAAGGGATTTGATTCTTGTGAAGATATGAAAAGAATTTGTATTGACCTGGTTAGATAGATTCAAAGAGACGAACCAGAATAGATGATTTTCACCTGTGGTTGGAATTGGAAAAGCTATTGAACAGATACAATCTAAAATGTCTGGAGCTCCGCAGTTCCTTCTTGGTCTAGAAAAACTCTAATCTTTCTGAACCATGAAAGCGAAAGAATCCCTTGGAGTACGACGCTAGCTAGAGTAAATGATCAATACTGAAAAAACTAATGCTAAGCTAGGATAGTCTCCTCACTACCCTCAAAGCTGTAACTCTGTAATCGAGTTGAAGTTAAGTCTGAACAAGATTAAGGAAATAAAGTGTAGTTAAATTTAGCATTACACAATTGTGAACTACGGATCAAGCTTCTTGAAACAAGAGAGAAGTGTTGGAGAGAAGAACTTCATTATTCTTATGATCATCAAGTTAAAAAGTCAAGATTACCTCATGAGGGGAATGATGGTTCAGATGCAACAGGTAGTTGGTCATCTACAGATTTTGGCATTACATGTGGATATGTTAAGCATAAAATATGGGCTACAGTCTGATCACAGTCAAGAGCTAGCTCCATTGCTTGGGAAATCAAAACTTTTAGGACTTAGGACGAAAGCATACAGTAGTCCATTTTATGTAAAAGAACTTGTTTTCTAATGAAGTTTTCTAAAATGAAGTTGATCAGAATCGATGCCTCTTTGCATTCATGTATTCGCACTACATTGCATTCGCATTACATTGCATTCATTTGCATTAGACTTTTACAAAAGGACCCTAATTAGGCAAAATGTTTGATTAACACGGAAAACATGGAACAAAGGTTAGCGAGGATAGAGCAAAGGCAAATCTGATGCAAGAGCAATTGATCCAAATTCAACAAGAAATGCGAGAGCAAATGCTAGACTTCAAAAGAACATGATGGGCATTAACTCGGTTACTAGCCGGAGGACTTAAAAAGGAGTGACCCGGTGGATCGACAATGTGGATAATGATGAAGACATCATTTATTCCCCAATAAATGTCCCACTCAACCAGACGCACATTCTCGCGTGGTACTGTCATTATTGGATCTCAATATAGGATCGATACTTGGTCTTCTTGAATTCTCAATGGGCCTCGTAATGAGCAAGTCAATCGCATTGTTTTGGCCTACCGAGGCAAAGAAAAGGGAGAAGGGCTTCAAAAGCCTCAAGAGGAAGGATAAAGATGGTGCTAGCAGTGGGTATGCAAGGGTTATTCAAACCGTTCTGATGAGACCGACCAAAAAGGCGCTTACACCACCGTCCTCCCAAAGCAAAACCCAATTCGGATCGTATTGAAAAACCTCGGATCACTCCTATTCCCATGACGTATAGAGAGTTATACGAACTTATTTGATATGCATATTGTAGCTCCTTATTATATAAAACTCATCGCAACCTCCATACCCAAAGATGGTATAACCTAAATGTCCATGTAAGTATCATGCGGGGTTACAGGACATTTGATAGAAAATTGCACAGCTTTCAAGAAGTTGGTGGAAAAATTCGTCAAAATGGGTGTTGTGGAGATAGGCGACGCACCAAAAGCAGAAGCATGAACCTGGGAGCATCTTAAGCAATAAAACTGTGGAAGTAATTCCTATAGTATTAGAAGCTTACCTAGAGTAATGTACGAAGTATACTTGTTGCTTTAAGCCTAGAAGCAATAAGATCTCTTTTGTGAAATAGGCTCATGTTCTGAATTACTACTTCAATAAAATGCATCTTTTGAACCAATATTTTTATTTTCCATGCTATACATTCTATTCTTTTATTCTTCATTCATGAATAATCATTCATTATCTGGAAATTACTTTCATACCGGCGATGGGTCCAAAATATCAATGACATGAGCGACGCTGTTACGGACTCCCTTTCTAGTGAGATATGTGTCTAGAAGAATCTAAGGACTTAGAAGATGACAGAGATTGCAACTTACTTCCTAACTTGTTAAAAATGGTAGATCCTACCTCGCGAGATGTCAGCCAACACTGCAAGCCAACGAGGAAGATGAAGATGAAAGCTTAGCTCACCGCAAGAATAAGGCAAGACATTATCGCATGATAACAGTTAGACACATTAAGGCCACTGAAACGTGGATTCCTATATGTGAGGCATGGACGCTATTAAGCCAATCTACTCAAGAGCTTTGAGCCAGCATCGGTTCATATTCATAGCCTTTGGTTACTTTACTAAGAGGGTAAAGGTCGCTTCACATGTCAAAATTACAAAGTCAGCGGTCGTCTACTCCAACTTCAAATTCAATTTCCAAAAAAAAAATAAAAAAATAAAAAAAAAATCAAAAAAAAAGAAGAAGAAGAAAAAGAATAAAGAGTGAATGGCGATAAAGAATGCCAGAAAGAAACGTGTTGGCACGAATTTATAGTCTGACACTACATCAAGACAAAGAAGATAGCCAAAACCATTCAAAATTTTTGAAAATGACCGAGACTTGTAAAGGTTGGCATAGAAGTTACCATTTACCTTCTAGGTTTCTTAAAAGTTGGCCAGGACTTTCACCGGGGCATCTTTCCCATTGGTTTATTAAAAGGGAAACAATTGTTGGAAGATAAGATTCCTTTTCACAAGCTTTGATTTGGTTGGGTGAAGCAAAACGTCTACAGTAAGCTTGATTGAAAGTACTCATGGTCGAGTGTACCAAAAATGTATGATATGGGCTTATGACAAAAATGTTCGCTCAAAAGAATTTCGTGGAGAAAGACACGGCATTAAGAAGGGTTCTGCGTATTCAAGAGGACTCCGAAAAGAAAAGTAAATGCCTTATGCAGCAAAGAAGGCTTGTTCTGGGGAAACACGGATACTAATCAAGATGGTGGCAAGGACCTGTCCAATCCGGTGAGTTCAAATTCAAAAAAAAAAAAAGAAGAGTCCTGCAAAAAAAAAAAGAGTTTTGCAAAAAAAATGGTGAAAAAGAACAAAAACGAAAAAACACGAAAAAAGAAAAAAAGAGAGGTCGAGGCGAAAACCCGCAAAAGGCACCTTAGGATTAAAGGGGATTTGAGTTGAAAACCCGAGAAGGGCAGCTTAAATTTTGATCAAAAGGAAGGCATACGGTAGCCTTACCACGCTTGAGTTAACAATGAAGAAGTATGTTGTGTCTTGGAGCATCGACAAAGTACTCCAGATCCCCTAAACACATATGGAGCCTAAAATGGTCCTCAAGAAGTTTGAACAGAGAAGCTCAGGCTGCGATATCTGGGGCACCTAGTTTCTTGCAAGATACACTGCCAATAAATTTATTTCCTGATTGCACTCGCTACTTTTGTTTAACCCATTGGTTTCGAGCTATGCTCCTAACTAACTTCGTTCTTATCCATAGTTATGATCTCTTTCAGATATTTTGCATTGAAATAACGATTAATGAACTAACGACACTTTCACAAAAAAAGAGTTTCACATATTACTCTAGGAAACTTATAAGTAGTATCGGAACCTAAAACAGGACCATTGCTTAAAAATCCTCGAGTTTAGAGGACAGGAATAATGGTGGAGAAAAATTCTGAACTAAGGCTATCTCTGCGGATTGAAAACAGTGATTGAACAAATGACGAGGTATTACGTAAATAGTACCATCTCGATAAAAAAAGGGTGATGTATGAATGGGGAATCATTCGCGCGAAGAATGATTTTGTATCCATGCAATTATCATGTGTGCACACCTGGTCACGATCCACAGGAATGAAAAGGTACAACAGACCAAATCAACAAATTCTATACCCCTGAGTCGTAATGGGTTTGACTGAAGATGACATAGATTCTACACCCCTGAATCGTAGTGGGATGGATTGAAGATGACACAATTTCTATACCCTTAAGGCACAATGGGTTGATCTGAAGATAGTATAGGCCTTAAAGTCCTGTATGTACCGTGGAGTGCGTCTTGAAGTCACATTGGGGCAAATTGTTTGAGCAAAATATGATTGTTTCTTTGAGTTTCTGGCAAAGGTACCTGCGATAGCGAGATATCAGGGTTGTACGACTCTGGCGAGCGATGAGCGATGATAACCTTAAGCATAAAAGGATCATTCATCATCATTAGGGCGTGCAATCATCGCATCGTGATCCTTGTACATTTTCAAAGAAAGAATCATTATCATGACATCCGCATTCATGCAAATATTTTTCATAATATCATTTAGTTAGGAGCGTTTGATTTATTACGGTCATTGCATTTTAATGAAAAATCATCATTCTCATGACATTCTGCATTCATGTAAGTGTCATCCATATCACGCGTAGTCAGGAGCATTCGAGTCATTCCGACCATAGCATCCGTATCATTTGGCATAAAAACTTAAGTCTACAGGATACGTCCCCAGAGGTCGATGTAGCAACACTGGTGAAGCCATCATCCTATCGCCACTGACCAAAGGTGGAATAGGTTGGAAACCATGCTATTGCCACTGACCAACCAAAGGTGGAATAGGTTGGAAACCATGCTATTGCCACTGACCAATGGTGGAATAGGTTGGAAACCATCCTATTGCTACCGACCAGCAATGAAATAGGCTAAAGATTGTCTTATTGCCACTGACCAGCAGTGGAATATGTTGAAGATTGCCCTATTGCCACTGACCAGCAGTGGAATAGGTCAAAAATTGTAGATCTTGTCGCCCTAACCAGTAGTGGGGCAAGATCGAAGGCAAATCGTGGCTCCCTAACTAGTAGGGAACATGATTTAGGCCACCATCCTATTACCACTGAGCAGCAGTGGAATAGGTCAAAATTGTAGATCTTGTCGCCCTAACTAGTAGTAGGGTAAGATCGAAGGCGAATCTTGGCTCCCTAACCAGTAGGGAACATGATTTAGGCCACCGTCCTATTACCACTGACCAACAATGGAATAGGTCAAAATTGTAGATCTTGTCGCCTAACCAAGAGTGGGGCAAGATCGGCGAATCTTGGCTCCCAACCAAGAGGGAACATGATTTAGGCCACATCCTATTACCACCCACCAACAATGGAATAGGTCAAAATTGTAGATCTTGTCGCCTAACCAGAGTGGGGCAAGATCAAGGCTAATCGTGGCTCCCAACCAATAGGGAACATGATTTAGGCCACCGATCCTATTACCACCGACCAGCCAGTAGAATAGGTCAAAATTGTAGACCTTGTCGCCTAACCATGAGTGGGGCAAGATCAAGGCGAATCTTGGCTCCTTAACCATGAGGGAACACGATTTAAGCCAACGTCCTATTACCACCGACCGGCGGTGGAATAGGTCAAAATTGTAGATCTTGTCGCCCTAATCGGTGAGTGGGGCAAGATCGGCGAATCTTGGCTCCCAACCAGAGGGAATATTATTTAGGCCACTGTCCTATTACCACCCACCAAAGTGGAATAGGTCAAAATTGTAGATCTTGTCACCCCAACCAAGAGTGGGGCAAGATCGAAGGTGAATCATGACTCCACAACCAAGAGGGAACATGATTTAGGCCATCAATCCTATTACCACTAACCAAAGTGGAATAGGTTAAAATTGTAGGTCTTGTCGCCTAACCAAAGAGGGGGCAAGATCGAAGGCAAATCGTGGCTCCCAACGGTAGGGAACATGATTTAGGCCACCATCCTATTACCACCCACCAGCGGTGGAATAGGTCAAAATTGTAGATCTTGTCACCCTAACCAGTAGTGGGGTAAGATCGAAGGCGAATTTTAGCTCCCTAACCAGTAGGGAACACGATTTAAGCCACCGTCCTATTGCCACTGACCAGTAGTGGAATGGGTCAAAAGAAAATTGTAGATCTTGTCGCCCTGACCAGTAGTGGGGCAAGATCGAAGGCAAATCTTGGCTCCCTAACCAGTAGGGAACATGATTTAGGCCACCGTCCTATGTCCTTGACCAGCAGTGGAATAGGCCAAAAATTGTAATTCCTGTCCCTAACCAGTAGGGAGCATGGTTTAGTCCTATTGCCTTAACTAGCGGTGGAATAGGCTGAAGACCGAAGACCTCATTTCTCTGAAGATGCAGTTGAGCAATCTAAAATAAACAAGTCACATCCCATGGAAGTCGCAGCAAGGGCAAATTGAAACCACAGGTCCTATCTCGTCGAAATAGCGGTGGAATGGATCGAAGTGACAAGATGCGGTGGACTAGAATGAGGCTACATGAAGAAGAGAAGCACCAAAGAAGCCAGACTCAAGAAGACCGACAAATTTGTCCTTTTTATGTCTTTGCTCTATTCCTGTTACGACAATGAGCAAGAGGGCAATATAGGCACCCAAAATTGTCCGCCCATTACAGACAAACAAAAATAGGCCCAACTTACAGATGGCCCAAAAGGCCCAAAAAAATTAAAAAAATTTTCAGATGGCTAGGGTTTCTAAAAACCCTAGCGCCGAACCAACCCCCTCTGACCTAACTACTCCACCGCCACTGACAGAGTCGGCCACCGACCCTCCACCTGCTCCCCATACCCTGCAAGAATAGGAGACACGGCAACAGATATCAATGGCAGAAAAAAATACAGGAAAATAATGTATTTTTCTCTTCCAAATTCGGTTATAAAAATCGAACGAAAAACTGTAAAAAAGGGATTTTTTTCTCGATTGATAGATAAAAAAGAGGGAAATTTCAAAACACAAAAAAGGGTAGATCTGCAAACCTTGAAACCGAGACCAAAGGTGATTTACATTTACTTTTAAATTTTTTTCTTTTTTTTTTTCTCTTCGTTGCAAATCCTTTATTCGCAAAAATACACCATAAATATATAAACTAAAAAAAATCAAAACAAATAAAAAGAAGAAAAAAATATACCTTTTCGAATTTTCGTCCACCGTGTACGGTGGCCGGTGGCGGTGGCCGAAATCCCTCCGGAGAGCCGACCTCTGCAGAGAAAAAAGGGGAGGATCGGGTTTTTTAAGAAAGGGGAAATGATTTTTTGGAAGGGTTTGTGCCTTAAATAGGCCTCCAAACGACGTCGTTTTAGGCAGTTCTCGTGCACCAAACGACGTCGTTTGGCCTTGACCAAGATGGGACCCGACCCGCCTCAGGGGATCCACGTGTTTTTAAGGGAAGGGCTAATTGCACTTTTAGCCCTTCCGCATTTTTTTATTGTTTTAATTAAATTTTATTATTTTAAAATCTTGCCAGACATTTAGTCCGATTTTCAATCTGGTCCCCCTCGACAACTAACGTTTAAACTTATGGAAAAATTTCCTTTTGGTCCCTCCAGCCCTTTCGCGTGTAAATAGGCCATTTTCTTTTATTTTATTTGAATTGGCCCCAAAACTTAATTTTAAATGCAATTTAATCTGTTTAATTATTTTGCAATCTTTTTAGTCTTTTGTTAATTATTATTATTATTATTATTATTACCATTATTATTATTTTATTATTATTATTATTATTATTATTATTATTATTATTATTATTATTATTATTATTATTATTACTTATTAGCCCTATTTATTTTCTTGGTTTACTACCTATTATTATCCTTATTACTTATTACTACTCTTATTTATATTATTTTTAAATTTTCGTATTGTTTACCGATTCTTACTATTATTATTATTATTATTATTATTATTATTATTATTATTATTATTATTATTATAAATATGTTATTATCACCATTCTTTATATTAATATTACTATCATTACATTTTCTTTATAATATATATATTAATATATATTACTATTATTTTGTTTACTAATTGACATTTTATTATCATCATCGTTTTGTTATTATTATTGTTTGAATATTATTATTATTATTATTTATATTTTTTACTATTATTTGTTTACTATTATTTTTATATTATTACCATTGTTATTACCATTATTTTCATCGACATCACTATATTATTTTTACCTATTATTATTATTTTTTTTCCTTAGGTCATTATTGTCAATATCCTTATTGTGTTGCAAACTAATCTTCCTCGATGTCTCAAGTTTTTTATAACGACCAACATCCGTATTAGTGATTCGAGAAAATCGAGCCCTAACTTCTTCGGGTCCGAATTCTCTTGTTTAAACTAAACAACGGAATACCCTTTTAAAATCGTAATTTAAATTTTGAATAAGATACTTGTTCTCAAAAATTCGAAATGTCGCGCCTAACTTATCGGACTCGACATCTTGATACTTGAGACAATCTCTTTTTCCTAAAATGGAGGCAATGTCCCTAATTTGGCTTTTCGAGAAACAAGCCCTAACTTACTGGGTTCGACTTCTCGTTTGACAAATGACGGGAGATCCTCTTCAAATAAAAAACCAAGTTTTAAAAGGCGAGCTTAGTTTCGGGAGTTTAAAGTATTATGCCCTAACTTACTGGACATGATGCTTTATCTCTTTGAAAATAAGATAACCTTAACGTCCCTTCCAATTCCTTCAATTTTGAAAATAAAAAGCATTGTATTTTCGAACCCTTTCAAAGTTTTCAACAAATAGGACATCAATCAATCGGTTTGGTACCGATTTGAGCGTGTCGAGGTGCTAATCCTTCCTCGCATGTAATCGACTTCAACCCGTTTTCTCAAAGTTCGTGGACCCAAAAGCACTGTTTTAGTAAATTAAACGATTTATTAAAACAAAGGTGATCCGATCACACCAAATAAAGATCGGTGGCGACTCCCTTTCTTTTCTTTTTTTCAAAAATCGAGTCGACCGCGTCGTTTACTGTTTCACCAAAAAATGTTTACGATAATAGATTTTAGTGAACATTGAAATTGGACTCAATAAGTGATTTGTCAATTTAAATTGTGATTGGCAGGAGGAGTTAGTGAATTGTATGTCTATGAATTGTTACATGTTTTTGTCTGAAATACAGAGGAAATGATGGTACTTGATACATAAAAATATGAGATTGTGATATATATATATATATATATATACAAAACATGGAGTATGTTTGATAAATGTGTTTATTCATAATTATAGAAATGTACATCTCAAGTGTACTATTTGTGTAAAGATAATGATTTCAAATAATCTGAAAGTGTTCTGTATTCTTTGGTAATGCCTCGTAACCTTGTTTCGGCAACGAATACGGCTTGGGGGTGTTACAAGATAAATAAAGCTAAGCATGATTTTTAAAATGCTCATATTTATATTATTAAAACATTCATATTTATACTATAAAACATTTATTATGAAAATAAAATTATAAAATTTAATAATTTATTAAAATAATAAATAATATTAATAATTAATTATATAGTTTGATATAAATAATTAAATAGTATGTTTAATAATATTTAAAATTAATAATATTTGATATCAATATTTTAATATTTTTAAATATTAAAATTAAAAATTTATTATTAAAATAATAATATAAGTTTATTTGAAGGTAAGTTTTATATAATATTAAAGGGTAATAAGTTTTATATAATATTAAAGGGTAATTCAATCTTTCCATTGATCTATAAATTATTTTTCGATTACTAAATTATTTTCAATAAATAAACATAAGAAAATGCAAAAAAAAAACATTTTGGATGAAACAAACATACCCTTAACTTAGACTTGGATTCAAGTTATTCCTAGTTCAATAGTTCAAATTTACCACATTGATTTTATTAATTTTTTTCACCAAACTTTGTTAGGTCGAATTTGAGTAGGGATGGATTGAATAAATTCAATAATTTAAGTTTTATTTCTTACCAAGCTGAATTTTATATAATTGATTTTTAGGTTGTCTTGTTTCACTGAAAATAGTTTTAGGAAAATAATTTCTAAATAATGGATTGATTTTCTTTTTTGAAAAAATTGATATATTCCTTTTGGCATAAATATATTTATTACAAAATATTGCTGTGGCATTTTCTTTTGGGAGTCGAAATTTATTTTATAATAAGATAATATTTTATAATAATTAATATCTTATATAAAATTAATAATAAACAATGCCTAATTAAATTTTAATTTAAACTATATATATTATATACATGAGAGTGGATGGTAAAACATTAGGGTTGAATTAGATAAACAAAGTTAAGCATCATTTAAAAAAATACTAAAATTGAAATTAAATATTAACATTTAATAAAAATGAAACTTTAATTTCAAAATTTAATCTAATAAAAGTGACGTCAAAAATTTAATATAAAATTAAATTGAATAATAAATTTACAATTTAGTTTTGAAGTATCAATAAAACTAAGATATAGTGACAGATTTTAATTTTTGCCCAAATTTCTATATTGATTAACCTATTTTCGATATTATTTAATTTAAACTCAAATTTTTCAAAAGGATATTTTGGTTTATATATACCATTATACTTTGAAATTGTGTAAATTTACTACTTATTTTTAATTGATTGAATATTATTATTAAACTTTGAATTAATTTTGTGCAGTAATTTTGATTTTTTAAAATAAAATTTATAATCAACATTGATTTTCAATGATTTCAATACAAAATTATAAAAAAAAAAAAAAAAACCTTCCAAGGATTTTATTTGAATAACATACCATAACAGATGTTAAAACTTAAGAAATTAATATAGATTATTTATTTTATGAAAGAAAGATTAGAAAAATTTTAAAAAATTACCAAAAAGTTAAGTTCAGTTTTATTTCTAAAATAAATATTCTTTGCTATATATTTTCCATAATTTTACCATATTTAATTATTAATAAAAGAATATTATTTTTATTAAATTTTGTTTCAAATTATTCCAAATTAAAGTTGGGAGTAGGGAGAAAAATATTTAGTAGCAAAATTCAACCTTTTTTTTTTTTAACAAAAATATTAAGTGTAATAGTAAATTTGAGTTTTCAACTCGACTATGAAATTCATACTTGTAAAAGATAATAATTAATGTAGAATTCACCATCAATAAACCCTTTCTGCATTTCATATTTCCAATATGACAGACTATGAACTTAGAAGGTAAACAAAAAGGGATCCCAAAACACGCATTCGGCGTAAGATCATCTCATGTTCATATCGTCTTTTCAAATTCCGTTACGTTTATATCGTATGTTACCTTTTGATATGGCAAGGGTGAATTTCTTCAGCAAACCCCATCTCATTAAATGAACAAACAATCAATAAAAGTGACCAATAATTCTCACATTTACACCCATCAAACTAAACTTTCTAGTTATTGTCAATGTACGGAAGCGTATACTAGACCGGTATGTAACAGATACAAGTATTTTATCATTTCTACGCACTGGAAAAGACCAGCAAAAGGGTTTTCTGTGCACTTAACTAGGTGTGTGTTTGTTTGTTTCCATGTTTACCCAGATCAGCGGCCGCTTCAGCTGCACGGTTCAACATGCCCGAAACCCAAAGTGCTCCCTTGGCAAAATAGCTGCTATTGACTACGGCGTTGGTAGCTGCTACAGCGGTTCTCCCTGTAAAACTTGCAGCTGTTACCACTGCAGTCCCAGTAACTGATGCAACTGATTTGGTGATATCCGAAACATGATACTTCTCGTCCACTGATTTTACAGTTTCCATGCTAGTGTTAATCTTATCAGTGAGGCCGATTCTATTGCTAAGCTCAGCAACTTTGGCTGCTGCAGTAGCCGAGACCCGATAGGACTCGTCTAAGTCTTTGGCCTTGATAAGAGCATCTTTGCCTAAAACATATCCCTTGGCTACCATTGTTTTGACAACAGTCACCGCTTCTCCAGGACTAGAAACAAATGGGTGCATATGAGTAACCTGCGGAGATATAATCAGCGGTTTAAAATCACCCAAGTATTCAAATCTCTTGCCGAGAGTCTGATTGGTAACATGTGTTTAGAAGGGTATTGAAAACAAGCAATCGACTTGCTCTTCTTATTGAAGAAACCGATACATACCGACGAGCTAGTATCCTCTTCAGTCTTCCATGTAGAACTATCCCAAGGATATGAATCATCACCATACGAACCCCACTTTGATATGCATACGGACTGATCACCAATTGTAGCTCCCTGAAGAATCAAAGTTCAGTCAGTAATGAGAGATATAATAACTAAAAAATCAAGAAGCCAAGATGCATAACGTTCTGTTGCTAAAGATCAAGATTAAGAGTCTATCTTAACTTACTGTCTATCTCAATTTTCAAATTAAAAGTTTAAATTGACCAACGTTTTATTTTCCGATCAAGGGGCATCCCTATTACCAGTTTTCACCTTATAGGCTTAAGTCGCAAGAAGTGGAAGCGGCAGATCTTATACGACTGAGTGGCAGCCTTACATGGAAAGCAGTTTATTCAATTACGTAAACTGATACTCATAAGTCATGCCATATTAATGCAAACAGGATGTAATGGTTGCATTTCAAAATCAAAACATACGGTGCTAATGGTTAGAAGCATCCAAGTAGCTAAAAGAACACACGATTTCTTTTTCTTTTATAAATGGAATGAAAGTTAATTTCTCTGTAAGTACAAGTTAGAGCCTTACACTGAGTAAGACAGCAGTTTCGAGCGAATAGGCATCTTTAAATGTCACATAAGCCGTACATGCATATTCGCCACATCTGTTTAAGAAAGCAGCTCTTGTCATAATACAGCATGAATTTCTTGGTAATAGAATCAACGAAATCAGGCACAAGAGGTTCAAAAGAGTGATCAAGGAAAAGCTAATATTCCTCACTATGCTAAGGTGTACCTACGCAATAAGGTTATATAATAAAGTGATGCAAGAGCATCTACTGAGGCGCTTACAGCTATGTCCAGATTTGATCAACATCTCGATTATTGCAAAGGCTCATTAGCTCAAGAAATATGTCAAATGCAAGAAAAAAATCACACTTGCTGTAAATTTGTTCAGAATATGGAATAAGATGGTAAAAGTAACATGGAGGCCCCTATACTAAGAGTCAGATTGCTTTTTGGCCCCTCTCCTAAAAAAAAGAGCTAATTAGTCTCTGTACATTAGATCAAAGAGTAAATTGGCCACTTTTGTTAAAAATTTCATCCATTTGTACTATTAAAAACTAGCTTGGCTAATGGAATAATCAGTGACATGTGGCATGCCACATGTACCTCATGCTGACATACTAGAACCAGTTTTTAACAATAGAAATAGCTGGAATTTTTAACAGAATGATCAATTTGTTTTTTGATCTAATGTACAGGGACTAATTTGCCCATTTTTTTGAGTAGAGGGGGCAAAATGCAATCTAACTCCTAATACAAAAGCCTATATGATACTTTTACTGGAATCAGATGCATGTATCTAAGCAGATGCTGTTAAAGATACTTGTTGTGTCCACATTTAATCAGATCGGAGATACCAAGTATCTCATAATAAAGCATTTCAGACAAAAGAACTCTTGCTTCTGACTTTTCCTAAAATAAGTACAATAAGTAAAATTAAGCAGCTTGATCATAAAAAAAACATTGATTTTCCATAAACAAACAAGATTAAGATTATCAATGATCCAACAAGAAATCATTTCAGACAAAAGACTTCTTAGCTTTTGTCTTTTTCTTATAGCCCTCAAAGAACCAGTAAATTTGTAAACACTAATTAGCTCAAGAAATATGTCACAAGCAAGGAAAAATGGAACTTGCAGTAAATTCGTACAGAATTAAGAATCATATTCATATAACCATGCAGATTCATTAATAAGATCAGAAATATCAAGTACCAAACAAGAAAGCATTTCAGACAAAAAGAGCCCTCGCTTTTGACATTTTTCCTAAAGGAGTTGACAAGTAATAAGTAAAATTAAACAACTTGAACGTAAAATCTTCCTTGATTCAAGAAACTTGTCACCATAAAGGAACTTGCTGCTAAGTACATTTGTACGGATGAGAGAAATTCTACTCAAAAACATTGATTTTCCACAAAAACCGAGATTGAGATTACCAATTATCCAACAAGAAATCATTTCAAGCAGAAGATTTTGTAGCTTTTGACTTTTTCCCCCCTCAACAACAAATTTGCAAATGCACAACAAATATGAAAAAAAATCATGAACGTACACCATCATAGAGAGTGATTTTTGGGGTTTAGTCCAAAACCAGAAACGGAGAAGCAACAGATACCTGATAATTTCAATATGCTCAATTGCACCACAGTATGCGAAAAAGTCACAAAGATCCTTCTCGGTAGCTTTTGGAGATAAGCTCGTAATTTCAGCTGTGTAACCTCCAGGGTACATTGTCTTAAACTGAGATAAAAATCAGCCAAAAAAGAACCTATTTAAAGGTATTTAAATAAAATTTTAGAAGCACACATAGAAGTAGCTTGATAACGCAGATATCATCATTGTTCATTCAATACTTTATAATTCCGAAACCACAGCAATCCCAAGGTACAAGGATACTTATGGATGATTTTGAGGTAAACAGTTCTCAGTGGTCCTAACAGCCAAGCTCTCTCTTCGATAGATTGTTTCATTGGTATAAAATGAAAGCCAAAAATTCATGGGTTCTTCTAAAATCAAATGAAAAATACTAATATGGTTGCTGATTTTCTAGCATTGATTAGCCTTATTTCAACATTAACATAATTAAAGATGCCAAAGCCATTTTACCAAACTCAGTAATCCCAAGCAAGGTGCCTTAATCTACTCCAAGATCTGCTTGAATACACCCCAATAAATCTTAGTTCAAGTCAAAAGTAATAAAGGGGATGAGTTTTAGGGACAGCCATAGCCCATATAATCCTCCAAAGTGAAAACTTTAAATTGGCTTTCATTGTAAACAATGTAAACTTTAAGCAAGATTATCGAACTTTTGGCTAAAGTTCAAAAAAGGGTTCAACCTACAATAAAGAATATTGATAAATACCTAACTATAAAAAAAATTAAAAATCCATTCTCAAGCTTCCTTTACGCTTGATGAAAGAAAAAAATCATGGGTTATCAACAATGGGGGCAATTAATGAGTGATAGAACCAACTTTTTCCACCAAAAATCAATTAAAGGTCAGCTTGACACTAATTATTTGGCAAGCATGTATTCAATTGAGATTCTTGAAAGAAGTGAAACTTATTGAAAACCCAGAAAGTAAAAAAAAAAAAAAGGAAAACTGAATTCATTAAAACCCTTAATGCATTCAAGAAAGAAAAGGAAAAACTGATCAAATAAGGTGAAAAAAAGAACTGGGTATCACTGGATTTGCTAGAAAAGAAGGAAAATTGAGAAAAGATTGAAGCTTTATAAAAATTATGATACATTTACATACCTGTTTTTTAGTTGTTGATGATGATGAATCAGATGGTTAAGAGCTTAAGCATGGGAAAGAAGGGGAAAGAAAGATAGAGACAACTAACCAAACATAAACACTGGCACGCTGATCTTTCCAGATGGCTGTAAAACCCCACTCTCGCTAACGGAGCGTGCATTTCAACAAAGAAATTTTGTTTGCATTTTAAATTTTACTAAAAAAAAGGGATAAATTTATCTTTATATCCCATTTGTTAAAAATTTTTGTGACTGATAGAATAATTAGATAGTTAAACGTGATGTAATTGTATTTTATTTTGACATATAAAGATCAAAAATAATTAATTTGTTCTTTGATATAATATATAAAGATTAATTTATTTATTTTTAAAATAGAGATAATAATCTGATCTAATTCTTAGTGTCATGAACCACGTGACACTAGTACAAAAAGCTTTATAATACTTTAACTATTTATATTTGTTGCAATATAATGTATAAGTCAATACACTTCAGACACTCAAATTTTTAAAAAATTAAAATTAAAATTACATACATTTTCAATTTTATACAAAATTTACATTCATTTTCAATGATGTGTTTATTTGATTTATTAATCGTGCATAATTTATTGAAAAATAAATATTAACATAAAATGTGTGATGAATATAATATTTTTAAATGACTTTTTTTTTCCTTTGTTTAGAGCAAAAGAAATTTATAGGAAATACGTTGTTTGAATGAAATTATCTATAATTATATATTTATTATTATTATTATTATAAAGGAGCGTTAACGATCTCTCCCGTAATTGGTTGAGTAAAATGACGGTTTAAGCCACGTTGCCGGATTTCCGCTACGCCATTGGCCGAGAATCTAGTTTGGGCCCCGTAACTGATGCCAGTTAAACGCTACCGTTTAAATACATCTCAAATGTCAAATTTAACCTAAAGCCCCTACATTTTTCTCTATTTCCCTTTCTTACCACTAACTTTTTTAAAATTTCCTTTTACATAAAAAATTCAGATAATCATATCTTTACAAATAGAAATATTTTAAAAATAGTATATGTTAACTCTATTTTAAAATTAGGCATAACAAAAATTTAGCTCTAAAATTTTTAATTTTTATCTATTTGGCCTATACATTTTCTTTTGCCATTTCAACAACAAAATTCATTGGAAAGAGCATAATTAATGGATTTTTAACATCTAAGAGCTCAATTAGGTACATTTTTCTTGGAGGAGCTTAGCTAATTATAAAGCTCAAATGCATTAAGAGGAGAGTTGAATTGGTAATTAAAAATTTGAGGAAAGATGGCAAATAAAAATTGACACAATAATTTAGAGTAGTTCGACCCCAATTGTCTACATCCACTAGCTTAACTTTTTAGAATTAAAGATTTCTCAATTCCACTAATTTCAAACCTTTAAAGGATAATGCTTAACTTTTATAACATTATCTTTTAAGTAGATAAGATAAATCACTTCCCTTTTAAGGTTTTCTACCCAAAACTTCAAGTAACCTCTCACTAATTTGAGAAATGAAATTGAAACAAGGAATACCTCTTAAAGGTTGATATACAATTATTCAAGCTTACTCAAAAAAATTAAAACATTTAAAATAATGAAAGAGAATGAAACCTCAAGTGTGTACAAGGGTAAGATAAGAATTACAAATGAAAGATTGGATTTTTACACAAAAAGCTTTGTAAACTTGTTTCTTGTCTACTTCTCGATGTTCTTGAACTCTATTTATACCTTCTCAATGAAATCTAGTCGTTTGAAGTAGTTAGAGGAAAAATTGAGCCGTTAAAGAAATTTACTCGTGTAAAGCCCAAAATTGCCCAGCCCGCTAAATCAAACAAAACCCTAAAATAAAGTAGATATTAACAATCCATAGTCCCTATTTACAATAAAAATCCAAAATACAACCCCAGACCCAATTACATGGCCCAAATTACAAACCTTAACAGCCCAAAATCACTACCTAGACCTTAGCCCGTAACAGAAAACAAACAGGAAACCCTAGCTCTAGCGCCGCAGCCTCCACGTGTAGGGCAGCGCACTCGACACCCGAAGACCACCATTCTTGGCACCTTGCACCAAAATGGTAACCATGCTTCGTTGACTTCTTCTATGGACCTGCAAACAAAGCACAAAAGGGCGACAACAACGACAAGAGACAAGAAAAACAAAAAAACCAAATCACAAGAAAACTTAATAATAAATGTATTTCCTTTAGCTATATAAGCCCGAAAACAACAATGTAATTGGGTACGAACACACACGATCAATATAAACAAAAGGACAGATTTCAAGAAGAAAAAAAGGTTGCCTTTTTTATTTGGATTTGTAGCGACCTAAAATTTGCTTGGGCGCTAATTGAGGAAAATTATTTAAAAATTTGAAAACAGAGTTTCAATTTTAAAAAAAGGGAGTCGCCACCGATCGTTTTTCCTAGGTGTGATCGGACACCTAATAAATCCTCTTTTTAAAGAAAAATCATTTTTTTTGAATTTTCTTAAAAAAGGGCCGGGTTTAAGTCTGCGTCAAAATTCTAGAGAAAAATAGGGTTCGGGAGTCGGTTACGTGCAGGGAAGGTATTAACATCCTCGCGACGCCCAAAATTGGTATCTCGTTAAACGCGCGTTGTCTTAATTTTCAAAAATACAAGTTCAATTTAATATTTAATCGTGATCCGATTGAGACACGAAATTTTTTTTTAAAAACAAGAGAATTTTAAGACTCTAGAAAATTTTTTAAAACCGAGAATTTTTGAAAACACGAAATTTTTAAAACCGAAAATTTTGAAAACACGAAATTTTGAAATCTGAAAACTCTGAAAATCGAGAATTTTCTTGAAGCGAAATTTTTTTTGAAAACACGAAATTTTTTAAAAACGAAAATTTTAAAACACAAGAAATTTTTTTTGGTTTTAAAACATGAATTTTTGAGAATCTGAAAACTTTGAAAACACGAAATTTTTTTTTAACACGAAATTTTGAAAACACGAAATTTTTTCTAAAACACGGAAATTTTAAAACACAAGAATTTTTTATTTTAAAAACATGAAATTTTGAAAACCCGCAAATTTTGAAGCGAAAATTATTTTTTAAAACACAAATTTTTGAAAATCGAGAATTTTAAAAATACGAGAATTTTGAAACACGAAATTTTGAAAATATGAAAATTTTGAAATCTGAAAATTTTGAAAACACAAAACTTTTAAAACATGAGAATTTTTGAAATACGAGAATTTTGAAAACACGATTTTTTTTAAAAACACGAAAATTTTGAAAATCGACAATTTTCTAAACACAAAAGTTTTGAAACTCGAAATTTTATTTTATTTTTTGTTTTTTATTTTTTAAAAGAGCGTATCGTATTTAACACGAATCGATGATATTCACCCAACATAGCGATGAAATCAACGACAAGTGTTAAACCGATTCGTTACCTTATTTATTAAAATTATCAAAATAAAAGTAAAAAAGATACAAATAAAAATGCTAAAAATATCAATAATATTAAAAGCGAGATGTAATCAAAATATACAAATTAAATTAAAAGTGAGTAAAAAAAATTAGAAAATAAAAATACGGGCTTGATCGAATGATTTGCGCGCGTCTCGGTTTTTCTCCTTTTCCTTTTTCTTTTTTTCTTCTCTTTCTTTTTTTCTTTTTTCTTTTTTTCTTCTTCTTTTTTTTTTTTTTCTTTTCTTGCCTTTAAATTTGGCTTCTTCTTTGCTAAACTTTAATTTCTTTATTGGGCTGGTTTGGTCTTTGTTATTGCCTTATTTGTTTTTGGGCTCCTTTCTTTTTTTTTTCTTGGTACTTCTTTTTTTTTTTTTTTTATGCTATTTTTTTTTAAAAATGGGTCATCTTTGGTGTCTCTCCAAGATTGGTCGGGTTGGATGGGTCATGGTCAGGTCAAGTCGACTGACCAATTTATTTTTTCTTTTTTTTTCCTTTTTTATTTCTTCTTTTCTTTCTTTTTTTCTTTTCTTTCCTTTTCTTTTCTTCTTCTTCTTCTTCTTCTTCTTCTTCTCCTCTTTTCTTCTTCTCCAAAGCCTTGCCATGCCGTGGTCATTGCCTCCTTCACTTAGGTGTCGACGCCTCCTTCCTTTCTCTTCTCTTCTTCTTCTTCCTCCTTTTCTTTCTCTTTTTCTTTCTTTTTATTGGTTTTTTTTTGGTGTTGGGGTTCAGATTTTTGATTGATTTCCTCTTTTATAGTGTGTTTGTGCAGTGGCAGGTGCTAGGGAAGGAGGCCATCCCTTAGGGTGGTGGTAGGAAAATCGAGAAGTGGGTCTTGAAATCCATGAATTTTTGGAGATTTTCCGATGAAGGACCAGTTACAAACGATAAAGCTGTTGGGGCCAAAGTGTAATTTTAAGAAAGATAAGGGTAAAATGTAATTTTGAAAAGTTTTGGGGCCAAAATGTAATTTCAAGAAAGTTTAGGGGTTAAAATGTAATTTTTTAAAATTTTTTAATTAATTCTTTTTAATAAACCCATAATTAATTCGGACAAAATTTAGTGCTTACAATGCCCTCTTTGCTCATCATTTGTGAAAGCAGGGATAGAGCAAAGACTTCAAATTAAATTTTGTTCGATGTCCAATATTTATTCTTTATTGAAAAATAGAAATCGAAAATAGCTCGACATGTGACACGAAGCTCAACTCACTTCTCGAATTATGAGTTGATCTTTGAAAAACAAAAATTGAAAATACCTCGTGTGACTGAGGCTCAACTCACCTCTCGCAATGTGAGTTGATTTTGAAAAATTGAAATTGAAGATACCTCGGCGTGTGACTGAGGCTCAACTCACCTCTCATAATATGAGTTGATTTTTGAAAAGCAGAAATTGAAAAATACCTCGACGTGTGACTCCGAGGCTCAAATCACCTCTCGCATTATGAGTTGATTTTTGAAAAGCGAAATTGAAAATACCTCGTGTGTGACTGAGGCTCAACTCACCTCTCGCAATATGAGTTGATTTTTTGAAAACGAAAATTGAAAAATACCTCGGCGTGTGACCCGAGGCTCAACTCACCTCTCATAATATGAGTTGATTTTTTGAAAAGCGAAATTGAAAAACACCTCAGCGTGTGACCTGAGGCTCAACTCACCTCTCGCAATATGAGTTGATTTTGAAAAAACGAAAATTGAAAAATACCTCAGCGTGTGACCTGAGGCTCAACCCACCTCTCGCATTATGAGTTGATTTTTGACAAACAGAAATTGAAAATACCTCAGCGTGTGACCTGAGGCTTAACTCACCTCTCGCAATATGAGTTGATTTTGAAAAACGAAAATTGAAAAATACCTCAGCGTGTGACACGAGGCTCAACTCACCTCTCGCAATATGAGTTGATTTTTTTGAAAAGCGAAATTGAAAAACACCTCGGTGTGTGACTGAGGCTCAACTCACCTCTCATGATATGAGTTGATTACGAAAAACGAAAATTGAAAAATACCTCGGTGTGTGACTGAGGCTCAACCCACCTCTCGCATTATGAGTTGATTTTGAAAAGCGAAATTGAAAATACCTCGGCGTGTGACACGAGGCTCAACTCACCTCTCGCAATATGAGTTGATTTTTTGAAAAATGAAATTGAAAAATACCTCGGCGTGTGACCCGAGGCTCAACTCACCTCTCGAATATGAGTTGATTTTTGAAAAATAGAAATTGAAATAATTTTAAAAAGTATCAAAATTTCAAAACATATCATCTGGTGGAACTCGAATGTCTTCCTTGTCCTTGGTTGATGCATTATCATCAAAACCTTTTGCTTTATTGGAATACTGTATATGTCATGCATGATATTATCATGATATGCACATGTTTGGTCTTAAATGCTTTTATGCCTACATGATTATGCCATACGCCTTGGGCTTGTTTGCTTAGTATATCTCTTTTCGTTCGACTCTCATGATGACCGCATTCATTGCTTGATTCTTGATTTCCCTTTTAGGTTTTGTACCCATCCTCGAGTAATCTACGTTTCTCGTGTATCACCCTTTGCCCTTGTTGAACTTTGTCCTTGCTTTGAGGCTCTTGTACTTACCAAATTCTCATCCGGTAATACTCAACATTCCTTTTGTTTAGAGTATGTCCTTTCACTATTTATCATTTAGGCGAACCACACATGAGATGCATGAAAATAGGAAAGTAGGTACGAAAGAATACCTCACATTCATATTTATTCCAAAAGCAATAAGCAAAGAAAATTGACAAGGAAAAGCTCAATAAAGAAAACATTATAAAGAAAGGAAAGCAGATTCAAGCTGTCACAAATGCTCTAGATATTCAACGCATGAACTTCTCCACATTTCTTCATCTGGATCTCTTGAGCACGGCTTCTTGTGTAGAAGATTTCGAGCTTCGGATCGCTTCAAATATTGTAATCTCGCCACATGACTCCCGTTCAAATCGTCTTGCTCCTTTTGTGCGAACCTCCTTTATTAGGGCGCCTTTCGGGTTTTCATCCTAATCTTTTTGTTTATCAAGGCGCCTTTCGAGTTTTATCTTAATCTTTTTTTTTATCAAGGCGCCCTTTTCGGTTTTCATCTTGATCTTTTCTTTTTTATCTTTTTTATTAGGCATAGTACTTTTCACGGCATCGAGTTCCTTTGGATTAGGTAACTCCTTCCCATCCATCTCGGTGAAAATCAAAGCTCCGCCAGAGAAAGCCTTCTTTCGACATCGACCCTTCCCAATTTGGTGCCCATTTTCCTCGAAAGTCTTTTTGTATTGGGAGAATCTTTCTCGATCTGAGTTCCCCTCGCGAATTCTCTTGGCGCACCTTCTTATCATGAGTAGTGATCATTCTCTTCGTACATCTGTCCATGATGATTGCCTTCAAGCGTTTTTCTTGATAAGATTTAGCTGGTCATATCGAGCTTGAACCCATTCGATTCTTCTAGTTTCGACTCCATTAAGACTCGTAGAGAGGGATCTCAACTTCAATGGGCGACTTCCATTCCATAGACCGGGGAGAAAGGAGTTGCTCCGTAGATGTCCGCATGCAGATGTGCGATATGCATCTAAGCGAATGGTAGCTTCTTGTGCCAATCTTTATATGTCTCGGTCATTTTCCCAATAATCCTCTTAATATTTTTGTTAGCCGCTTCTCTTTGCTCCGTTCATCTTTGGGCGATAGGGTGAGGAATTATGATGCTTTATTTGAAGCTGCTTTCTTTTCTTTCATCATCTTGTTGTTCGGATTGAAGCGTTATCGAAATAATTTTCTCGAACAAATCGTATCGACATATGATTTTCTTTTTAAGAACACATAGCTGCAGTCTTCATCACATTAGCAAATGAAGCGGCTTCTACCCATTTTGTGAAGTAATCTATAACCACAAAATGAACCGGTGGCCATTAGAAGCTTTTGGAGAAATTGGCCTATAACATCTATGCCCCACATAGAAAAAGGCCACGGAGAAGTCATGACATGAAGGGCGAAGAAGAATTGCATGAATTTTATCGTAGTAAATTTGACATTTGTGGCACCTTCGTGCGTAACTAATGCAATCGCTTTCCATTGTCGACCAATAATAACCGAGTCTCATAATCTGCACGCCATAGTGAAACCATTGGCATCGTCCCACAAATTCCTTAATGGACATCTTTAAGTATTTTTCCGCTTCAGCGAATCCACGCATCTCGAGAGCACTTGATCTTTTCCTCTTTTATGTGATATCCCCATCAAGGACAAATCCCACCGCCATTCTTGATTGTTCTTTTGTCGTTCTCATTTGCTTCTCTGGATACCTTTGATTCTTGACATATTCTAAGATATCATGGAACCACGGCCACCCATCTGTCTCTTTTTCAATGCTAAAACAATGTGCAGGGACCTCATATATACTCATTTGGAGAGGCATTATTTTTGTTTCTCTGTTTGCTTTAAACATTGAAGCCAGGGTGGCTAAGGCATCAGCCAATTGGTTTTCTTCTCATGGGAAGTAGTTAAAAGTCACTTCTTTGAATTCTTTGACCAACTCATACGAGATCGCGATATTTGACCAATTTAGAATCTCTCACTTCCCAATCTCCACGAATTTGGTAAATCACTGTGGCGAGTCCCCATATACTTCTAAGATTTTGATGCTTCGTTCAATAGTCGCACGAAGGCCCATGATGCAAGCCTCGTATTCGCTACATTATTGAGTACAGAAGAAATTTAATCTGGCGTTGAGTGGATAATGGTTCCCTTCGGTGACACTAAAATCGCTCCAATCCCATGCCCCAATGCATTCGATGCACCATCAAAGCTCATCTTCCATGCTTTCTCTTTTGATGGCTCACACTCTTTTTACGCAATGCATATCAAATCCTCGTCTGGAAATCAAATCTCAAAGGCTCATATTCCTCCGTGGCTCGAGTTGCTAAAAAGTCGGCTATTGCGCTCCCTTTATCGACTTTTGACTCACATATACAATGTCGTACTCGATAGTAGGATCGCCATCGTGCCATTCTTCACGAAAGTGCGGTGATTCCATCATGTATTTTATTGGGTCCACTTTGAAATTAACCACGTCGTATGATACAACATATATTATGCGAGCCTTGAACTACCTGGACCAAAGCACAATGAATTTTTCAATTGTGGTATTTTACTTCATATTCGTGAACTTCTTGCTTGAGGTAGTAAATCGCCCTTTCTCTTTCCACGACTCATCATGTTGCCCCGAGACGCGCAACCCATTGAGTTTTCAAATCTGACTAGATATAATATTAACGGTCTTCCGGGAGTTGGCGGTACTAGCACCGGAGGGTTAGACAAATACTGTTTTATCTTGTCAAAAGCCACTTGGCACTCATCGTTCCACTCTCCCGGATTATGTTTTCGAAGGAGTCGAAAAATTGGGTCACACTGGTTGGTAAATTGAGCAATGAATCAAGCGATATAGTTCAACCTCCCTAAAAATCCTCTGACTTCTTTTTGTGTACGCGGAGGTGGTAATTCTTGTATGGCTTTTATCTTATCTGGATCAACCTCAATACCTCTCTCACTAACAATGAAGCCGAGTAATTTTCCTGAGGTAGCTCTGAAAGTACACTTGGCTGGATTAAGCTTCAGCTGAAACTTTCTTAGTCTTTCGAACAATTTCTTGAGGTTCCCAATATGCTCTCTTTCCCCCCGAGATTTGGCAATCATATCATCAACATACACTTCTATCTCTTTGTGCATCATGTCATGGAATAGCATCACCATTGCCTACGATATGTTGCCCCAAAGATTCTTTAATCTGAGCGGCATTACCTTGTAGCAAAATGTTCCCCACATTGTCACGAAGGTAGTTTTCTCCATATCCTCGGGCCATCTTTATCTGATTATAACCCGAAAATCCATCCATGAAAGAAAATAATGAATGTTTCTTGTGTTATCCACCAACGTATTGATGTGTGGCAAGGAAAATTATCTTTAGGACTTGTTAGATTCAGATCGCGATAATCCGCACATTCGTACCTTACCGTCTTTCTTGATCTTTGGGACTATATTAGCTACCCATTCAGGTATTTGGAGACTTGTAAGAAGCAAAGATCAGTTGTTTCTTGACATCTTCTTTTATCTTTAACACATTTCGGTCTCATTCGTCTTAGCTTCATTGAGCAGGTTTGCATTACGGTTTCGGTGGGAGTCTATGGACCACTACATCCTCGTTTAACCCTGGCATGTCTTAATACGACCATGCAAATACATCTTTATACTCATAAAGTAAGGCGATCAAATCATGTTTGGTGTTATCTGAAATAGTGGTCCTAATCTTCACTTCTTGCCTATTTTCTTCATTTCCCAAGTTTACTGACTCAACAGATTCTTGATGGGGTAGGATCTGCTTATCTTCTCGTTCTATCATTCTTTGTAAGTCAGGAGACGAGACATAATCTTCAGCATTTTCCTCAGCTTCGAATTCTCCTAAACAAATGGCTTTCTTGAAATCGATTTAAAGACTTGTAACGGATTGCTCATATCGTTGATATCTAAGCATCTGAAAGGTGAATGGAAAAGAAAACTATAGAGGAGTATCAAAGTTGGAACCAACAAGTATATGTTATGGCATGATATGAGATATATGTAAGGATAGGTTTGTGAGAAGGAGAATAATTATGAAGTTAATGAGAATGAAAACATTATGACAAAATGCATCTCCATTAATGTTCATTTAAGTAATAAAGAGCAAACATAAGCTCTTACAAAAGAATCCCACTATTACTTAGGGGCACACAAAAAGGAGAGTTAACATTGAGCATTACTCGGAAGGACTTAGAAACTACAAGAAGATCCACAAGCGATCAATTGTTCAAAATAAATCCGGAGGACAAGGCGTATCATTGAAACATCTTCAATTGCATCATCTCCTTTGTCAATAACATTTATCTTGGCGTTACGAAGACCCTTTCAATCAATAACAAAGATCTTCGTGAATTATCTCGCATACAGGTACATCATTCCTGCGGATGTAAATGTTTTTGACAAAGGAGGATCTGTTATGGGCTCCCATCCTAATTCACGGCACGAGGCTCTTGTAATCCTCCTTTCTTGATCTTTACTGCAATTGTTTTCTTCTTTGTCGTACATCCGGCTTGAACCCTAAACCGTGTCGAGCCTTGTGGTATACTAGCTTTAGTGCTCTAACTATCCCTTGCGATATTTTCCCAAACCTTTTTTTTTCGGGCTCTCTTTCCCATCGACAATTCCCATTTTGGTATTCCTTGACAACTTGGGCGTGGGAATCTTATTTCCTTGACAACAAATGTAGCATTGATAAATTCAAAGGAGCGGAAGGAACATTCTCTGCATCTTTGTTTACTTCAATGTAGGGTGCGTCGATGAGATAGATGCAACAATGTCTTCTTCACGGTGATCGTGATCAGCGGCGATCCAGGATAAACTTTACTTTTGATGGAGAGATGAAGGCGCTGAAACAGAATGGATCAAGGCCTCCTAAAAGGCAATTATCTGAAGGCGTGATGTCCATGACCTGGAACTCGATATCATATGTACATGGGCCCACTTCTAGAGGAATCTCGATCTTTCCCATGACCTCTCGTCGTGTCCCATCAAATGCCCTTACTGTAGAGTGACAAGGCCTAAGATAAGACATATCAATTGGTAGCCTAGAAAATGTGGCCAAAGGCATGACATTGAGTGCAGACCCGTTGTCAATAAGCACATTCGGTATTATATAACCCTTGCAACTGGTTGTAATGTGCAATGCTTTTATGGAGCCCTTACCATTTGGTGGTATTTACGTCATCACTAAAAGAGATAAAATTATCCGCATTTAAGTTGTTCACTCACCTATCAAGCTTTTCAGCGAGATCGTTGCTGCGCCACATACGCGATTCAACACTTTCAACAAAACATTTCGATGTGGTTACGAGTTCAACGATAGAATAACAAGAAATTCTTGTCATTTGCTTGTTCAAGCGCTCCACGACATTATATTCACTTGTGTTTGATGAACTTCAAGAATTCATGTGCTTCATCCTCATTCATGGTCTTTTAATCTCTTGCCCGATGTATTTCAACATCAACCTCGATATCATGCATTGGTGCCTTTCCTTTCTGATTCAAGTCAACAGTTTTCTTCTTTGGTTCACCTATTTCGGGAGAATAACACCTCCCGCTGCGGGTGAAGTGTCCTACTCTACTAATATCTCCAATCACAAGCTTTGACTTTTCACCTTCGGGTACGACAATATTAACATCATATTTCCATGGTACTGCCTTATTGTCCTTGTAAGGAAAAGGAGATGGCACTTCAATCACCACATTTGGTTTGACTTCCTTCTTCTTGGCCTCGTAATAAATCACCAAAGGCCGATCAGCACTATAAGGGATAGTTGATGGTTGATTATCAGAGGCGCATATTTCCTTTCCTCGGCCTCATCCATTTTATCAAAGATCTTGACCTCATTGTTATCCATCATGTCCTGAAGTAATTTTCTGAATCCCTCACAAGACTGGATGTCATGCCCTTCCATACCGTGAAAATCACAAAAACATTGACTCTTTGTGTTTCTTTCTTTGAAAGTTCTGTTGGGATAACAAAACGGCCCCTTTTTAACCATTACCTCCCAAACCTTCCGCAGAGGTGTCTTTATTTCAGAAACATAACTTTTAGCTTGCCGCATGTCTTCTTTTGTCACCGCGTTCACGTTCCCTTCAGTATGGTTAGGGAGGCGATTTTCAACCGCATTACTAGTACCATCAAATCGTAAAATCCACGCATCAATAAGACCTTGAACCCTTCTTTTAAAGGCTAGACAATTTTCTATAGAATGCCATTTGGTTTCCAAAGATGGTACATGCAACTAGCATTAGGATCGTACCATTTTGGGTATGGAGGCTTCAAGGGTGCCATATAATGTGGGGATACTAATTGTTTTCCAATAACTTCGAGCACGACTCTCCGTGTAATCTGGAATAAGGGTGAATTGAGGTTTTTCAGGATTGGGTCTTGTCGGTTTTTGTTTATTTTTGGGTTGGCTTTGAGCAGGCATGGTATTTGGTGAGAACATGGTGAATGGTCTTTGGTTATTTGTGGCATAGACGGGGTAAGGAGGAGGTGCTTGATAGTAAGGGCTTTGGGGAGGAAAATAGAAGTTTGAAGGTGGGCAATATCGGGGTCGTGATTGGGTTGGGTATGGGTTAGAAGTGTAGTGTCTCTCAGTTCCCACCATATGGGCTTCTGCCTCTTTTTTCTTTATGGGTACTGCCCTTTTCGAACCCTCGGAGCCTTCCATCCTTCCACTCTTGATAGCATTTTCTATAAGTTCCCCGAATATTACAATATCTGTGAAATCTTTCGTGGCGCTTCCTACCAATTTGTCGTAAAACGGCGCTTTCAAAGTGTTGATGAAGAGGACTGTTATCTCTGTTTTTGTTAATGGGGGTTCTACTTGGGTGAGATATCCCTCCACTTTTGGCGTATTGTCTAAAAGTCTCTCGTAAACTTCTTTCCATCATCTGCGAGTTAATCGATCGGGCACCATGTCGGATACATGCTTGTATTGTTCACAAAATCTTGATGCTAAGTCTTTCCATGATCGAATCTTTTCTCTCTTGAGTTGATTATACCATCGAAGAGCCGTCCGACCAAGCTATCTTGAAAGCAGTGTATTAGTAATTTATCCTCATTTACGTAACGGTCATCTTGAGCAAAACATGATAAGATCGCCTTTGGACATCTCGTTCCATCATATTTTCAAAATCTGGTACTTTAAATTTTGGAGGCGAGAACTAGATCGGGCACCAAAGCGAGCTCTTTAGCTTTTCGGTCAGAGAGAAGACTTGATTACCTTCTATCGCCTTAAGCCTTTCTTCGAGGCTCCTATACTTATCCACGAACATCATGATCATCAATTTTCAACTTTGCTATTTCTATCGGATCATCTAAATGCGAGCGATCGAATTGGCGGGATTGGCTCTGGGGTTCGATCTGAATATACCTTGCCTTAGATGAGCGGTGGTGCGGTCGTTGCTCTGAACTGCGAGTTCCTTTTGAGGATATCCTCTTTGCATTGTATGGGTGTGAGGTAGAGTGAATCACGGAGGATAGGCGGATCTGATTAACTCTTGGCGGGGCTCTGTGATGTCGGGGCTCTGCATGGGTCCTTTTCCTTTGACCAAAGCTGTCATCATCTCCATCATTTTGGCCATTTGATCCCTTTGCTCGGCGATTCCTCTCGAGATCTTACCATCGAGATCTCTTGCTTCTGTTATGACTTAGCCAATCGCTCTTGCAACTCTCTTTGGGTCCTTTCCATCCTTTCAATTCTTTCGTTGAGTTCGGCATCCATAGTTCTAGCTCTTGACGTGTCCTATAAGAATGTCGTGATTTCAGATTAAGTAGTGTCGCGAATGGTGGATTATCTGGTTTCACCTCGATGAATGATTAGAGTGATTTGCATATGTAATGAATGGATGAATGAATAAATGACAAATGGATGTTAATTATGAATAAATATGCAAAAATTTGGTGTTGATTTCAAGATAGCCCCATATTTAGGCATTTCATTAATCAAAAGAGTCTATTACAAAAAGTTTTGCCGTTTCTGATTTAACAGTTACACAAATTTCCTAGCCACATCGCCTTATTTTTTCACTCGTTCTAGGAATTCTGACATGTTTGATCCTTGTCTCGGAGGGAATTGGTAACTGAGATCTTCTACTTCATCTGATAATTGCACAATTTGCATAGCCGCCTTGCGAATTTCATTTATCAAACCGCCAAGATACATATCTTTTATTGGAGAGCTCTTTCGTAGGCACAAATGTCTCTGTCATCTTTGGCCATTCTTTTCTTCTAGGGCTTTTAGGAGAGTCTCAAGTGTTCTTGATGAGCTTGCGGTGTATTTTCTAAATCTTGTATTTTCCTTCTTAGCTCTTGGCGCTCGACCGACTAGTCATTAATTCTGCAGAGCCTTGATTTAGTATTCAACATTCTTCTTCCTTAACTCTATCATAGCACAGCGACTTTTTCCTCTTCCTTCTTGCTTTCCTTCTCGAAATTCCATCCCACCTTTGATGTTGCTTAGTTTTTCTTTCCATTCCGTCGATGATTTGCCCATTTCGCTATTCTTTATGGTGCCTCTTAATTTCTTATTTTCCAAATGAAGATCCTTTAAGTCATTTCTCATGATTTGACTTCTTTCTAGACTTTCTCATTTGGATTTTTCAATTTGAACATCTATCTTGAGTTGGTAATTTTCCTCTTGAAGAGAACTAATATCCATGTAACGGTGGCCTTTTCACGTTCAAATTCATGTCTTGCTATTTCCGATTCGGATGGCATTTCTTACGAGAAAGGATTACGGAAAGTATAATCCGTTGGTGAGGTTTGTTGACTATTCACTCGTCTTTGTCTCCATATTTTATAATCTTGAGTGATAGTATCGACATCTGAGCTAACTCCATTAGGTAGATTTCCTTCAAGACTTTGCAGTATCTCTGACTTTTTCATGTAACCTTCACCTGTAAAAGCAAACTCAGACTATTCTAATCCTCCGGTAGTTGGTATGAACTATCGTGAAGCAAACTACCTTTGAACCATTAACGGTGCATATCCAACTCCTCCCCATAACCCGAGTAAAGGTACCCAATTTTGGCTTCCGCATTTGTATAGCAGAACTGAAGGACGGATCCATGGTGCTCTCAAGTTATATCTTGGTAGCGGAGGTTACGAAAAGCTGAAACCAGTCTTTGTTCGGTGACATCCTTGACCAATCTTTCTCAAGGTAAGCTTCCAGCGGGCGAATGTTTTGAAAACATGTGGAAAGGTGTCGCTCTACTTTCGAAGTGGCTCGAAATCCAAACATTGAGTAGTTGTGTACATCCGATAAAGCGTCTTTCCCTCTTTCTCCTACAACAATTTAGAGATCTAAAAGTCTCGGCTAAGATAGTTGGGACGGGGTTGATTCCTTGCCTCAACTTTTCAAAGAAATCCACTACCGCAACTTCTATATGCCCAAGAACTTTTGGGAAGACAATTAATCAAGTAAATGGCTAAAGCAAGCAGATCCACTCTCTTCACAATATCTGGATGGTTTTGAACTAAGTCTCATGAGAAAACCATAGAATACAAGCGACTTCGTTCTTTTCTTTATCTGTTTTTCAGCCCATGTATCGACCATTCACATCAACTTCATTAGCTTTTTCTTGAAGGTCATTGGTTTGGGCTCTTTCACATATATCTTCTTTGAATTGTGCATTGTTAACGCGAAGCAAGGCGTATACTCTTCTATGGTTGAGTCATATCTTCACGGTTGAAAGTAAAACATTGATAAAATTTGGGTCCCAAAATTGAACCATGGCTTGAATCAACTGTTAATCTCGTTGTGACGATTAAGTGAGCTATATCCGTACTTTTCGGTGAAGATGCCCTAGTGTCGACTCCACATTTCCGGATCCTAGTCAAGTCTTGAGGTTATTAAGCGAACATTCATGGTCACATGCTCGGGAAGATTAGAGATACATCCTTCCTTTAAAGCTGTCCCTTTTACTTTACGAGTTTTCAAAGACCGGTCTCGAACCACGACATTTTCTCGGTCACTTGTGTAATTGACTCCTCCATGAAACCCGTTTTGGCAACCAATCTCTAATCAACACCTTCCAACAAGATGCCTATGATGCATGATGAAAAATAAAAATGAAGACAAATAACATTGGTTAGTAATTACAACAAATATAAGCGGAGAAAACTATGAAAAATCTAACAAATTAAGATATTTAATTTTGCATTTTGGTGAAACCGACCTACTCTTTTTTTTTTACCCCATCATATTTACAAAATAAACTTACCCCACATGCTCATCGGATAATCGCCACTTTCTAAATTATTAAACGGACCCGATTTGCTTGCATAAAAGTGTAAATGTAAAAGAAATAAAAGGTAAGCGTTTCTCTCATGTACTTATTTTGGTAACTATTAGCAGACGGAGGTTCGGCATGGCTCTAATCGGGTGGCTCATACGGTTCACTATATGCGGTTTCGGTTCTAAAAAGGTACTCGAATTGTCCGTACTGTCGCCTACTAAGGCTAGTACGGAGCCTCGGTTATCGCCCATCATAGGCTCGCGAGCTCAATTCGAGGGATTACATTTACTTATGCCTATGCGGAGGGACGAGTTAACTCACGAAAGCATAAGTCATATGTAATCCGGAAGTATTCACTAGCCTGTGTGGAGGGACGAGTTAAGTCACGAAGGCATAGTGTTTACTTCCACTTAAACGGATGGAGCCCGGGTAGAGAGCTCATGTTATGCAAAAATGCAAGTGCACAGTGTGTGGGGAGAAACTCACAAACCTTTTCGTTTTTATTTTAAAACTAAAAAAACTAAAAGCAAGTAAAAACTTAGCTATTGAAAAATAAAAAAAATAAAACAAGTTAGAAAAATATTTACAACATGATGCAAATACATGACTTTTTAAAAAACGAAATTTAAGGATCACGACTAAGTATTAATTTAAACAAGAGTTTTAAAAATTTTGACAACACGCGTTTAATTTCGGACTCGACTCTCAAAAAATGTCCCCGATTGGAGTCGCCAAATTATAGCGACCTAAAATTTGCTTGGCGCTAATTGAGGAAAATTATTTAAAATTTGAAAGCAATTTCAATTTTAAAAAAGGAGTCACCACGATCTTTTTTCCTAGGTGTGATCGGACACCTAATAAATCCTCTTTTAAAGAAAAATCATTTTTTGAATTTTCTTAAAAAAGGCGGAGTTTAAGTCTGCGTCAAAATTCGAGAGAAAAATAGGGTTAAAAGTCGATTCTGGCGGGAAGGTATTAGCATCCTCATGACGCCCAAAATTGGTATCTCGTTAAGCGCGTTGTCTTAATTTTCAAAATACAAGTTCAATTTAATATTTAATCGTGATCCGATTGAGACACGAGAAATTTTTTAAAAACAATAGAATTTTAAGACTAGAAATTTTTTTAAAACCGAGAATTTTTGAAAACACGAAATTTTTAAAACCGAAAATTTTGAAAACACGAAATTTTGGAAATATGAAAACTCGAAAACACGAGAATTTTCTTGAAGCGAAATTTTTTTGAAAACACGAAATTTTTTAAAAACACGAAATTTTAAAACATAAAATTTTTTTGGTTTTAAAAACATGAATTTTGAGAATCTGAAAACTTTGAAAACACGAAATTTTTTTAACACGAAATTTTGAAAACACGAAATTTTTTTCTAAAAACACGGAAATTTTAAAACACAAGAATTTTTTATTTTAAAAAACATGAAATTTTGAAAAGCCGCAAATTTTGAAGCGAAAATTATTTTTTAAAAACACGAATTTTTGAAAATCGAGAATTTTGAAAATCGAGAATTTTGAAACAAAATTTTGAAAATATGAAAATTTTGAAATCTGAAAATTTTGAAAACACGAAAACTTTTAAAACATGAGAATTTTTGAAATCGAGAATTTTGAAAACACGATTTTTTTTAAAAACACGAAAATTTTGAAAATCGACAATTTTCTAAACACAAAAGTTTTGAAACTCGAAATTTTATTTTATTTTTTGTTTTTTATTTTTTAAAAGGCGTATCGTATTTAACACGAACCGATGATATTCACCCAACATAGCGATGAAATCAACGACAAGTGTTAAACCGATTCGTTGCCTTATTTATTAAAATTATCAAAATAAAAGTAAAAAAAGATACAAATAAAATGCTAAAATATCAATAATATTAAAACGAGATGTAATCAAAATATACAAATTAAATTAAAAGTGAGTAAAAAAGGAAATTGCAGAAAATAAAAATACGGGCTTGATCGAATGATTTGCGGCGTCTCGATTTTTCTCCTTTTCCTTTTTCTTTTTTTCTTCTCTTTCTTTTTTCTTTTTTTTTTTTTCTTCTTCTTTTTTTTTTTCTGGGCCTCTTCTTTGGCCGGGCTTTGGCTTTATTGGGCTTTGTTGGTCTTGTTAAATGCCTTCTATTTGTTTTTGGGCTCCTTTCTTTTTTTTTTTTGGCTTTGCTACTTTTTTTTTTTGTTTTTTATGCTATTTTTTTTTAAAAATGAAATTTCTGCTAAGTGTCTCTCTGATTGAATTGGGTTGGATGGGTGTGGTCAGTCAAGTCGACCCATTGAATTTATTTTTTTTTTTTTCCTTTTTTCTTTCTTCTTTTCTTTCTTTTTTCTTTTCTTTCCTTTTCTTTTTTCTTCTTCTTCTTCTTCTTCTTCTTCTTCTTTTCTTCTTCTCCAAAGCTGCCCAGTGTGGTGTGACCTCCTTCACCGGTGTCTGCGCCTCCTTCCTTTCTCTTCTCTTCTTCTTCTTCTTCCTCCTCTTTTCTTTCTCTTTTCTTTCTTTTTCGTGGTTTTTTTGGTGTTGGGGTTCGATTTTGATTGATTTCCTATTTTATAGTGTGTTTGTGCGGTGGCAGGTGGCTAGGGAAGGAGGCCATCCCTTAGGTGGTGGTAGGAAAATCGAGGGTGGGTCTTGAAATCCATGGGATTTTGGAGATTTTCCAGAAGGACCAGATTGCAAATCAATAAACTGTTAGGGCCAAAGTGTAATTTTAAGAAAGATAAGGGTAAAAATGTAATTTCAAAAAGTTTTGGGGCTAAAATGTAATTTCAAGAAAGTTTAGGGGTTAAAATGTAATTTTTTTTAAAAAATTTTAATTAAAATTTTTTTAATAAACCCATAATTAATCCGGACAAAATTTAGTGCTTACAGGATTTCTATTTCTCTTTTCATTTTTTTACTTTAAATCGGAATAAACAAAAAGAAGAGGGGATCTTACCTCGCTGGCGGCTGGAAGGGAGGAAATCGAAGAGTCCTTCAATTTTCTAGTGACCTTCGAAGGCTCGTTTGGGCAGTTTGGGGGCATACCGGAGTCGTCGAGCTTAAAACGGCCAAAAAGAGGATTTTTTTTATTTCGGCCACCGTATACGGTGGTCGGCGACAGTGGCCGGCGATGGTCCGATGATGGAGCCCTCGCCGAAAATCGAGCTGGTGAGAGAGTGTTTGAGAGAAAACTAGTTTTTTTTTTTTTTTGGAAGAAAGAAAAATGAAGCTTTTCAAAGATTTTTGGGTTTTTTATAGCGCATCAAACTGGCGCCATTTTGGGTTAAGAGCCCAAGCGCCAAAATGACGCCATTTATGCTCTA
Source organism: Gossypium rotundifolium (assembly GCA_025506655.1). NCBI lineage: Eukaryota > Viridiplantae > Streptophyta > Magnoliopsida > Malvales > Malvaceae > Gossypium > Gossypium rotundifolium. Next base: position 12,240,716 of record CP106730.1, on the reverse strand, counting down.
ACTCCTGCGTCGTATCAATTCCGACCGCTAGGATCAGCTTGTTTTGTGACTTTCGGGCTATTTACGCAACCAACCCTTCCGCCTTTTCCACCTATTTTAATTAAGTCCCCCATTTCTTATTTATTTTCCTTTAATTTTAGCCTAAAATTTTAATAATGTTGCGATTTGGTCCATAATCAAGTTATGCATTTTGGGGAATTGGGATATTATCCTATTTGATCCCCCATATCATTCGCGTATCACGATTTGAGCCTTGTATTTTATTTTTACTTCGATTTAGTCCTTCTTGATTATTGTTGATATTTTATTAATTATTTTTAATATTATTACCAGTAGTTTTTATTTTATTATCATTATTGTAACATTATTATCATTAATATTGTTATTATTATTACTAGTAATTAATTTTAGTATTACTATTATCTTTACTATTATTATTAGTACTTTATTTTTATTCTTATTATCATTATTATTTTTTAACGTTTACTTACTCCTTTTTATATATATAATTAATTTTGTTTTTATTATTTATTTTATTTTTATTTCTACTCTTATTATTATTATTATTTTCTTGGTTTGTTTTATTTTAAACTTTTACACTTATTATTGCCATTTCATTATTTATTCTTTTATGTATTTATATTTTGTTGTACATACTTTCAAATTTCGACTATTCATTATTATTAACTCATTCATTATTGACATTTATATTCATTATTGTCATCATCATTATTTAGTTACATATATTAGCACTAAAATTCATTTTATATCTTGCCATAAGATCATATCCCATTTTATCCAATCCATTAAAATTTTTGTTTTAAAAATAAGCAAATATTTCGCGTTCTAAGATTCGAAAAAAATCGTGCCCTAACTTATTGGGTTCCGATTTTTCTCACCGAGTCTAAAGACCCTATTATTTTCTTTTTAAAGCCAAAGGTAATATTCTGAATTTGGAACTCGAGAAATTGTGCCCTAACTTACTGGGTTCTGATTTTTTATTTGACCCAAATAACTGAATATCCTTATCAATATGAGTTGTAAAAGTCGAAAGACAAGCTCAATTTTGAGAACTTAAAATGTCATACCCTAACTTACTAGGCGTGACATTTTACTTCCTCGAAATAAGAGGGTCATAGCATCCATTCTAATTTATTCAAATTTTCTTTTAAATAAAGAGGATCGTATTTTAAAATCTTTTCAAATTTTTGACGTAAAGACATCAAATAATCAATTAGGTACCAATTTTGGGCGTCACGATGGTGCTAATCCTTCCTCGTGTGTAATCGACTCCCGAACTCGTTTTTCTAAATTTCGTAGACCAAAACTATTGTTTTAATAAATCAAATTCATTATTAAAATGACTAGGTGACCTATCACACCTCATCAGAAAATATTGGTGGTGACCCGTTTTTCGTTTTCATTTTCAAAACCCAAAGTCAACCTGTTTTACAAAAAATGGTTATGACAACTTAGCGACTCCACTGGGGACATGAGAGAGTCGAGCAGTAAAATTGATTGTTTCCTGTCTTGTTGTCGAAAATTGAAAATCTGATTTGAAAAATTACGATCCTCTTTTTGTATTTGTTTGTGTTATTTCATATAATTATTGTGGTTTGGTTCTCGTAGAATGTTTTTGCATCATATCGCATGACTGTTGGGTCACACCCTTTTAAGTGGGAGTGAGAAGCTACTCTTTCGTGAGGTTTTCACCTCCGTGCAGGATAGTGGATCGCTTTCTGGATACATCCGTACCTATGTCTTCATGAGATTTTCATCTCCGTGCAGCCATAGGGAAATGTGTCCCCCTGAATCGAGTTCAGTCCGTATGAGCCTATAATGGGTGAGGATCGAAGAATCTGCTGGTTCAGGTACTTCAACTTTAAAACCAAATCGCATATAGAAAGCCTTAGGAGCCCACCCTAGGAAGAGCTACGCTAAACCTTACCAGGTCACCTAGATAAGTGCTTGTTTGTTTTTCTTTTCTTTTTTTTCATGCTTTGAATTTTGTTTCTGTATATTGTACTAACTTTTTATGTTTTATCTTTGTTATTTTGCATGCATTTTCGTATTTAAGAGGTGTTGATTCGGGTTTGATTGCTAAATCAGAGAGTTGGTCATGGAAAATAACTTTCTTGATAAAGTGAAAGATAACGCGACTGTCCGAACTTGGTCAGAAATAACACAATTAGAGAAGGGGGATAGTCTAGCTGCGGGGCATGTGTCAGAGTTATGGGACTACACTCGTATTAGTGTTACGCAAAATAATCTTCAAGATTAAAAGTGATATGGGGTCAGTGGAACGATGAGACCAAGAGGTTGTTCTACCATAATTATGAGGTTCTGTACTTACTTGACATCAAGGTAGACGAGCGGTTATTAGAGCCCTCACTCGATCTTGGACCCGCATATAGTTATTTTACCTTTGGGAGTTAACATCAAGGTAGACGAGCAGTTATTCCGAGCCCTCACTCAGTACTGGAACCCCGCATATAGTTATTTTACCTTTGGGAGAGTGGATTTGGTACCCACCGTGGAAGAATACACAACTCTACTGTATTGTCCGAGGGTTCAAGTTGATAAAATATATTCGAGAGCTGCTTATGTCCTAGCCTTTTGGAAGAAGCTGATGAGCATTACGAGAATGAATGAGCAGTGGATTACAGCCAGGATTAAGCAAAAGGGCGAGTGTAAGTGCATCCCATAGAGGAATTTGAGGGATTTAATTTTAGCTCATCCTGATATGAATAAGAGAGTTGATATTTTTGCATTGAACATTTACGGATTGATACTATTCCCTAGGGCTTTAGGGTATATAGATGAAGCGGTCACAGATTTCTTCGACCGACTCAGTAAATGGGTCACACCAGTTCCCGCAATCTTGGCTGAGACTTTTAGGTCACTGAATGCATGTAGAAGATCCGGAGAGGGCAGGTTCGTAGGGTGCGTACATTTGTTGTTGGTTTGGTTTCACAGCCACTTCTGGAGGGTGGATAAGATTTCTTATCGAGTCTTTACTGATGATTATTCCCCACTAAAAGAGATAGCAGCAACACCAAGAAGAGACGACGTGTCAGAAGAGAATTGGATGACACTTCTCTAAAATTTTCAGGAGGAGGATATCAAATGGAGAGCTCCTTGGTTCGTGCCCAATGAGATCTTGTTTTGATTGGGTCTCTTTGCTCAAAATTTGAAGAGCCATTGTTTATGCTCCTTTACTTGTACTAAGACAATATGGATCAATGCAGTTTATACCGACAACGCATGGTCTAGTGCAATGCGAGTTCTCGTATAAAGGAGATAACTACAAGAAGAGGGTCAAGGAAATTTCCACTGCCTAGAACCAGATTCGTCGGATGAAAAGATTGGCTGTTGGTTCTATGATGACGCCTGAATATAGTGAATGGTTTAGCAAAAGGGTTAATGATAATATTTCTGAGCTGAGTTTAGAAGGTACTCGATCAATAGAAGAATATTTACAAGTTGTCCCATCAGAGCTAGAGATTATAAGACAGGACTTTAAAAAGAGGAGTTTTGAATTCGGAAAAGGATTGAGTAGCTGGAGGAAGAAAAAATGCACTTGAAATTAGATATGGAAGTGCAAAAGGCAAAGGCTGAGAAGTTAAGAAAAGGACCAAAGCTAGCTTGGGGAAAACTTCAGAGCAGTGACGGAAATTCAAGCGGAAAGGACCAAATCGATCAGTGGAAGAGAAAATTACAAGAGGCTCAAGCTCAGAGAGAGGCTTTAAAAATGAGTCTATCAGAAGCTTAAAATGACAAAGAGGAATTAAAGGCCAGAGTGGCAAAGCTTGAAAAAGCACTTTACCAGCATAGAAATCAAAATTCTATAGTTGAACTAAGGGCAAGTTTGAGCAAGGATTGAAGAGATGAAAGGAAGAATAGAAGAGCTAGAGTCTGCTTTGCAAAGTTGTGAGCTTGAGTTAGAGCTTCTTGAAGTAAATGAGGAGCGTTAGAAGGAACAACTTCATTAATCTTAGAGCCAAGTTAAGGACCGAGATTACATTATGGCGAGGCTGTGGCTCAGATCCGAGAGGTAGCTAACCATCTGCAAACCTTGGCAGTTTAAGCCGTGAAATACGAGCTGGAATCAGACAGGGGTCAGGAGCTAGCTTTGTTACTTTGGAAGGTTAAAACTCTAAGTGTTAGGGGAAAGCCGTATTTGTAATCCATTTTATGGAAAGAGCTTTGTTTTCTAATAAAGTTTTCTAAATGGAATTGAATCAGAATTGGCGTCTTTTGCATTTCATGCATCTACGTTGCATAGCATCATATGCATTAAAGTTCACTAAAAGTTTCTAATTAATTAAAAATTATTTTAGTAACCTGGAAACCCACAAAAATCTACCAACTACATATCGCTACAATGCCCGCTGCAAAACTAAAGTAATGGATCAGAGACTAGAAAGATTAGAACAGATGCAAAGGGATATATAAGATCAATTGCAAGAACAAATTCAAGAACAATTAGCAAAAATGCAACAAGATATGAGGATCAGATGCTCGAATCCCAAAGGAATATGATGAACCAGCTGGCCCAGCTATTTGCCGGAGGACTAGACAAAGGAAAAAGCCCTGTGACCAATCCTAGTGATAACATTGAAGAACCTCCCTATCCTCCGGGTTTTACCCCAACGCACACCCAAGCGCAACCGGATGCATACCCACAAAGGGTACCTGTCACCATCAGGTCCCAGTACCAAGCCGGTGCATTGACACTAATAAATTTTCCAATGAGCTCGGGCTTCAATCCGAGAGATAATCCAACTAATCCCGTTATCCCCAACCTCGATGATTTAGCAAAAATAGAGAACGCGAGAGTCGGTGTGTCAAAACAACTTAAAGACCGGTGTAGATGGCTGGAAGAGAAGTTTAAGGCAATGGAGAACGCAAACTACTATGGCGGGGTTAATGCTAAAGACTTGAGCTTGGTCCCAGATCTAATACTCCCACCAAAATTCAAGACGCCGGAGTTTGAGAAATATAATGGAACTAGCTGCCCTGAAGCTCACATTACGATGTTCTGTCAAAAAATGACACGATACGTCAATAATGATTAGCTGTTAATTCACTACTTTCAAGACAGCTTGATCGAATCTGCGGCCAAGTGGTACAACTAGCATGGAAGGATTTGGCACTGGCTTTTATGAAACAATATGGCCACGTGACGGACATAGCACCAGACAGAATTACATTGCAAAACATGGAGAAGAAGTCGAGTGAGAGCTTCAGACAGTATGCCCAGAGGTGGAGAGAGGTAGCTATACAAGTCCAACCCCTCTCCTAGAGAAGGAAACGACCATGCTTTTTATCAACACACTGAGGCTCCATTCATTAACCACATGTTGGAGAGTGCTACTAAGAGCTTCTCGAACATAGTGATAATCTGAAGAAATGATAGAAAATGTAATTCAGAGTGAGAAGATAGACGTGGGAGAAAGCGCTAGGAGACCGCCCCGAGAAAGAAAGACAACGAAGTGTATAATGTGAGCACATACAACAAGGGCTATATAAAACCCATTACTGTAAGCCAACCAAGGACGTTAACTACCGGCCATCAAGGCCCCCTAAGGCAAGATTCCAACCCAAGGCCTAACATGGAAAGAATCCAATTCACGCCGGTTCTTATGTCATATAGGGAACTGTACTAAAATTTATTTGATGCACATGTGGTGTCCCCTTTCTACTTAACACCGCTGCAACCCCCGTTTCCCAAATGGTATGACACAAATGCCCAATGCGAACATCATGCTGGAATCGCGTGGCATTCAATTGAAAATTGCACCTCGTTCAAAAAAGTAGTCGACAAGCTAAAAAATGGGGATTGTAAAGTTTGACGACCCAACCGTACCAAATGTAGCGGGAAACCCCTTACCTAATCATACTGATCAATGACTAAATGGAATAAATGAAGATGGGGGCAGGAAAGTCAAATATGAGGTTGCAGAGGTCAAAACCCCATTGAGACAAGTTTGGAAAGAGATGGTGGAGAGAAAACCGATCATACTAGATTCGGAAGAAAGGCCCGAAGGAAAAAGGAACCATTGCGAATTCCATAATAGAGAAGGGTATGGAATCCAGGAATGCATTGAGTTTAGAGCCATCATGCAAAATTTGATGGATAATAAAGAGATAGAATTCTACGAGGAGATCGAATGATCAGAAGAAGGAGAGGTCTACGTCAGAAGAAGGATCATCCAAGAAGGTCTATGGGGTCAATCGCCCTGTGGTAATTATCTCGCGACCAAGAGTTAGTGAAGCTAGAGTACCAATTGTGCTAAAGGTCGTAATTCAGAAGCCTGTAGCTTTCCCTTATAAAGACAGTAAAAGGGTTACGTGGAATTATGACTGTAATATGATGATCCCATGAGAGGAGAACTCGGTTAACACTTCGGAGAAAGGTCAAGATGTGGGTTTCTTTACACGCAGTGAAAAGCGTTATACCCCAAATGCAAGAGTAGAACCAGCAAAAGGAAAGGCCTTGGAGGTGGAACAAGAAAAAGAAAAGACAGTTAAGGTTGAGTTACCTATTAACGAGCGGTGACTGAAAAAGAGGCTAAAGAATTCTTAAAATTCCCAAAACATAGTGAATATAGTGTTGTAAAACAACTGCACAAGTAGTCGGCTCGTATATCGGTATTGGCTTTACTCTTAAGCTCAGAGACGCATCGTCAAGCATTGATAAAAGTATTGAATGAAACTTATGTCGGGGATAATATCTCTGTCAACAAGCTGGACCGTCTAGTCAGCAATATAAGTATCGGCAACTTCATCTTCTTCAATGATGAGGAGATATCCCGGGGTATGTGATCTACAAAGCCTCTACACATCACTACCAGTTGCAAAGGATATACACTGCCGGGGGTGCTGATTGATAACGGATTAGCATTAAATTTCTTGCCCTTATCCACACTAAATAGGTTGCCCGTGGATATCTCCCATATGAAAATATGCCAAAATATTGTGAGAGCATTCGATGGTACTGAAAGAAAGGTTATGGGAAGGATCGAGATACCTCTTCAGATTGGTCTAAATACATATGAGGTGGATTTCTTGGTGATGAACATCAAGCCTTTCTACAATTACTTGTTGGGAGGCCTTGGATTCACTCGGCAGGGGCAGTGTTGGCATCACTACACCAAAAGTTAAAATTGGTAACTGAAGGTAGATTGGTCACAATAAATGCGGAGGAGGACATCATAGCATCTGTTACTAATGGCGCCCTATATATAGGGGCAGACAACAAAGTAATAGAATGTTCTTTTCGATCGTTTGAATTTATCAATGTAACTTTCGTTGTCGAAGGCAACAAGATCCCTATGCCCAAAGTATCCAAATCCACGAGGATGGGCCTGCAAATGACAGTCGGTAAAGGAGCCTTACCAAGAAAAAGACTCGAAAAATACCTTCAAGGAAAGATCAAAGTACCAATGCTGAAGGAAAAACAAGACCACTTCGGCTTGAGATTCAAGCCAGATATAAAGTAAAAGAGGAAAAAGGTGGAAAAAAAGAAAGAGAGAAGAAGAGTACGTTTAAACGGTGAGGAGGTCAAATGGGAGCCAATAACCTTTCCTCATGTATCCAAAACATTTGTTTCAAGAGGAACCATATACCCTGAACAAAGGATGGCAAGAAGAGAAGTAGCGAAGAAAATATTAGGAAGTTTGAGTATTAACGCCGTATCCGATTAAGAAACTGAAGAAAGAAATTTATCTAGAATTTGCCCTTATACTCTTGGAAGTGTTCTGAACTATTAGACCATGGAAGAGATTCCTGTAACCTTTAGAATTAATTTAGAGTAATGTTCAAAACATACTTGTTGCTCTAAGACTAGAAGCAATAAGAACCCTTTTGTTAAATATGCATATGTCCAAATATATTTATTTCAATAAAATGTACCTTTTTGAATCATTCTGAGCAAATGTTATTTTATTCTTTTCATTCGTAACCAAAACATTCTTTACAATTCATTTATAACCAATCATGCAAATAATCATTCTTAGATTCTTTTATTTTTGCACCTTTCTTCGCCCTTCTAATAGGTCCCCAGATATCAATGATATGAGCGACGCTGTTATTGATTCAAAATCTCTTTTTGAGCAAGATGCGAGTATAGAGGATTATTAGGACTCTGAGGATGACTAGGACCTTAACATATCTCTCAATTTGTTAAGGATGGTAGAGCAAGATGTGAAACAAATCCTGCCTCACAAAGAGTCAGTGGAAATTATGAGCTTAGGAGAAAGAAAAGAGTTGAAGATTGGAGCTAGTATTGCTGCAGAAATGAAGCGAGACCTCATTGAGTTACTCCAAGAATTCAAGGATGCCTTCGCATGGTTATACCAGGACATGCCTGGGTTAAATACGGATATAGTGGTACACCGACTTCCTATAAAGGAGGAGTGTAGGCGGTTCAACAGAAGCTCCGAAGGATGAGGCCCGACGTTTTGTTAAAGATAAAAAAAGAGGTCATGAAATAGTTTGATGCCGGTTTCTTGCAAGTGGTCAAATACTCAGAATGAGTAGCCAATATAGTACCCATTCCTAAGAAAGATGAAAAAGTACAGATGTGCGTGGACTATAGGTATTTGAACAAGGCCAGCCCAAAGGACAACTTCCCGTTGCCTCACATTGATACCTTAGTGGATAACACGGCTGGTTGTTCACTTTTCTCTTTCATGGACGGCTTCTCCGGTTCAACCGATTAAGAGTGCCTGAAGATATGGAGAAGACCACATTCGTAACCATGTGGGGGACGTTCTGTTATAAGGTAATTCTATTTGGATTGAAAAATACGGGAGCAACGTATCAAAGAGCCATGGTAACCCTTTTCCATAATATGATGCACAAGGAAATCGAGGTTTATGTCGATGATATGATTGCAAAATCCCGAACAGAAAAATAACATATACAAGTTTTGAGGAAATTGTTCGTGAGGTTGAGAAAATTTCAGCTAAAGCTCAATCCAACCAAGTTCACTTTCGAGGCTAGATCGAGAAAACTGTTAGGACTCGTAGTTAGTGAAAGAGAATTGAGATTGACCGGACAAAGTCAAGGCTATACAAGAATTACCTCCGCCACACATTCAAAAGGAAGTTTGAGGTTTTCTAGGAAGACTAAATTATATCGCCGATTCATTTCACAGCTAACTGAAAAATGTGACCCCATATTCCGTCTCCTTAAGAAACACAACCCAGGTTTGGGATGAGGAATGCCAGAAGACTTTTAATAAGGTCAAACATTACCTATCGAATGCCCTGTACTGATGCCACCAAACCCGGATAGGCCACTGATACTATACTTGGTAGTATTCAGGAATTCCATGGGATGTATGCTAGGTCAACACAACGAGTCAGGAAGAAAAGAAAGAGCAATATACTATCTCAGTAAGAAGTTCACTGAATGTGAGACAAGATATTCGCCAATTGAAAAGTTATGTTGTGCCTTGATTTGGATAACCCGAAGGTTGAGACAATACATGTTGTACCACACGACTTGGCTCATCTCAAAGCTGGACCCTCTGAAGTACATGATGGAGTCGACTGCTCTAAATGGAAGGATGGCCAGATGGCAAATTCGCTTTCCAAATTTAACATAGTCTATGTGAACCAGAAGGTAGTTAAGGGAAGCGCAATAGTCGACTTTTGGCCAGTAGAGCTCTAGAGGATTACCGAGCCTTTGAACTTCAATTTCCTAAATGAAGATCTATTGTATATTGTAACCACTGAAGACGACTCGCAAGAAAGTCATTCTTGGAAGTTAAACTTTGACGGTGCCTCAAACGCGGTGGGTAATAGAATTGGAGCAGTCCTAGTATCCCCGAACGGAGATCATTATCCCTTCACTAGCAAATTGGATTTCGATTGCACGAACAATATGGCAAAATACGAAGCATGCATCATGGATGTAATAGGCCAATTTAGCCTGGGCCCATACAAAAAATAATAAACCCAAAATAATAAAAAAAAATCCAAGTTCAATCCAAAATATATCATTTGTCCCGATCGGAATGACCTATTAAAAGATTGAAGGTCCATTTACAAGTGTGGCGTATATGAGAACATACTCTTCAAGGATATGCAATCTTAGATATGATATGCATATCTTAGATATGATATGCAATCCTAGAAAATATGGTATGCAATCTTAGATATGATATGCAAATCTTAGATTTGATATGCAAATCTTAGATATGATATGCAATCCTAGAAGATATGGTATGCAATCTTAGATATGATATGCAAATATTAGATATGATATGCAATCTTAGAAGATATGGTATTCAATCTTAGAAGATATGATTTTGTAATCTTAGAGATTTAATTTGTAGATACCTTTTAATCTTAGCCGTTGATGTAATTGATCTGTACCGTTGGATTTGGGGAGGCTCAACTATAAATAGAGGCCTCTCTCTTCATTGTAAAAGACACTTGAGTTTTGAGTAATAAAAATTCTTGAGAGCATTTGCTCAAATTTCTCTTTCTTTTGTGTTCTTATTTTCTGTGGTTTGTTCTTATTTTGCTCTTCACTCATCTTCGTTTCTTTTTGAGTTGATTCCGTTCGAGTAAGATTTTGGTGGAGGAATTTCGTTGAATCCTCATATTGCGGGAGTTAGGTTGACTTATGTGTTTTTTTTAATTTTTTATTTATCCATATCATTTTTATACTTTTTTATTTTTTAAAATTTTTATAATATTTATTAATTGTTTTGAGTATATTATTTACCTTATATTATTATTTTTTATACATGAATTTAATCTTGTGAATAATTTTTTTCCTTAAATTTTCATAGATTCTTTTAAAATTGCTATTATCTACTTTATATATATATATATATATATATATATATTATTTTGATTGTTTATTTTTTAAAAAAAATTGAATCTATTATCTCTGTATACCTTAACTTTATTATTATTGCTTGTCATTCTTTTACTTAATTGTTTATATTAGTGTTAATTGTTAATATGACCTGTTACTTTAGTAAATTGCACTTTTTGTAATAACTTAATGTTACATTTTCAAATCTTTGTTTAAAATATCTATCTCCTTTAATTACCACATTTTATCCAAAAGTTTTTCTTAAATAAGGCAATGTTTTGTGTTTAGAAATTAGGAAATAGTGCCCTAACGTGCTGGGTTTCGATTTTCCGTTTGACTAAATAACTAAATATCCTTTTAATGAATTTTGTAAATCATGAGATGATTTTGGTTACGAGGGTTTAAAACATCATGTCCTAACGTGCGTATTCTTTTGGAACAAAGGAATCTCAAGTTCCAACTCAAATTGTTCAAGTTTTTAAAGAAATTATGTTTTCAAATCTATTTGAATTTTCGACATTAGGAAAATAACTAATCAATCCGGTACCAATTTTGGGCATTACGAGGGTGCTAATCCTTCCTCGTACATAACCGACTCCCGAACCCGTTTTCTTGAATTTCGTAGGCCAAAATCAATGTTTTGAAATAAAACGTTTTATAAGGTGATCCGATCACACCTAAGCAAAAAGGGATTGGTGAAGACTCTCATTCTTTGTTTTTTCTTTTAAAAAAAGTCAACACCATTTTTCAAAATAAAAAAAATGGTTTCGACAATGGGTATCCGTGCAGCCATGGAACGTGAGATCAAAGTGCTAAAGGTTTATGGAGATTTCGCTTTGGTGATTTACCAACTCAAAGGAGAATGGGAGACAAGAGATCCAAAGTTAATAAAATATTGAAAGTTGGTTCTTGAGTTAATTGAGGATTTTGATGACATCACCTTCTATTATCTCTCACGAGATGAAAATCAGATGGCTGATGCTTTAGCTACTTTGGCTTCAATGGTCAGAGTGAATAAACAAGAGGATGTACAGGCTATCCAGATAAGTATTTATAAACTCCGGCTCATTGTTATAGCATCGAGGAAGAAGAAGAAAAGGACGATCATCCTTGGTACAATAATATATTACGATATGTGAAAAATCGTGAATACCCTGACCAAGCAACTGAGAATGATAAAAGGACGTTAAGAAGGTTGGCCAATGACTATGTCTTAGATGAGGGAATCCTATACAAAAGGAAAAAGGATCAGATGTTACTAAGATGCGTAGATGCTGTTGAGGCTAAGCAAATTTTGGAAGAGGTCCATAAAGGTGTCTGCGAACACATGCCAATGGTTTCACAATGGCCAGGCAGATCATGAGATTCAAGTATTATTGGTCCACCATGGAAGGATATTGTATCAATTACGCCAAGAAGTGCCACAAATGTCAAATTTACGGAGATAAAATTCACGTACCTCCTTCACCTCTTCACGTTATAACTTCTCCTTGGCCTTTCTCCATGTGGGGCATAGATGTCATTGGGCCAATTTCGCTTAAGTCTTCTAACGGGCATCGATTCATCTTCATGGTCATTGATTACTTTACCAAGTGGGTAGAAGCTACTTCATATGTCAATGTCACAAAATCAATAGTCAGTAAATTCTTAAAGAAGGAGATCATATGTCGATATAGAATGCCAGAAAAAATCATACTAACAACGCATTAAATTTGAACAACATCACGATATCATACTTCTGCAGTCAATTCAAGATCAAACACCATAATTCATCACCATATCGCCTAAAAATGAATGGTGCAGTGAAGGCGGCCAATAAGAATATCAAGAAGATCGTGGGGAAAATGACTGAGACTTATAAAGATTGGCATGAGAAGCTACCATTCGCCCTTTATGCTTATCGAACATCTGTCAGAACTTCAATCGGGACAATGCCTTTCTCTTTGGTTTATGGAATGGAAGCAATTTTACCCATTGAAGTGGAAATTCCTTCTCTTCAAGTTTTGGAAGAAGTAAATTTGGATGAAGAGGAATGAATCCAATCCCGATATGATCAGCTAAATTTGATTGAAGAGAAAAGGTTGAAAGCTATCTATCGTGGTCAGATGTACCAAAAGCGAATGATGCGAGCTTATAACAAAAAGTTCATCCTAGAGAATTCCATGAGGGAGATCTAGTATTGAAAAAGATCCTCCCCATATAAAGAGATTTCAGAGGGAAATGGATGCCAAATTGGGAGGGACCTTATGTGGTGAAAAAGGCTTTCTCCAAAAGAGCATTGATATTGGCCGAGATGGATGGGAAAAACTTACCCAATCCTATAAATTCGGATTCAGTCAAGAAGTACTATACCTGAAGAGGAAAAGAGGCCAAAGTGAAAACCCGCAAAGTGCACTTTGAGATATTTTCCAAAAAAAAACGGAGAGGCCAAGGTGAAAACCCGCAAAGGGTGCCTTGAGACCAAAGGGGTTTTTGAGTCAAAAACGAAAAGGACGGCTCAAATTACAATCAACGATAGGGCATGCGATAATCTTGTCATACCTGAATTAAGAAGGAGAAGACATGTTACGTCGTGGACCATTAACAGAGTACTCTCGATCTCCTAAACATATTGAGCTTAAAATGGTCTTCATAAAGTCTGTACAGAGAAGCTCAGGCTGCGATATCGAGGGCACCTATCTTTTTCCTTAATCATTTTGTATTCTAGCAATGTTTGTTTTCTTTAATCAACCTATTCTTTTCATATTTCGTTTCTGATAAATTCCATTTTTGTCCATCATTTATGACTATTTTCATAGCATTTTGTATTGAAGTAATGATTAATGGATTAACAATACTTTCACAAAAGGAGTTTTGCATATGACTCTAAAACTTCTAAATAGTACAAGAACCTGAAACAGGACTTTTATTTAGAACTCACCAAGCCCAAGGGTTGGAAATATTAGAGAAGAAAACTCTAAATAGTGACTATTTCTTCAGACTTTCTGTCAAAAATGTCGGTTGAACAAGAAGACAAGATATTACATCAGTGATACAACTTGGAAGAACAATGAGCAATGTCAATCCTAAGTGTTTAAAAAAAGGATCATTCTCATAAAATTATGTATTCATGCAAAACACATTTAGTTAGGAGTATTCGATTCAATCTGATCATTGCATTCTAATCATTCTACAAAGGATCATTCTCATGACATTCTGTATTCATGAAATGTCATCCAGCTAGAAGCATTTGATTTATTCCGATCATGGCATCCTAATTATAATGCATAAGCACAAATCTATAAATTGATTCTGTAGGTCATATCCCCCAGAGGACAATGTAACAAGATCGACGAATCCACAAGTCTTATCTCCCCAAAGTTGTAGTGGAGCAGACTGAAGATGGCGAATCTTATTTCCCTGAAGTTGCAATGGAACAGATTGAAGCTATAAATTACAGATCTTATCTCTCTGAAGTTACAGTAGAGCAAATCAAAACAAACCTTATCTACCTGAAGTTGCAGCGGAGCAGGTTGAAGTTACAAGTCTTATCTCCCTGAAGTTGCAGTGGAGCAGACTGAAGAAAGCGAATCTTATTTCACTGAAGTTGCAGTGGAACAAATTGAAGCTATAAATTATAGATCTTATCTCTCTGAAGTTGCAGTAAGCAGATTGTGGCAAACTTTATCTTCCTGAAGTTGCAGTAGAACAGGTTGAAGTTACAAGTCTTATCTCCCTAAAGTTACAATGGAGCAGACTGAAGATAGCGAATATCATTTCCCTAAAGTTGCAGTGGAACAGATTGAAGCTATAAATCATAGATCTTATCTCTCTGAAGTTGCAGTAGAGCAGATCATGGCAAACTTTTTCTCCCTGAAGTTGCAGTTGAGCAAGTTGAAGTTACAAGTCTTATCTCCCTGAAGTTGCAATGGAGCAGACTGAAGATAGCGAATCTCATCTCCCTGAAGTTGCAGTGGAACAGATTGAAGCTATAAATCACAGATCTTATCTCTCTGAAGTTGCAGTATAGCAGATAATGACAAACTTTATCTCTCTGAAGTTGCAGTGGAGCAGGTTGAAATTACCAATTCTTGTCTCTTTGAAGTTCCAACAGAGTAAATTGAAGCTACAAATCTCTTTTCCCTAAGATTACCTTGGAACGGATTGAAGTGACAACTTCTATACCCCTAAAGATGCAGTGGGTAGGAATGAAGTTACTTGAAGAAGAGGAGCACCAAGAAGTTAAGACCCGGTAGGTCCAAGCAAATTTGGCCTTTTTAAGGTCTTTGCTTCTTTCTCGTTACACGACAACGAGCAAAGAGGGGCAGCTGTAAAGCCCAAAATTTACTCGGCCCACTAAATCAAACAAAACCCCAAAATAAAATAGATATTAACAGTTCCATAGTCCCTATTTACAATAAAAACCCCAAAATACAACCCCAAACCCAATTATATGGCCCAAATAACAAACCCTAACAGCCCAAAATCACTACCTAGACCTTAGCCCACAACAGAAAACAAACAGGAAACCCTAGCTCTAGTGCCGTAGCCTCCACGCGTAGGGCAACGCGCTCGACGCCCGAGGACCACCATTCTTGGTACCTTGCACCAAAATGGTAACCACGCTTCGTTGACTTCCTCTATGGAGCAAACAGAGCACAAAAGGGCAGACAACAGTGACAAGAGACAAGCAAAACAGAAAAACCAAATCACAAGCAAACTTAATAATAAATGTATTTCCTTTCAGCTATATAAGCCCGAAAACAACAATGTAATAGGGTACAACACACATGATCGATATAAACAAAAGGATATTTCAAGAAGAAAAAAGGTTGCCTTCTTTATTTGGATTTCTATTTCTCTTTTCATTTTTTTACTTTAAATCAGAATAAACAAGAAGATGAGGGGATCTTACCTCGCTGGCGGCCGGAAGGGAGGAAATCAAAGAGTCATTCGATTTTTCAGTGACCTTTGAAGGCTCGTTTAGGGAGTTTGGGGGCATACCGGAGTCGTCGGGCTTAAAACGGTCAAAAAGAGGATTTTTTTTATTCTGGCCATCGTATATGGTGGCGGCAAAAGTGGCCGACGGTGGTCCGATGATGGATCCCTCACTGGAAATCGGGCTGGTGAGAGAGTGTTTGAGAGAAAACTAGTTTTTTTTTTTGGAAGAAAGAAAAATGAAGTTTTTTTAAAGATTTTTGAGTTTTTTTAAGCGCATCAAAACGGTGCCGTTTTGGGTTAAGAGCCCAAGCGCCAAAACGATGCCGTTTAGGATCTAACCCGTCACGTACCGACCCGAACCGCTAGGATCCTTGTGTTTTGTAGCTTTTGGGCTATTTACGCAACCGACCCTTCCGCCTTTTCCACTGTTTTAATTAAGTCCCCCATTTCTTATTTATTTTCCTTTAATTTTAGCCTAAAATTCTAATAATGTTGCGATTTGGTCCATAATCAAGTTATACGTTTTGGGGAATTGGGATATTATCCCATTTGATCCCCCATATCATTCGCGTATCATGATTTGAGCCTTGTATTTTATTTTTACTTGATTTAGTCCTTTTTGGTTATTGTTGCTATTTCATTAATTATTTTAATATTAATACCAGTAGTTTTTATTTTATTATCATTATTGTAACATTATTATCATTAATATTGTTATTATTATTACTACTAATTAATTTTAGTATTACTATTATCTTTACTATTATTATTAGTACTTTATTTTTATTACTATTATCATTATTATTTTTTAACGTTTACTTACTCCTTTTTATATATATAATTAATTTTGTTTTTTATTATTTATTTTATTTCTATTTCTAATCTTATTTTTTCTTGATTTGTTTTATTTTAAACTTTTACACTTATTATTGTCATTTCATTATTTATTCTTTTATGTATTTATATTTTATTGTACATACTTTCAAATTTCGACTATACATTATTATTAACTCATTCATTATTGACTTTTGTATTCATTATTGTCATCATCATTATTTAGTTACATATATTAGCACTAAAATTCATTTTATATCTTGCCATAAGATCATATCCCATTTGATCCAATCTATTAAAATTTTTGTTTTAAAAATAAGCAAATATTTAGCGTTCTAAGATTCAAAAGAAATCGTGTCCTAACTTCTGGGTTCGATTTTTCTCACCGAGTCTAAAGACCCTATTATTTTCTTTTTAAAGCCAAAGCATAAAGGATAAATAAAAACTTATTCTCGAGAATTCGAAAATGTTGCATCCTAACTTACTGGATGTGACATTTCGTTATCTCAAGATAAAGATTTTTAAAAATAAAGGCAATATTCTAAATTTAGAATCTCGAGAAATCGTGCCCTAACTTACTGGGTTCCGGGTTTTTATTTTACCCAAATAACTGAATATTCTTCTCAATACTAGTTGTAAAAGTCGAAAGACAAGCTCAATTTTGGGAACTCAAATGTCGTACCCTAACTTACTGGGCGTGACATTTTACTTCCTCGAAATAAGAGGGTCATAGCATCCATTCTAATTTATTCAAATTTTCTTTTAAATATAGAGGATCGTATTTTAAAATATTTTCAAATTTTCGACGTAAAACCATCAAATAATCAATTAGTACCAATTTTAGGCGTTACGAAGGTACTAATCCTTCTTCGTGCGTAATCGACTCTGAACTCGTTTTTCTAAATTTCGTAGATCAAAACTGTTGTTTTAATAAATAAAATATATTATTAAAATGACCAAGTGACTCGATCACACCTCATCAAAAAATATTGGTGGCGACTCCCATTTTTTAATTTTCATTTTAAAACCCAAAATCAATCCGTTTTACAAAAAATAGTTACGACAACTCGAGCATTAAATTCAACTATAAAGGCTTATGTTATGATGTCATGACTTTAGGTACTGATACCTTGCTTTAAACAATAAGATCATTGGAGCTTTAGGTGTCAGACCCTTAGGCCATGATCTAGGACCTTAACGTTGGGGTCTGATACTTTCTTGTTTGGGGTTCAATACCCCTAAATACCCAAAAAAAATTAATTGGTTTGCTAGATATTAGACCTTAGAACGAGGGACCCGATACATAGCCATCTGTATCAACACTTAGGCTAGGGGTCCAATCCCCTAAAGTCAACAGCTTATTGACTTACGAAGTGCTACTAGGAGCTTTTAGTACTTACAAAATTTTTTTAAGTGTTTAGCCAAGTTTGAAAATAACTTCTCAAAGGTTTAACATAAAATTTTACAAAATTTGATGAAGGAAATATTTTATTATATCAAAACATTTGAAAATCACAACTAACACTATTTTTTTTAAAAAAAGAAATTTAAGGGCTTATGGACCCTTTAGCCAAAATTATACTATGATTATTATCTTTCTCATATTTAAGGATTGGGGAGGAGTTATCAATTATTTTAGGCATTATGTAAAAAAATTGACATGTAATAATAAAAGAAAATAGACATTTGTGGAGAAAAAATTGCAACATAAACGCTTTCGCCTTTTTTTATATATATTTTTAATGGTGTTCTACAAGTTATATGTCCATAATAAGTCTTTCCAATTAGCTTATATTCAACAATTCAACGGACATTTTACATGATAAGTCATTGTAAAATTTTAAACCATTTTAATTTTTTTAATTTTATCTATATTTTTACAAATTAAACTCACTATTAAAATTGAAGTAAATATTTAAAATATAAATAATATTACAATAAATTATTTAGTGGTCACAATATTTAAACCAAATTAACAACCTGGATCCATTAATTAATAATTAAAATCAAAATAGAAACTAAATTTAAAAATAGAATTTCACACCATTTATTATTATAATATTTATATTTTAGAAATAGGGTTAATAGTGTATTTTTTAAATTCCACAAGCAATATAAAAAACAGTCATGTGTCTCATTTCTTTATTATATCTTATAGGACACTCATCATCACCTTAATCTTATTTGTGGAGTCTAAAAGTCCATTGACAATGTACCAAAAATTTCTATTTCTTAAAACTTATCATGTTTTTAAAATTAAAATTAAAATTATTTATTATTATATTTTAATTTTGTAAACATATTATCAATAAAACATTAAAAATTATTAAAAATTTTAAAAATAATTAAATATAATTTAATTAATACATACAATTAAATACCCAGTTAATATGTAAAATTATCATATATTATTTTATTATAAAATGTTTTAAGATAAAAAAATCATACATCAAATACTTAGTGTCATATATTATTAAAAATTTATCATATAATCCAATCATATAAAAAAAAAAAAAAAAAAAAAAAAAAGGAAAAGGAAAATCTGATACCACAAATCAGATTGTTGAAAAAGCCCAAGGAAAGTACAAAAAGGCAAAATGATGAAAGGCCCAATGAACTAAACTTTAAGGGCTGACTTTTATTGCAATCATTTTCATTCCTTAGAAATTTGGCAATTTTGCTTAGAAAGCTTTTTTCTTTCACTTTTAAACATACTTCATTTTCATACCATTGTACTGACTTCAAATATAAGATACTATGGTTATGAGAATTCAAAATTAAGCCAAACACTTGTCATGTTATGCACCTAACTTTTCGTCTCATCAATATGAACATGGATTTGTTCTTATGCACTACTAAGTATAAAATTGGAGTACAAAATAGTGAATCATAAGATACCATGTGGCAATTTGATTTTCTTTATATGGATAGATTTTATTCTGATTTTAATTTTATCATATGCCCGTCATGTTCAAATTTATTCTAAGCTAGTTTGGGATATTTTCGATTATCGGTATACCCGTTTTTACATTATATGGATTTATTCTAGGGTACTAATTGTAATTGTAACTAAAAAAAAGTACCGAGTCCTTATCAAATAAATACAAATAAGTTTACCTATAAGATATAGATATTTGACAATGCATAATATAAATTTAAATTTCCAATGGGCCTGGCTAGTGGTAGTTAACAAATCACCTATGTAACCATGTTATAGTTGTAACTTTTAAAGTAAAATTTTTGGAGTAGAAATTTTAAAGTAAAATGCTTGGCCTACTCTATTACCAACTTTTCCAATAAAAGAGTGTTGAAAAGGAAGACTCTTTACATCTAAAATAAATGTTTCTAACTACCATTTGATTATACAAATGAATTATGTTGAAGAGGGTTTAGGCAATCTTCTTTTTCACTTTGAAATTACCTTGACCCACTCAATAGTAATTTCTATAAAATTATATATATAAACAATGCCTTAATTAATAAATATTGGAAGCAGTGATAAAGTATATTACATTTTTAAGTACAAAATATACGTTTGAATTTTAGAGACTACAAACTCTGTACATGAACTATAAAACAAAAATTAAAGATACCAAAACAAAAAGCTATGTCCTACTCAACTACCAAGTTTTCTAATAAAAAAACTAAAAAGGAAGAGACACACTTTAAAATAAAAGGCTTCCATTGATATGCTGAGCATGAAACCTTAAGTGTGTGTAAATGTAAGATAAAGAATTACAAATGAAAAATTAAAGCTTTCTCCTTATTTTTTGAACTCTATTTTACCTTCTTAATGAGTTCTAGTCGTTTGGAGTCGTTTGAAGGAAAATGAAATCATTAAAGATGTTAACTTAAATATTAAATACAGTTTCAGAGCCTTATATATGATCCAATACTATAACCTTAAGTATCGATATCCTACTTTAAAAAATTATGACTGTTGAAACCTTAGGTACTTGACTCTGAGGCCATGTTCTAATACCTTAATGTTGGGGTTCAATACCACTAAATACCCAAAAAAAAAAAAAATACTGCACTTGATCTAGACCTGACTCTACTTAAAAAAATATTATTTTATGGCTTCTTGAGTTGTTGCTTTTGCTGTTTTTGACCCTAAATTACATGCGGATTTATATAAACTCACCATTTTGTTTTCTTTTCATGTAGTCTAACTTTACTGCAGAATTTGCTTTAAGTTAAAACATCAAATAATTAAACAATGTTTAAGTTGACATATGGTATCGTCGATACATTGATCCATCTTTGTCCTTTTCAATTCAAATCATGTTCAATTGTTTACCAAAAGATGAACAGGTTTCTGAAAACTATAGTACCCCCATGTTCCCAGTGACTAGACTTTGGATGGGGTTATTGTGAGAGGGGTCTTATTTACGATTCAATATTGCCTGTGACACTTGTGATTCAAGAGTGTACAACAATGAAATTAAATTGGTTTTTTGATCTAACTTTTCTGTCGTAAAATCTGATTGTCAAATTTAAAATTTAATCGATTCATACAATCATATTCATATAACTTCTTTATCCCAAATTATAATTTTCTTTATACGAAATAAAAAACAAAAAATTAGTAACATGTAGGACATATATAGAAAAAAAGAAAGACTTAATTAAAGTCTTCCATCAAATCACTCACAAATGATGATTTTGGAGCTTCCTTATTGCAAATTATAACACAATTGATCCCAACTTACCGACATAAACCTTTAGAATCGACACAATAACATATTCTTTTTAATTTAAACTCATATTCATTTCATGTGAATTAGTATTTCTTAGAATTTTAAATATCTCAATTGTTCAAAAAAAAAAAAAGAGTACATATGCATAAAAAAAAAAGAGTTAATCGAGCTTGTCTTATGCCAAGAAAAAGTAATAGTATATTGCCATTAAAATTAAAGGCTTTGCTAGTGCAAAGTCCTTTTATTATACAAATTAGGTAATTAGATTGCAAACCCTTCCACATGGAGGAAGCATCTTAAACTATATATAAATACAAATATATAATATCATATATATATATATATAAACCTAGTAATAATAAAAAACATTGGTTTATAATAAATATTATTACATAATTAAACTCCTAATAATAGCAGCCTCGGCACTATCAGCATCAATGGTGGCCAACAACTGTGAGAGCCGTTCACTTAGGTCGTCCACCTCCCTATGCAAGCTTCTAATGTAATTGCAGGTTTCTTGTAAGACCTTGGATGCTGATACCTGCAGCAGCAGGGGGATTTACAATGCCCCAACATTAAGTCACTTTCTTTTCTGACATTTCTGCTTTCCACATTATTATTATTATTATTATTATTATTATTATTATTATTTACATATAACATCATAATCGAAAAATAAATAATTCGTAAAGTCCGACCCTTGGTCGACAAAATAGACAATTATGTGCTTCGTAATGTGATGTTGTGATCGTTATTTTATGATATACATGATATCCGGGGTCAAAGCATGCACTGTTTTAAGTCAATGAGGAGCTGAAACACAAGAAAATATGTTTCCTTGATGTCCGGGGTCAAGTTTTCAAACTGTATTTTCGAGGACTATTACTTTTTTTTAACTGAAATATACTATTCCCATGTGCCACATGCAACCAGGGAAAATTAAATATATAGATACGTTATAGTTTTCCATATAAAAATAAATCATCTAATTCATTGAAAATGTATAAAATTATAAAATAATAACTCAACTTTCTTGTAAAAATAAAGATGAATTAAAAGAAGAAACATGAATTCCATGAAATGTTTACCTTATCAGATCGCCTATCACGAATCTCAGGCAGAAGCTGTCGTAACTTTGAGACAAGTTCAATGATTTGATCATCTGAAATCCTCGAAACACCTGCTGTTGACTGTCTCGACCTTCTGCTAGACATCTTGTGGGGGATTTAAAGCAATAATAACACCCTACTGACCAAAAACCAAGAATTGTTTTAAAATATTCAGTAAGTTCCAAAATAATACCCCCAAGATATGGAAATGCAGAAGGAAAAATAAGTATATATGGTGTAGAAAAATGGTTATGGTTTGGAAAAGGCAAGAAGAAGAAGAAGAAGAAGAAGAAGAAGAAGAAGAAGAAGAAGAAGAAGAAGAAGAAAGAAAGAAAGAGTAGAGAGTAGTGTTAGATATAAGATATGAAGAATTGGAGAAAGTGATAAGAGAGATATAAAGAGGTAAGAAGGACCACAACCATGGGGGATGCGAGTGTGTGTATGTGAGAGAAGAGAGAGAAAAGAGAGAGAGTACAATAACAAAGATAGTGATGTTGGACGTGAAGAAGACAAGGGCATTGGAGAAAGCATAGTTGGACTTAAAAAGGGTTTGGTCTTTTGAATTAAAAAAAAAAAAACTCAAGGTGTAATCGCTTGGGGTTCTTGTTTATATGTATAGATGTATTTTTGATGCTATAATTTTACGTATTGTATCCTAATTTGCCTTATTTTAATGGATTTCTTTGTATTTTATGATTGTAGTATTGGGGTTAAAAATTATGGAATGGAGAGAAAACGTGAGGGAGAAAGAGAAGGGGCAATAAGAGTTCATATTTATGTTCCCAACTTGGGGATTGATGGCAAGTGGGCTTTAAGAAATATGTTTGTTTTTGAGCTAACACTGTGGGCCTTCATGTGCATGTCTTAATACGCAATACCATGTGATCATCACCTTCTCCAACTACATCCTTCTTTTAAAGTATTCCACAACCCCCAAATCTCCCTTTTCACACTCTTTCCTTTCTATTTTTTCCTATTTCCTTTAGCACATTTAATTAATTAAATAAACCAAACTTGTTTTGTTGTCTTCTTTTTCCTCCTCCTACTTCTTCAATAACTATTATGTTTCCTGAATAGATTTAAATTGCAAATACAGATATTTTCTATCGATTAAAATATTTGTTATACCATTTATCTTTTGGACACGTGGCACCACGGAAAGCTTCCTGAAAAATGCCCACGAATAACTCTCTCTCTCTCTCGCATCTCCCAATTAGCTCCTCATTTGAAGATCACTCGAGCAATAGCTTATCTTTAATTAGCTGTCTGGTTATTAGGTGACCAGCCACTGACTTTTAGTGAAAACACACTTACCACCAATAGAAGACCATCATGGACCATTGAGGTGTAATAGTCTCATACTACCTCAACCAAAGGAATGTCAGAGTAGTACCACACTTGCGGAAAATCAACTTGCCAAGGAATGTCAGAGTAGTACCACACTTGAGGAAAATCAACTTGCCACCTACCTAACCACATGAGCGAGCCACCACCCATATTATCAATGAGCTGGCACCATCAGATATGAGACCAGGCACGTGACCTTCCCTATAAACACCTAAAAGAATGATGAGGAAGCGATCCTTTAACCATCTTAGCAACCCTAAGTACTTATCCTTTGGAATTAGTCTCCTTTGCCTTTGCAACCTCCTTATTCCTCTTCTACTTCTCTCCTTTTTCGACTCTCCGCCTGCCTAGGTGAACCGGTATCCATGTCATCGCCACCCTCTCCTCATTATCTCCTTCCTTTCTGTACAATTGTATTGATAATTTGTGTAGAGAATGCGGGCCAGACCATGACTTCCTCTCAAAATGATGCTTTCATCAACCCGACTAATCCAACGAATCCCACCAACCCTACTAACTTAACAAATCCATTCAACCCTGTCAACCCATAAAACCCTATCAATCCTGGGCTCACTTCAAACCAAACAGGAACCCAACTACCTGTACCAAGCTCTCTGATAGGCTGTCGAGACCTACAAAAATAAAACTTGAAAATATAAGATTAGTATAAAACAAAAAGTAGGATTGTGTCCATAGAGATCGATGATAATTTTATTTCTTTAAGTAAAAATAAGTAATGTAAACAAAATGGGGTTTATAAAATAAAAACTAAATTTGAATTAAAAACTAAAACAGAGAAGACAATAATGGAAAGTTTTTTTTAGGAAAATAATGGTAAAAAGCTCTAGCCAAAGGTAAAGTCTTTGTTTGATTTATGGATTTGACCATCGATGCAAGAATATCTTCATTGCCTTTAATAAATTAGTTCTAGTTGTTGACTTGACAATGGACAACCAATCTCTTCTTACCTATTTGGTAACCATAAGTTAGCTCATTTGAAATTACTTCCCTAACCGATTGTAACAATGCCTAAGATTTAACTTATTGACAACATTAAGAACAAGAGACCTAATTCTAACAAACAAACTCACCTCACTCTACACCACATACTCATAAACTACGACATAAACAATTTATATATGCAGTTTGTCACTAGTATTAGAATGAATTAAACAATTACGAATTTAATTATTCTAATTGCCAAGACAATCATTCTAAGCTATCAAATACTGATCATAAATTTGACAAACCTGGATAATTGTAATTCAAATAGAAGATGCATGAATACTAAAGAACAAAGAAGAATTAAAGCACAAATTAAGTCATGAATTATTGAATCAAACTTCGTTTAACCTTTGACTAGAAAAGAAGGTATAAGAATCCATAAAATAAAGAAAGCACAAACAAAATAAAACTAAGAGCAGCTATGTTTAAGTTTAAGTCCACATTTTAACCTAATAATATCGATTTATAGGGCAAAAATAATTTAATAGAGAAAATACAAAAGTGCCATTGATAATAAAGTAGAATTTTTAGGTCTCTTGTCAATTTTCGCATCAAACTCAAGGCCATTTTTGGACGCATTTTTTATGCCTTTTGGGATTGGGTTGTGAAATAACTTCGGTTAAATCTTTCAATTACCTTTGAATCTGCATATTATGTGCCCAAAGAGGATTTTTGTAGCTCAAGTTATGACCAAAATAGTGAAACTATGCTAAGTTGAAAGTTCAATTTGCAAAAAACTTGCCAAAAATAAACTTTAAGGTTATTTTTCTCAAATTATTTCCAAAATAAATAATAAATAAAATATAAGTATTAATAATATAATTAAGAACATAAATAGAACCATTTAGAGAAATATCACAAATAAATTGAGAAATTACGCACATAACTATGTAATACCCAAAATTTTAGTATCGGATTTTGCACCGAATCAATATAAATTTAGTATAAAAATTTATAATAAATTATCCATTTATATTTTCAGTATTTTTGTTGACTTATTTGAATTTTATATTTAAATTCTTGATTAAATTGAATTTTATTTTAAGGATTAAATTGAATTTTTAATAATTGTTGGGAGATTAACCTTGTAATTAACTTTTTAGTTTAATTTTGGTTGTATGGTGGCGTATGTGAGTTGTGTTTTATTATTATTATTATTATTATTATTATTATTATTATTATTATTAGGATTTTAGTAATTATTGGGAGTCAAGTTGGGGCAAGGATTGACTTGAAAGAAAGAGAAATTAGAAGTTTTAAGACTAAAGTGAGTAAGGGAAGAAAGGAGGAGGGTTTATGTAGCAAATAAACCAAAGGTTGGCTTGTTATTTCTTTCCCTAGATTCACGGTGAAAGCAATTCTTTTTCATTCCTCTTTAACATCGTTCTCTAAAGAAAAACATTTTTCCATCCTTGCTATTTGCCTCTTTCAATTGTGTAGTCCAAAGCTGCTATCCCTGATCTTAATGTAGTGTTAAATTTGCTTAGATTTGCTGTTAAACGCTTACCAAAATAGCTACACATACCTGTTGCAACTTTGTCCATATTTTCTGCTTCAAGCCTTGCCAATTGCACCAGCTGCGGTTCGCTGCCTTGTCCTTCAGAGTCGCTGCAACTTCTTCAAGTTTGCTGCTGCTGTTCATTTCAAATAAATGTTCATCACTATTAGGGCGAGCGTTTAATTGAATCGAATCGAGTTGAATTCAATGAAAAAATTCGAGTTAATCAAGTTGACGAATCCTATTTTATCATCCTAACTTGATTAGAAAATTTCTCGAATTGAGTTGAGTGAGATTAAATTCAAATTGAATTGAATATATTTTTTCAAGTTAAATTTAAAAAAATAATTTTGGGTCATTGTAATCACTATCATCCACTATAATCAAATTTGCCCACCGTAATCAAATTTATTATTAACTTTCATCCCCTCGTAATTTATTTATTAATCTTTTATATATGAGTTAACTTCTTTACTTACTTAGTTGCTTTAATCATCTTCTAATTCTTGTCACTATGTATTTGAAATTTAAAAATATATTAAATGTAAAAATGTGATTTTTAAAAAAAAAGTTATCATAAAAGATAAAATGTGAAATTGATACCAACATACAATTTTAACACGAATATTTTATGGCATCATCAATAATTCAATTTTAACGAAAATTATAAAGATTCAATATGATTAAACAATTCAATAAT
Source organism: Gossypium rotundifolium (assembly GCA_025506655.1). NCBI lineage: Eukaryota > Viridiplantae > Streptophyta > Magnoliopsida > Malvales > Malvaceae > Gossypium > Gossypium rotundifolium. Next base: position 12,213,764 of record CP106730.1, on the reverse strand, counting down.
ATAAATAGTACAAAATGTGAAATTTAATTTAATAATATAAATAGTAAATATAAATAAAATTTGGGGGAGGGTGGAATGGATTTCTGGTATAAGGAGGGTGGGATGGGAGGGGAGTAAAAGTTTTGGGGAGAAAGTGGGAGAGAGTAAAAGTTTTGGGGGAAAGTAAAGAGGTTTGGGAGTTTGGGGTAAAAATGAAAAATATTATAGTTTACTATTCTGTTTATTCGAATTCGAAAACCAAACTCAATTTGAACTTGAAATTCAAAAAAAAAATTCGAGTTGACTCGAATAATTCGAGTAACTTGATTCATTTAACTCGAAATTCGATTTTTTTCTATTTATTCGAGTTGAATTGAGTTTTGCTCACCCCTAATCACTATTGAGCTATAAAATGCTCAATGTTTAAGTTTTAATTCCATGTAGGTTATAGATGGCTCATAAGTTCATGATCAAACAACGTCGTCGTGAAGATTTTTTGCACAGTTTTTTTCGTATTAGTTTCGTTTTAAAAGAATAGTGTAGTTTCATATGTACTTAGGATATATTGTCTTATCGTATCTTCTTTATATTTAATGTGTCTTCTGACTTTTGCTTTATTATTGATTTGATATGTTTTTATAAAAGCCTTGGATAACTTGATTTTTTTTAAAAAGTTTTAATTTTTTATGGTTTAATGTGTATAATTACATGGTTAAGTGAGTGGGTTGCTTTAGTGACCACTATGACGCTTCGGATCCATCCAGACTTCCTTACCTGGTTTGGAGTGTTATACACTCTCAATAGTAAACCCTTAACCCTGACTAGATTGTTGTACGCCAGACCCAACCTATACCTGTGGCTTCCTCTTCTTTCTTCAAAGACCTTCCTTCTCAATACTACTAATTTGTCCTCCTAACTTGGTGTTTGCTCCACCTCCTCAAGTCATTACTACCACCACTCCTTAGGTCATTGCTCCTATAACTCCTGTGGACCAGGTCTCTCAACATCAACATTTTGGTTCCAATAGCATGTTACAACAATGCAAGAGAAAATATGTCGTATGGAATAGCATTTTTCTAAGCAGCCACAATGATTTCAGGAACGACAAAAGCACCAATGTCTATTAGACCTGAAGAATACTTAGAATGAGGAGTTGATAGTAAAGCTTAAGGTAGCTAGAGATGTTGTCATGAGGGATGACCAGCCTCAAGTGAAGGACACTACCAGTTTACTTTTTGCAAAGAACATGACCACCAACACTTTATAATTTAATTCAACCTAATACTTATTTTCTATTTCCTAAAATAAATATTATTTATTTAGTTAATTTAATTAATTAAATTAACTAAATTAATTCTCAATTAAGTAATTTCTCAATTTGATTTTAATTCGTTAAAGTCATAACAACTTTACCATAAAAGAATCTATGAGGAAATATATTTAATTTCCTTATTCAACATATTCTAACGACTAATTAATTCAATTACATCTTTGAACTTCAATATAATTAAATTAATTCAAAAATCTTAAATTAATTCTCAAGTCATTTTTGTACTTAGTGAGAAAACACATTTATTTGTGAATAGGACCCATTTGTCTTACTTCATCATTTCCATTCATTTTTATCCATTTGATTTTACAGGCAAATCATTTATGGTTTCAACAAGCTAGCGGAGGGACATATTAGACATATATAATTAGGGATCAAATAATTTATAATTAAGTTCTAACTTTTCATCTATTAATTATAAACTTATTTAGTCACAAAGTCATTCCACTAAAGTACTATGATTGAGCTCTCTTTAATTATATACCATCACAAAAGCTACTTAGCAAGTGCTCATCCAATGACCTAGCCATAAGTGTGTTATCCTCATAGGATATCCTTAATTTCCTTGGAATAAATCCATTCTCCCAATGTGATCCTATTTTATCTCATTGGTAATTATTACATATTCTTTCATGAAAAGTCAATTACTATCAAATAGAAATGCCAATAAGATGATATCAATTATCATAAAGACAAATGACCCATGGCCACGTTTACTTTTCATCTATCATGTAATGCTAATGAAAGGATATCTTTTACCCTTTAGTTGGGCTATGAATTCCACTATTGTGGAATGATACAAAAGTCGTATACCCAACACACTAGCTTTTGGTTCCGTATCTATTTGAACAAATGCTTTCATTTACATCAAAGTATATGAGTCACACATACAAAATCCATTATCCACTCGGGATCAAGGTATGCTATACTATGAACGTCACAAGTGAATAAATCTATAAATGGATTTATTTTACTTGGGTCCTGTCTAATATACTGCTAGTCCAGTCAACCACATTTATGTCTCCATCTTTTGGGAGTTACCCACTCCAATACCCAAGACATGGTATCTCCCTTATGAGACTGATAGATGACATATTATACTTTCAATCAATTTGCTTGTTTTTTATTAGACTAAGGGCATGTTGAGATTATCTATTAATCTAAGTTATCTTTCCACATTACGATCCGACCACGTAATATTGCTAAACATTAGTTAAATGTTAGATAATCTGTAAGCTAATATTTTCTTTCATTTTTCTTTGCATGCAAAAGTTGTTCGATAGTGTACAAAGATGAATATACTACAATTAGGGCACTGTGTAATGGGTCAATTTTCAGTGGTATTAGAAAATGCAGTTTCAAAACCCCATTTTTGTAAACCGAGTTCAAAAATATAGAATATGAATATTTACGGAGTTAATATAAAAATGTATTGAAGATTGGTCAGACAATTTTGTCAATTAAATAGTTAATTAAGGCTTAGGGATTAAATTACAAAAATCCAACCACTATAGAGTTTTAATTTACAAAAGGCTTGAGGACCTAAATAGAAATTAACCAAAGGTTAAAAAGGTAAATCAACCATTTTGGAATATGAGATAGTGCTTGATAATGGCATAATCCATTATATGTGATTAAATGATAAATTATGTTATTGAAAGCATGATTCAAATAATTAACCTATATTAATTAAGGATTAATTTAATATAAAAACTTGAGATAGTGGAAAAAAAATGCACCATCTTTCTCACCTTCATCGTCCACCATTGTAGAAAACTAAGAAAAATTCTTCAAGCTTTTAAGCTTTTGGCCAACTATTATTCAAGATAATTTAGGTCATTTTCTTGTAATTTTTATAGATTTGAGGTTATGAGAGCTTGATTTAGCTAGTCCATGTACCAATTGATAAAATTATTAAAGTTTTAGAAAGTTTCCATTGTTGATTTCTTGAATAATTAGGCTTGAAAATAATAGATTTTAAGCTTAGATTATAAAAAGGACTAGATTGTAAAGTTAATTTAGCTTATTTGTTAACTTTGTTATATTAGGGACCAAATTGAATAAATGTAAAACTATCAGGATATTATGTTAGAAATAGGAAGTATAAGGTTCCTAATAAGAAGATATGAAATTAGATATTAATTGAGCCTAGAATTTGAAAGTTATGTCTATCTTGAGTTCAAGGACTAAATTGAATAAAATGTAAAATTTGAGAGAAATAAAAATAAGTTTATATAGGATCTTGCATATCATGGCATAATATGAATTTTTTAATATTTTTAGTGTTATAAAGTAATTATATAGATCAAGATTTATATCAAAGTGGAGTTAATCGCGAAAAAGCTAAAATTGCTTATTAGTCTTTGAAGAATCAACTTGTTTTGGTGTTTTGAGTAGGTAAGTTCACTTGGAACTTACTAACTCATTTTGGGTGATTATATACTTGCATTTAATTTGATGTGTATATGGATGTGTATGTTTGAGTATATGGTGATATATTAGTAGTTGGCACATATAGCTAGAAAGGATTGAGTTGAAACATGTGAATAATTACAGGGTATAAATGTATGAAAGTGATTGAGTATAGGTATGATATTGAAATATATGTAACCAATGCCCATGCGAACTTAGTAAAAGCTTAGGATATGATTAGCATGTCAATAGGGTTATATGCGTGCTTGATCAAAATTTTACATGTTATAATGAGATCTAGAATTTGTTGCAGATCCTCAGCTTATTTAATGAGATCTAGCCTTGTTGTAGATTCTCGGGTTATATGTAACATATGTTTAGCCTAGACGGGTAACCTGATGTAATTTAAGCTTGAGTGAGCAACTTAGTTCACCCGTGTATTTGAGTCCATTTTACTATAGTTCCATCGAGTGATATTGGTTTGAATTGAAATGGAAAAGCTTGATAATGTATTGAATATGAAATTATATATGTTTATAACTTGTTATGTAATATGAGATTGTTTTGTTATTTTAAGTGATGTTAATCGTGATATGCAAGTATGTATTTGAATGCTAATGTTGTAAAGTAACTAGTTAAGGTATTATGTACAAAAGATTGCCAAATTGTATGCCAAAATGATTGGTAGTTATCATGCTTTAAGTGGTCAAGGTAAGCCTAGTTATTCCATTTGAACTTACTAAGCATTGGTATGCTTACTCTAGTTGTTTTCCTTCCTTGTAGATTGTCATATTGCAAAACTTGCTAAGTCGAATGAACACGTAGCACACACTATCAAAAGATGGTAGAATTATGTTCATTTTGAGTTGAGAGTTATGTGATAAATATGGTAAATGTTAATCTTGAATGTTAAGCATAGTATATGATCTAGTTAATACTTGAATCAATAAGGTTTGATGCTATTAAAAAGAATGATCATGAACTTATTTGAGCCTAATATGTTTATGTTTATATAATGAAATGAGTAAGTTTGATACATTGGTGGATGATTTGAAAATGGTAAGCTTGATTATTAATCATGATATATATATATATATATAATAGCTTGACATATGTTCTTCTTTTGGTTTATACTGATGTCATGTAAGCCTTTAATGCACAAAATATACAAGTATGTATGTATTAAGGTTGAATGACATAGTTTGACTTGGTTAGGTGGATAAATGGATGAATTGAATTTAAATGATGGTCATGATTGGATGTTATGTTAAATGGTTGATTTCAAATTTTATAAACTTGTTTTAGCATGTTTTGACATGTATTGGTATAGGTAGAGTTGGTATATGGATGAATGTGATGAATTGCTTTAGTTGGAAACAATTGAATATGTAACAATGTGCATTTTGCCAAAAATAGGGGCAACATCGTGACCATAGTGAGTGGCATCGCAATGTAGATATACATGTTGTCATGACATAACTAATTGAGTTGACAATGTCGTGATGTGGAAACTATGAATTCGTGACATTGGCTCGAGATTTTAAAAACATCATAATTTGCTCCTAATTCAACTTTATGTTAGCATTAATGCTTTTGTAAACTCATATAAGATTCAAGAATAATTGTATACCATATAATGAACATGAAATACACTTAATTGCATACATAAATGATTGTATGATGTATAACTGACTGTAGTTGTTCCAACAACGAATGTAGCATCTTGTAACTCAAACCGGGCAATCGGTTTGAGAAAGGGGTGTTACATTTAGTGGTATCAAAGCTACAGTTAAGTAAATTATAGGACTAAATTACAATGTGAGTCAAGTTTAGAAATACATGCAACAATGGTCTATGATAGTGTGATGCATATTGATTCAAATTGGCTTTGATTTTCAATATAGACAAACCATGTCAATTGATTTAGATCGAGCCGTAAGTGATGAAGTTGAAAATAATACTCCAGCCTCTGATCAGGGAGCTGCCCAAAGTTTTTCCATCTCGTAAGGGCTAGGAAATGAGGCTAGAGACGCCTTTATGAATATGATAAACTAGGGTTTCACTCAATTTATGGGAGCAACCTCTTCGGTTCTTTAGCAACAAAATGCCTAGTGGCACAACTTTGATCCCAAGATAATCCAATACCTGTAATCTGCCCTTGGATTGAAAAACTCTAAGACGATCCAACAAGGGTCGATGATTTCTCTAGCATATTTACCGAGATGACGATCTAAAAAAGGTTGAGAACTGGTTGGAAAATACTCAGAGATCCCTCGACAAGATGATATGTACCCGAGAGGATAGCGTGAAATATGCCATTTCTTTGCTTAAAGAAGAACCTTACTAGTGGTGGACGACTTTGATATCCATAATCTTGATAGACATGGTAAATTGAGAATTCTTTTAGATTGAGTTTAAAAAGAAATACATCAGTCAATTGTATTTTAAATAGAATAAAAGAGAATTCATGGAACTGATGTAACACCCCTAACCCGCATCCGTCGTTGGAATAGGGTTATAGAGTATTACCGTAAAATTGTAACTTTAAAACATACATTTAGTATCTCAACATAAACACAACATAATAGTTCATCTACATGCATATTGTAACACCCCTTACCCGTATCCGAAGGTGGAATTGGGTTTGAGGCATTACCTAATTTATCACACTTAACATCTCAGAACGGGCTATAAAATATCGTTGTTAAACCTATCGCAAAGCTCAATCTTGGCCTACGAGGCCCTAAACATACCTCTGAGAGGCTTGGGAACTAATTCTGGAACTTTTACGAACCCGAGAAACTTTTCATCAAAACAGGGGCCACACGTCCGTGTTAGTCTAGGAACACGCCCATGTGTCATCTCACCCGTCCGTGTTCGATGCTCGTGGACGACACTGACTTAATCACGTGGCCTAGACACACCCGTGTCTTCTACCCGTGGAGTTCTTTGACTATGACATCATCAACCCTTAATTAGCACATGGCCAAAGCACACGCCCGTGTGGCTGGCCCGTGGTCGTCTCTGATTAATCCACACAGTTGGTCACACGCCCGTGTGCTTCTACCGTGTGGCGATTAAAATTCCAAATCCTAAGTGCAGACTTCACATGGCCTGAGCATACGACCATAGACTGGCCGTTTGTCACACACGGTTTAGACATACGCCCGTGTGCCTTCCCATATGGACGAGAACAAGGTTATTTGTCAAGCTCTTTGCACCCCTCTAGCTTACACCACATAAACCCATTCAACATTCCAATAAACAACTCATAATTTCAATATGAACTTCCATGAATAACTTCATATTTTCATAAATGATAAGGTGAGCCATCAACCATGGAAATATACAAAATAGTTATCTTAATAAGGGGCCAACACACTTGTGGCCAAAATAACAAAATAATCTAACTAATCTAGCCCCAATACATGCCATATACAAAATCACTAAGTCTAGATATACCGAGGTGAGCTGATAGTGTGGGTGATCTTCTGATTATCGACGTATCCCAGCTCGGTTCTTAAACTCTACAAAACAAGGGAAAAAGAAAGAGGGAGTAAGCTTTAAGCTTAGTAAGTTTACATGTAAACAATTAGCATAATAGTATGTGCTAAACAATAAATAGCATTACATACTAAACAAGAAGCATTCCACATTCATAATCATGCTTACTCATTTCTTCCATTTCCACATCCAAACCATATCACAAGCTTAATGTATACATTTATTAGCATGCCTCCCTACACTTAGCACCACAATGTCACATAATACAACACATCACAATCTTTCAATTAACTACTCATAATCAAATTACTTGGTGGTTTCGCACTTAGCCCACCATCAGTCTTTATTAGGGTGGTATCACACATAGCCCATCAAAGAGGTTAGTTATGGTGGTATCGCACATAGCCCACCAATTAGTAAATAGATGATGGTATCGCAAATAACCCATCGTAATTAAGTATTAAGGTGGTATCGCACTTAGCCCACCATCAAATATTGATATAACACATTTAAATATCCATTCCATCATTCATACTAGAGTTATTCAATAACTACCACATTCTACCCACTTGAATCATACATGTCCTCAATTGTGCCATGCACTAGTTAGCAACAACAATGTATTTATATAATGCATCGTTCACACATAAACTTACCTCGGTGCAAAACGTGTTGGCTAATGGTTTAATCCGTCACCTTGCCTTTTCACGGTCAAGGTTGATTTCGTGCTCTCCTTGATCTATAACAATAAAATTCATTCATTTAGATCATTCTATGATCATAATGCATCAAAATCCACACTTAGGCAAAAATGACCGTTTTGCCTTTGCACTATGGCAAAAATTACGATTTTGTCCTTAGGCTCATAAATCAATTTTTCATCACATTTTCTCAATAATCAAGCCTAGTTGAACATTTATTTCTCTTACAACTACTCACCATTCCAACCATTTCATGCATTCATGACACAAATTCATTCTTTGCATTTAAGTCCTATTTAGGTGTTTTCATGCAACACCTTTCACAAAAGTTATTTATCATCTTCCTATCATTCATTTTCTTCCATTAAAACTCAGCTAACAACATAACCATTCTCATGGCAAGTCCCTAGACTTTCAACCATATCACAAATTAGTCATCTTATTAGCTAGATTAAGCTTTGAGGACTCCAAAAGTACAAAAATTATCAAATAACACCTCCAAAATCAATTACTTGTAGAGAAGATAAATTGCTGAAATTTTCAAGCTTTCAAAACCTCTCTAAGCATGAAATTTTCGGTGAAGATAAATAAGGAATAGTAAAAGATGAAATTTGACCAACATTTAATGCTATTGTCTCCCTTCATTCCTATGGTTGGCCATGCCGTTCTAATGGCCTAATTGTACTTTAAGGACCTCCAATTTAACATCCTATGGCTATTTGACAACTCTACCTTAAAAAATAGAACTTTTGCACTTTATGCGATTTAGTCCTTTTTCACGATTAAGCATGAAATCATTAAAATTAAAGCACCAAAATTTTCATGCATCCATATAATTATGCTACAACACATAAAACAATGTCAAAATAATTTTCTTCGACCTCGGTTTAGTGGTCTCAAAACCATTGTTCTGACTAGCCCCAAAATCGGGCTGTTACACATATCGTCCCTTAATCGAGCCTTCGATATCATAAAAACACTTTAGAAATAATTCAGGACTAAATTGGAAAAATTTGGAAAATTTAAGACAAAGGTGGAAAAATTGAATTGCAGGGGTCACACGGTCTGTATGGCCAGGCCATGTGACTCACACGGATGAGACACATGCCTGTGTCTTAGGCAGTGTAACAATCGAAATAGGGACACAAGGTCATGTCTCAGCCTATCTCTATGCCCGTGTAACTTTCGAAGTTGGGTCACACGGCCAAGCCACACACCCGTACTAGGCCGTGTAACTCTCAAATGGCCCCATACGCCCATGTGCCAGGCCATGTGCTAGGCCGTGTAACAGCCTGACTTGCAATCCTTAAACCTACAAGGGACACACGACCGTGTCGCATGGCCGTGTGTCACACACGGCTGAGTCACACTCTCATGTCTCAGGTCATGTGGACATGAAATTGGCCAAAATCAAGCCATTTCTATCACCATTTCAAACTTCTACCTAAACACCATTCGTGCCCAAATTCAAATCACCAAAACCTTATCAAAACATGTATAAAATGACCAATTCAATAGGCCATTAACAACCAATACGCCATACAAGGCACCTAAATTACAATCAACCAAACATACCTAAACATGTACACTTATCATATCTCAATCATTTTACATAAATCAATACTGATTCCAAACATACCATAGTCGTGATCATTAGAACTTCCTTATAAACATACCACTTGGTCACTCAAGCATGCATCATATCTTAGCCATATTAACACATACCAACAAGGCGTCAAAAGTACCAAAAGTACATCAACCAAAATAACATATGCATGCCAAACTTATCAACTAACATTCAAGCACAAGTCCACCTATACATGCCATTATAACCTTGGCCCAAACATCAATAACTAGCAATATAATCACTGGATAGTGTGATAGATCTCCGACGAACTTCCAACTCGATCTAGCTTTCTATTATTTAAAAAACATGGGAAAGAAAACTACGTAAGCATATAAAGCTTAGTAAGTTCATAAAACATGAACATAACTTACCGTTTCAATTGTATAACATTAAGATTAAACACGATATAATCCAACCATAAGCTTGGTACAAGCCTAAGCACCATCAACAACACATGTTAGTACATTAACACATAGATGAATTGAAATATCATATGGTAAGCTAGATATACATGAACATAATGATTTTGAACTCATCCTTCCCATGAACATAGATATACTTTCATTGATCATTTCCATTTCAAACATTTTCATAGATTCATGACATAGTTCATTTGTACACTTACTGTTCCTTTCCTTTCCATGCCCGTTGAAGCATTTAGAATAACATCGGATACACGGGAAAGCTCACACGAAGTGTGCTAAACATATAATTGTAACCTTTCCTTTTCCTTTACATCGTTGCTCATACGAGCTATGAAATGGGTTTGCTCACACAAGCTGTAGGTCGAAATGTAAGCTACACGATGCTGCTCACACAAGCTATAGAGTATCCTCAACAAATACAGGACCTCAACCATTGGTAAGACATTCAAGACCAGCACCTAAAATATGGTAACCCTAATGACATGTCATTTTTATCCTATGTATTCCTAAGGTTCAAACGAGACTTGATAATTGTCGTAACATTATTAGATTTCCACCATTTAATTTTATGGCAAATAATACTTGAATATATAGATCAATATGACATTAAAATGTTATTTAATCATACAAATTTACCTTGATGACAAATACGTAGAAACGAGATCAACTAATCCGTGGCTTTATCTTTTCCTCGATCTAGATCCGTACGAGGTCTATCTTGATCTAAATAGAAAAATTCAATCCATTTAACACTTATACTAACCAATTCAGTCCAAAATTCATATTTTTGAAAAATTACAATTTTGCCCCTCATATTTTAACTTTTTACAATTTAGTCCTTAAGCTCGTAAATTAAAATTTAAGCAATTTCATCCACATTTCATGCTATTCAAATTCACTAGGGACATTTATCAACTCATACAAACCATCATTTTACAATTTCACCTTATACTTTTATCATTTTTACAAATAAGTCCTTAAATGACAATTTCATCAAAAATCACTTTACAAAACTTGTTTATTTATCAACAAGGACTCATAATCTTTCATAAAACATCAAGAATCATGCAAGAAAATCCATGGAAGAACCCTAATTCTTTAACATTTTTACAAATTAATCCCCGGGCTAGCTAAGTTAAGCTATAACGATCCCGAAAACATAAAAATCATTAAAAAATGGACAAAATAACACTTACATGCTAGCTATAGAAGTTGCTGAAACTCTAACCCTAGCTATGGCTTTTTCTATCCTTCATATTTTGGTGAAAGAAAATTTGGAGATGATGAATTGAATTTGGTTTTAGTTAATTTAACCTTATTTACTCTTTTACCAATTTATCCTTTAAAATTATTCATAACTTCAACAAAACCAAACCCATAAATATCCACTACCATATCAATTGGTTTAATTACCACTCAAGTCCCTTAGGTTAAAATTCCATAATTATTTGACACCTTTAACTAAAAAAGGTATACTTTTGCACCTTTTACGATTTAGTCCTTTTCACAAATTAAGCATGCAAACGTCAAAATTTATTAACAAAATTTTTATACGACCCTACTAACATTCCATAGACATTAAAATAATAATTAAATAATAATTTCTCATCAAATTTGTGGTACCAAAACCACTGTTCCAATTCACTGAAAACGGGCTGTTACAACTTACATAGGGAGAGATGACAATAGTTAATTATGTACGTTAATTTGTTTGACTCAATAAATATGCTAGGGAACTCATATCTACCAAAATAAATATGTGCACCCATTTTGAGTGGGAATTGAACGAAGATATCTGTATGTTGGTGGGAGCCATGGAGTTGAAAGAGATTTTTGTTTTATCTAAATGAGCTTAGAAAATGAAAGACATGTGAATTGAGAAAAAGTAAGCTAAGTCTAAGATCTGAGACTCTAGAAAATGTAGTATGGCCCGATCATTCCCAAAACTTCTAGCCAAAAAGCTAAGAGATTTCCAAAGTAATTACTCCACTCATTCAAGGATCTCAAGGAGTGACATGCCGAGGCTGAGTAGTCCACGACCTCAGGCTACGTCCGTAGCTAGTGTAGGGAGTGTTCGCAATGTGGGTAGATTTGTAACAGTGTTTTTAGTGAAATTGGAACAAATGGTTTTAGGACAAAAAATCTAACGTGGAAATATTTATTTTATTATTATTTTAATGGCTACGGTATATTAGTAGTGTCGTGTAAAAATTTTGCTAAGAAATTTTGACGTTTGCAAGCTTAATTTCATGAAAAGGACTAAATCATAAAAGGTGCAAAAGTGTAGTTCTAGTAGCTAAAAGTGTTAAATGGCTATAGAACTTTAATGTAAGAGGACTTAGATGGTAATTAGACCATTTATGATGATAGTGGAATGTAACACCCCAAACTTGGCCTAGACGTTATGGCTGAATCCGGAAGTGTCACAAAGAATGAGTTTGAAAATGAATTCAATATGATAAAACCATTTACGTTTCTTTCCAACCCTTACTTTCTTGTATCCAATGTCAAAATGTTATTCAATTAATTAATTTTCCTTTAAACGTATTTTTACAGTGGAAGCTTTCGAAAACCATTCTATTTCAAAAGTTCAGTTCGCATTTTTAGAAAAACCTATATTTGTGTAAAACCATCGTTTTCATAAAACATTTTACCAAAGCAATCAAACTATCAAACAACTCAAAAATTAGCAATTAAAAACCAAATAGTCCAGTCCAGAGAGTCCCAAAATTACAACTCTCAAATAAAACCAGAAATATAATTAAATAAATAAATAAAACGTAAATTACTAAGTAAAGCAGTTTCCAGTCAGGTGGTCACCACTGAATCTCTGCTACACCGATCCACCTAAGTCTGTAGATTAATTGAATAGAACAGAAAAAAAAGTGAGTTTTCGTAAACTCAGTGTGTAACCCAACAGAAATAGACATGCAAAACATACATAAATCTCATATATATATTCAGATACAGATTATGACTCATGCCCTTCTCAGATAAAGATAACATATACAAATAATCAGAATACTACCTCTATCCTTTACACACCATCTCCAACCATCCCATCACACCATGTGGGGTTAAAACACCCACCCAACCCTACACACCATATCGTGTCGTTACAAAACATATCAGAAAGTATGCAGCCTAGCTGCCATAATATAGGCGAAGGTTGCCTCTCAGAACACTTCCTCCATATAAACAAACCAACCCCAAAAACAAATGCAAAAATCAGATATAGATTTATTAGATTAAACATGCTCAACATGTTTTTATACAAATAGCATATATACATATAGTAGTACAGTCAGGCGTATATTTAGTATCCTACTCAAATTAGTCTATCAGAATATCATACATACAAGATAGGGTTTAAATAGCCTTTATCGACCCTACAGTAGGCCCACAATCAATCGGAGCGACCCATGCGAACCTAGGAAAAGTTACAAAAATATGGGACCACATGCCCGTGAGGCCCACACGCCCAGATTGGCCTTACCCATGTGGCCCACATGGCCTGGCCCAAATCCTACACGCCCATGTGGCCTATACGTCCGTATGGCCCATACGCTCGTATGGCCCACACGGCCACACTCATACCATCATATGGTCGTGTCTCGCGTATAGCCATGCCTTCATCGACCACACTACCGTGTCCTCGCACACGGCCAACCACACGGTGACCATACGCCCGTGTGGCATCGACAGCAAGGTTTTTGACTTTTATCGAAACTTGTTTTTCTACGTTTCGTACACATTTGTATCGATTTGATGCGAAAAAACACCCAAGCCTTCTAAAACCTAAAAATAGAGTATTCCACACCTTTTAGCAACCAAACCACAAGTATAAAATGATACCCAAACACATATGACCGACTTACCGCTAACGAAAATGATCCCATCCTCAAATTAAGCCGTTGAAGTAAGGTTTTTTGCCTTACAACCTTCTCCTGATCACAAAATCCACCAATTAACACCACTACCTAACATCGCTAAAACCAAACCATAAGTTTAAGGGGATGTAAAATTTACTTACCCACTGAAGATCGAACTAGGATCCATAATAATGACGAAAGAATGTAGGATTCACAAACTGAATCAAAGGAACGAAAGAGGGTTACTAAAAAGAGAAAAAAGATTTAACGTCAGAACTTTTGGGGATTTTCTTGGAAGTGAGAGAAACAAACAAAAAGATAAAAATAATATCACATTCCCTTGATTTCCTCCTACTAACCCACTACCTCAGACTTCCAATACAACCGAAACTCTAACAATCAATTGAGCAAAATTAATACCCACGCTTGCACAGGGATTTGGACACATGACCTCCAACACACTAACTCCCTTACCACTTGAACCAGCAGGCTCATTCTGATATGGATTAACAGATAATTTTACAAAAGCCTATTGAACAAGAATAAGGATTGGATCCAAAGATAACAAAATTGACAAAAGTAGGACTTGAACCCAAGACCTCAAACACATACCCATAACACTTAACCACTAAAGCAAATACACACTTGTGTCAGATAGTTACAGAATCAGAAATAAATTATTCAGGGTATTACATGGAATGTGATGAATTGGTTTTATAGTAATAATGAATGTTTTTAAAGGTTAATTAGGTAAATGAGTAAATAAGGTTAAATTAAATAAAACGAAACCTAAAAGCTATCATCTTCCTCCTTTACATTTTCTTTTTGTGGTAGTTGAATTTCACCATTAGGGGTTAGAAGAAGAAATAAATAAATATGAATTTGGCATGGTTAAGCTATTCCCAAAGATTTTTATTATTAAGTGTGTAAAAGGAAGGAGCATGTAAGTGAATTATTGAGTTCGCTTTTAATGAGTTCTATGTTTTGAAGTCATTGTCATGAGGACGAAAGGAAGGTGTTTTATTTTTGGGCTTTGGCGCAAAAGAGAAAAGGGCTCAGAATAAGGCTTTATGAATAAATGGTGGGATTATTTGACATGAAAGTCTAAAGGGAGAGTTGGTTGGGCGCTTAAAAGGGGGCCTGATGTTGTTCACTGCCCAGAGACCGGGTTCGAAATGTTAAATGCTATGACATGATATATGATAATTGATGTATAAGCATGTGATGGTGGGATTGATGAGAGGAGGGGAAGATTTTGGACTGTCGCCAGTGGTTTTGACCACAAGATGGGTTGGCCCCATCGATTATTTGTGACCTTTGGTCATCAGTGGTTTTGACCACAAGATGAGTTGGCCCCATCGATTATTTGTGACCTTTGGTCATCGTGGTTTTGACCACAAGATGGGTTGGCCCCATCAGATTATTTGTGACCTATGGTCATCAGTGGTTTTGACCACACCGATTGATAATTTGCGACTAAGTCCCAGTGGTTTGGTACCACCAGTGGTTTTGACCACACTTGATATTTTGTGACCTATGGTCATCAGTGGTTTTGACCACATGATGGGTTGGCCCCATCATCTAAATTGTGTCTTTAAGACATCAGTGGTTTTGACCACACGGGGTAGAAAAGGAGTATGGATGGCTAGTTGGGTTGCATATTTGCATGTTAATTAATATCTTGTGTATGAGTTGTATTTTCCTCGAGGGGATTTACACATCGAGTCTTGGTGACTCACCCTTTCCCTTAACATTTTGCGATGAGTAGATAATGGAGGTGGAGCCGAGAGGACTCGAGGCTACCATGCTTATTGTTGAGTTAAATATATTTTCGTTAAGATTAATTATTTTATTTCCTAAGTATTTTAAATTTGGATGTAATAAGGTCGCTATTATTATTTTGGATGTTTATTTTACTTTTATTTTACTTATAATATATTACAAATGAAATTTACAAATGATAAAGTAAACCGTAAAAGTAACCTTTTCCAACTCAATAGCTTTTATGAGTTTTCAAAGACATTACCATCGGGTAACCAAAATAAACTTAGTCAACTACAACTTGACGATTTTAAAATGTACATGATAAATGCTTTCAAAATGGTTTAAAAAGCCCAATCAGTATTTTATAAAAAGGCCTAATCAATTTTTAAACTCCGTTTTAATACCTTAGCCAAATTTTGTCAAACTTTCTCCAAACTTTCAAATTGGCCCAAAATATTTTACCCAGTGACATACCAGATCCGGTCAGGACTCATGGGCCGGGTTTGGGGTGTTACATTTTTGGTATCAAAGCCCGGTTCAAAACTCGGCTGTGGGGGGCCCAAGGCCCAAAATGTTTGGTTTTTGATAGTAGGCCTTATTATGATGTTTTGAGAAAGTGGTTGTGATTTGAACACTGGCACCGAGTCTCCAAGCACCTATCCGCCTGTAAGTACTTCTATCAATTTTGTGAATTCTTTTAATGAGGGGTAGAAGCGTAAAATGGGAACGTAGACTACTAGAGTAGAACTGTTGAACTTTAGGGTTAGTATACCCCAACTATGCATAAGATTTAATAATTACCTAAACAAACCCCGTGAGTTGTCACTAAGCAAAGATGTGGCAATCGTTATACGCATGTCTAGGATTGGATTCTGGGGCTGGTATTTAAGCGATCCTCGTGACTCACCTCTTACTCACTCAATCCTACCATGTGCGTAGTAATCTGCTCATCCTAAATTGAGACGACGAGCTCACAAAGCTAAACTTGATAACTAAAACCCAAAAGGGACTAGCCGTTTTGATTTTGGAAATAAATAAAACTTTAGTTAAAAAAAGACCAAAATACCCCTCAGTTTGAAAAATGCCCAAAATACCCCTGGCTTGTAAATTACCAAAATACCCTCCGTAGAAAAAAAAAATTCAAATAGAAATTTTCAAAATATCCTTGTTTTTTGAAATCACTTAGAACTCAATTTCTGGAAGTCGTTTTGAGAAAATGCCCTGAATGTGAAAAATTACTAAAATACCCTTAGGGGTAAAATTATGAAAACACCCTTGATTTATGATATTCCCAAAATACCCCCAGTTTCAATCAAAATTTTCATCACATGAAAAGTGCCCAAAAACCTCACCTTGCAAAATATCGAAAACATCATTATTTTAGAAAATTACAAAATTGCCTCACCAATAAAATTACCAAAATGACTTTGCTTTCAAAATTTTTGCAACACCAAAGAAATGGAAGATAAATTCTTAAAATAACTCCCAAAGTTTTACAACTTTTGAAACATCCCTGATTTATCAAATTTTACAAATTCACCTTGATTTGTGGAAAATTACCAAAATGCCCCTGAGTTCCAAAATCACCGAAAGACCCCCGAATTTCAAAATTTTCCAAAATACCCCGGAAAATTAAGAGTTTTAAAATAATTTTTGACAAAATCATCCGAGAGCCTGTATTTTGAAAAATTACGAAAATACCCCTGTAGGACAAATTACGAAAATACCCTCGGGTAGTGGGAAACTGTGTGCATGTATGATTACGAAAGAACCACTCCTAAACTCTTGCCATAAAATTCCTTCACGGATAATCAAGTGAAATACTAATGCATAAAATTCTTAAGCAGATTAAAGCGCATAGTTAGATATGAGTTTTAGAGGGCGCGGTCGTCAAGGACGTGGTAGAGATTGTGCCTAGAAAGTAAGATAGTTTTATTAAGATCGAGTCGCAAGATAAGCGTAGTACGATGAGTTAAGATGTACGACTATTCGTTAGTAAGTAATTTCGAGGACGAAATTATTTTAAGGGGTAGAATTGTAACACCGGATTGGGGTTATTTGTAATTTAAATAAATTCCATGTGGCTTCAAGAAATAAATAAATATGATTTTATTTGGCATGATTTTAGGCCTAAAATAACTCGAGCTAGGCCCGACCCAAAGATTAAAATTTATTATTAAGTGTGTAAAAGGAAGGAGCTAGGTTAGTTAGGGCTTAAATTGAAATTTGGGCAATTATGGCAAAACAAATAGGCTTGGTATAAGTGGCGTGGTGCGCCTAAGAGGTTTGCTAGGGAGGAGGTTCGAGTCTCGGCTATAGCAAGGGAGAAATGTTTTTTTTTTCCCTTGTGGGCTTTTGGGCGTTAGGACTAGGAAGGCTTTAAATAAAAATTCGGGTAAGGATCGGACATGAAAGTCGGATTGGGTGGAGTGGCTTAGGACGCCACTTAGGGGTGTTGGCTAAAGGACTCGAGTTCGAGTCATGAGGGACGAAAGGAAGGTGTTTTATTTTTGGGCTTTGGCGCAAAAAGAGAAAAGGGCTCAGGAATAAGGCTTTATGAATAAATGGTGGGATTGTTTGACATGAAAGTCTAAAGGGGAGAGTTGGTTCGGGGGCGCTTAAAAGGGGGGCCTGATGTTGCTGCTGCTCCAGGACGCTGGTTCGAATCCCAGGCCCTGCACTTTGATTTTTATTTTTTTTCTTCTTCTTTGTTGCTGGCGTATAAAGGAGAGTTTGGTTCAATTTTGGACTCTAATTTTGATAGTGATAACGCTTATTTTTTTTGCTAAATTCGGCTGGAAGGGGGGGATTATTAGTAGTTTAATTGCAATTAAATTGTTGAAGGTGATTAAGGGATTAAATGTAGGATAATTTTGCTTTGCTTTGTGATAAATAAAAGTGGAAATTATCACCTAAAAGGGAGGAATTGGCCAGATTGAACTCCTTGGGGTTTGTTCAAAATTGATTTTGTACAAAGAAGAAGTGCCCAAAATTCCAAAGAACTTTTTCTTCTTCCTCTTCATCGTCACGCCAAAATTCCCTAGGCAATTGCTCAATTTTCCAGTTCTTTTCTTCTTCTTTACAAGTCGAAAACCTCCTTGAACCCTACTTCTTTTCCTTCATCTTTTCTTCCTCCATTAGTCGAACCCCTACCACCTTGTCGCTAAAATTCCTTAGACAAACTACCCAAAATTATTCAAAATTCCAGATCTCTTTTGTTTTCCTTAGTCAATCTACTCCCCCCTATTTGGTGTAGCTTTGGCCGAACATCAAAGCAAAGGGTGCTCTTTTTCTTCAATCGGTTAAAAGAGGGAAGCTTTTGGGATTTATTTTCCGAGGACTAATTTAGGCTTCGGGATTTGATTGGAAATCAAATCCGTTCAAAGGACAAGAGATCTAGCGTTGTAGATCGGAGTTTCGAGATCTAGGAATTTCGATAGTAACAGGTGTGTAAGATCTCAATACACACTTTATTAAATTACATGACTTAATTGTTTGCCTTTAATCTTTTGGTTGTGATTAGCTTGTGGCATAATCATGGTTTCCGGGTAAGTCCCCTAACTTGTGATTTTTGATATACGATTTGCATGCCATCACATGATGTTAAATGCTATGACATGATATATGATAATTGATGTATAAGCATGTGATGGTGGGATTGATGAGAGGAGGGGGAAGATTTTTGGACTGTCGCCAGTAGTTTTGGCCACAAGATGGGTTGGCCCCATCAGATTATTTGTGACCTTTGGTCATCAGTGGTTTTGACCACAAGATGGGTTGGCCCCATCAGATTATTTGTGACCTTTGGTCATCAGTGGTTTTGACCACAAGATGGGTTGGCCCCATCAGATTATTTGTGACCTATGGTCATCAGTGGTTTTGACCACACCGATTGATAATTTGTGACTAAGTCCCAGTGGTTTGGTACCACCAGTGGTTTTGACCACACTTGATATTTTGTGACCTATGGTCATCAGTGGTTTTGACCACACGATGGGTTGGCCCCATCATCTAAATTGTGTCTTTAAGACATCAGTGGTTTTGACCACACGGGGTAGAAAAGGAGTATGGATGGCTAGTTGGGTTGCATATTTGCATGTTAATTAATATCTTATGTATGAGTTGTATTTTCCTAGAGGGGGATTTACACACTGAGTCTTGGTGACTTACCCCTTTCCCTTAACATTTTGCAGATGAGTAGATAGCGGAGGTGGAGCCAGAGAGGACTCGAGGCGGCCATGCTTATTGTTGGATTTAAATATATTTTCGTTAAGATTAATTATTTTATTTCCTAAGTATTTTAAATTTGGGATGTAATTAGGCCATTATTATTATTTTGGATGTTTATTTTACTTTTATTTTACTTATAATATATTAAAATGAAATTTACAAATGATAAAGTAAACCGTAAAAGTAACCTTTTCCAATTTAATAACTTTTACGAGTTTTCAAAGACGTTACCATCGGGTAACAAAAATAAACTTAGTCAACTACAACTTGACGATTTTAAATGTACATGATCAAATGCTTTCAAAATGGTTTAAAAAGCCCAATCTGTATTTTATAAAAAGGCCCAATCAATTTTTAAACTCCGTTTTAATACCTTAGTCAAATTTTGTCAAACTTTCTCCAAACTTTCAAAACTCAGCTATGGGGGGCCCAAGGCCCAAAATGTTTGGTTTTTGATAGTAGGTCTTATTATGATGTTTTGAGAAAGTGGTTGTGAATTCTTTTGATGTGGGGTAGGAGGGTAAATTGGGAACGTAGACTACTAGGGTAGAACTGTTGAACCCTAGGGCTAGTATACCTAAACTATAAGAATTAATAATTACCTAAACAACCCCGTGAGTTGTCACTAAGCAAAGGATGTGGCAATCGTTATACGCATGTCTAGGATTGGATTCGTGGGGCCCGGTATTTAACAAATCCTCGTGACTCACCTCCTACTCACTTGAATCCTACCAGTGCAGTGTAGTAATCTGCTCATCCTAGTTGAGACGACACACTCACAAAGCTAAACTCGATAACTAAAACCCGAAAGGGACTAGCCGCTTTGATTTTGGAAATAAATAAAATCTTAGCTTTTAAAAAAAGACCAAAATACCCCCGGTTGAAAAATGACCAAAATACCCTCGGTTTGTAAATTACCAAAATACCCTCCGTATGAAAAAATTTCAAATAGAAATTTTCAAAATATCCTTGTTTTTGAAATCACTTAGAACCCAATTTTGGAAATCACTTTGTAAAATGCCCGATTTTGTGAAGTTACAAAAATACCCTGGGGTAAAATTACTAAAACGCCTTGATTTATGATATTCCCAAAATACCCATAGTTACAATCAAAATTTCCATTATATACAAAGTACCCAAAACCTTACTTTGCAAACTATCGAAAACGCCATGATTTGTAAAATTACAAAATTGCCTCACCAAAGAAAATTACTAAAACAACCTTGGTTTACAAAATTTTTGCAACACCATCAACTTGGAAAATAAATTCTTAAAAAGAACCCCCAAAGTTTTACAACTTTTGAAAAATCTTTGATTTATTAAATTTTACAAATTCACCCTGGTTTGTGAAAAATTACCAAAATGCCCCTGAGTTTTAAAATCACCTGAAGACCCCCGAATTTCAAAATTTTTCAAAATACCCGAGAAATTAAGAGTTTTAAAATAATTTTTGACAAAATCATCCGAGAACCTGTATTTTTGAAAAATTACGAAAATACCCCTATAGGACAAATTACTGAAATACCCCCGGGTAGTGGGAACTGTGTGCATGTATGATCACGAAAGAACCACTCCTAAACTCTTGCCATAAAATTCCTTCACGGATAATCAAGTGAAATACTAATGCATAAAATTCTTAAGCTGATTAAAGCGCATCGTTAGATATGAGTTCTAGAGACGCCATTGCCAACGACGTGGTAGAAATTGTGCCTAGGAAGTAAGATAGTTTTATTAAGATCGAGTGCGTAGCATAAGCGTAGTACGGCGAAAGTTAAGATGTACGACTATTCGTTAGTAAGTAATTTCGAGGACGAAATTATTTTTATTGGGGTAGAACTTTTAACACCTCAATTGTGGGTCATTGAAAATTTAAATATTTCCTATGTATGTGCTTGTAGAAATAAATATTTGGATTTCTAAGCAAATTTAGGGTCTTGACATAACCCTAATTAGGTCGGATTTGGAATTAAAATCTCTATTTAAGGGTAAAAGGAAGAAAGCTAGGGGGCATGGGTTAAATAAAATTTTGGGCGAATTATGGCACAAAGAATGGGCTTGGTATAAGTGGCGTGGTGCGCCTAAGAGGTTTGCTAGGGAGGAGGTTCGAGCCTCGGCAGGAACAAGGGGGAAATGTTTTTTTTCCCTTGTGGGCTTTTTGGGCGTTAGGCCTAGGAAGGCCTTATAATTAAATCAGGGGGCTTATTGACATGAAAGGCAGGTGGGCGGAGTGGCTTGGGGCGCCACTTAAGGGTGTTGGCACGAAGGTCTCAGGTTCAAAATGCAAGGGACGCAAGGAGTGTTATTTTTTTGGGCTATGGCGCTAAAAGGGAAAAGGGCTCCAGTATAAGGCTTATATTTAAAAAGGTAAGGGCTCATGACATGAAAGTCTAAAGGAAGAAGTGGCAAGGCGTTGGAAAGGGGGGCAAGCAGTGGGACGCCGGTTCGAACCCTGTGGCTACACTTTGGTTCTTTTATTCTTTTCCAAGCAAATGGCGTTGGAGGGGAGTAATGGCAGCATATAGGACTCTTACTTAAGCCTTTTTTTTGCTAATAATCGGCTGGAAGAGGGGGAGTAATAGTGTTTTAATTGCTATTAAATTGTTGAAGGAGATTTGGAGATAAAGATATAGGATAATTCTACTCTATTTTTGATAATTAAGAGCTGGAATTATCACCTAAAAGAGAGGAATTGGCCAGCAATGGGACTCCTTGGGGGCTGTCAATTTTCGGCTAAACACCTAGAGGAAGAGGCCAAAATTCTTCAAAATCTTCTTTTCTTTTCTTCTGTTATCACGCCGAATTTTCCCTAGCCTCTTTGTCAAAATTCTTCAAAATTCTCTTCTTCTTGCTTCCTTCTAGCCGAATATACCCCTCTTTAAGAGAAAATTTCAACAAACTCTTTCTTCTTCCTCTCTTCATTGTGTCAAATCTCCCTTAAACTCTTAGCCAAAATTGTTCAGAAAATTCTAGCAATCGTTGTTTCTCTTAGCCAATACACCTCCTCCTTCACAAAAGTTTCCATTTCTTCCAATTGTGCATTAGGTCAATATCATATCTCCAACAAGGTGCGCCAATTTTCAATAAGTGTGGTAAGGGTAATCCTCTCTTTGGAATTAAAATTATGGCCTATGATTCAGATTAACTTGATTAAAACCAATTGTAGCTAAGCTTTGGATTTATTTTCCAAGGTGAATTGGTAAGCACATTCGCCAAGGGCTTTTCAAATAAAAAGTTTTGTTAAATGTCAAACTAACATGTGCCATGGATTTAGGGACTAATTAAGGCTTCGGATTTGTTAGGAAATCAAACCGCTTAAGGTAAGTCCTTTGATACTACTTGGTTTGGCCGAATAGGCCTAATGTCCCTAATTATGTTAATGGCTAATTATAGGTTAAGAGATCTAACGTTATAGATCGGCTTTTCTGGATCTAGGAGTTCCTAGAGAAACAGTGTGTAAGATCTCTCTACACACTTTATTAATTAAATGACATTATTGTTGCTTTAAATCTTTTTGGTTGTGATTAGCTTGTGGCATAATCATGGATTTCTGTAAGTCTCCTAAGTCGTAATTTTGATATATGATATTTCATGCCATCACATGATTTAAAATGCTATGCCTAAATACATGATTTATGAAAATTGATATAAAAGCATGTGATGGTGGGATTGATGAGAGGAGGGGATGAATTATGGATCGTCGCCGTGGTTTTGACCACAAGATGGGTTGGCCCCATCGATAATTGTGACCTATGGTCATCAGTGGTTTTGACCACAACGAATGATTATTTGCGACTAAGTCCCAAAGGTTTGGTACCACTAGTGGTTTTGACCACATTTGATATATTGTGACCTATGGTCATCAAGTGGTTTTGACCACACGATGGGTTGGCCCCATCATTTAAATTGTGACTCTTAGTCATCAAGGGGTTTTGACCACACGGGTAGTTGAGGAGTATGGATGGCTAGGTTGGGTTGCATATTTGCATGTTAATTAATATCTTGTGTATGAGTGCTATACCGGTAGGGATTTACACACCGAGTCTTGGTGACTCACCCTCTCCTTAACATTTTGCAGAGGAGTAGATCGCGAGATGGAGCCGAGAGGGCTCGAGGCGGCCATGCTTGTTTTTTATATTTGGAACTTGTTTAATTCATTTTAGTTAATTAATTTCTAAGTTTTATTTTGGGATTGTAATAAGGCCGCTATTATTATTGTTGGATGTTTTATTTTATGGCTAAATTTTACTCATACAAATGGAATTTTATAAATATTAAATGAACCTGTTAAAAGAAATTTTTCAAACTTATAACTTCTACGAAGTTTTCAAAGACGTTACCATCGGTAACCAAAATAGACCTAGTCAACTACAACTTGATGTTTTAAAATATACATGATCAAATGTTTTCAAAAGGGTTTATAAAGCCCAACCGATTTATAAAAGGCCCAATTGAGTTTTCAAACTCCGCTTTTAATACCTTAATCAAATTTTATCAAACTTTTTCCAAATTTTCAAATTGGCCCAAAATATTTTACCCAAGAATATACCAGATCCTATCAGACTCATGGGTAGGGTTTGGGGTGTTACATTTTGGGACTAATTTACAAAACTGTTAAAGGTTTAGGGTTTTTCCATGAATATTCTTATATGATTTTTGAAGTTTGACGAAATTTTATGAATCCTTGTTGTTAAATAAACAACTTTTGTAAAGTGATTTTTGATGAAATTATCAATTAGGGACTTATTAGTAAAAGTAGTAAAATGTCATTGTAAAATTGTGAAATGTTGATTTTTATGAGGTTGTAAAAGTCTCTAGGTATTTTGGCTAGCATGAAATGTGGATGAATTTCTATACATTTTAATTTACGAGCTTAAGAACTAAATTGTAAAGAAGTTAAAATATTAGGGGAAAAAATGTAAATTTGCAAAAGTATAAATTTTAGACTAAATTGAATAGTAAGTGTGTTAAATAAAAAAATGTTTTTGAACCACACGGTCGGGACACACAGGTGTGTCCCAGGCCGTGTGCACGATGGGTATTCAATATTGAGTCATACGGCCTAGCAACACGATCGTGTGGTACACACAGCATGGACACATGGGCGTGTCCCATGCTGTGTGCATGTTGGAGTAATCGACGGTGAGTTATACGATTTTAAGACATGACCGTGTAGGTCACACGGCCTGAAACATGGGTATGTCCTGGGCTATGTAAGTCTTGGGACTTAATTTTTCAAAATCTGATTGTTACATGGCCTAACGAGATGGCCATGTGGCTTACACGGCTTGGACACACGGGTGTTTTCAAGGTCGTGCGAATACTGGAATATCATAGACACAACCGTCTGTGAGACCATGTGTTCCGCACGGCCTCACACACAGGTATGAGAGAAGCATAGGAAGATCACGGCCTAGCACATAGCCGTGTGAAAATTGGGCTTAAATTTTGAATTACACATGGGCTAAAGAAGCCTCACACAGGCGTGTAACTCGGTCATATCGCCCAACACGGACCTTTAGATGACAGTGTCCCCCTTTTTAACCCAAAACCTTAATTTTTTCTACTTTGTCTTTTTCCTTCCAACCCTCCAACAAACCCTAGCCGTCGTTTCCCCCTTTCCTCACCATTCGGTCACCATCACGCATCTCTTTTTTCTTCTCACTTCACCGTCGATCAACAACCTATCCTTTCTATCTACAAACCTTTCCACTTTTCTTCCTTCCCTATTATCGTCCGCCCCTTCTTCCTTTTTTTTTTTCCCTTTTTTCCATCCACGGGCCCCCACCCACGATCCCTACCTTCTCCAGCTCCTCACAGCCTCAAACCACCCCTAACCGAACAACCCCAAACCTCTGATCTTCTCCTTGCCCTTCCCCCGTACCTCTCTCATCACCCCACCAACACAAGCCCATTCTTTTGTAACAGCCCGATTCTGGGGCTAGTCGAAATAGTGGTTTCGTGACTACAAATCTGACGTAGAAAAATTTATTTTTATTAAATTTTTATGGTATACAATTTCATGGGATAATTTCGTGAAAATTTCATTTGAAAATTTTGACGTTTGGGCACTCAATTTAGCAAAAATGACTAAATTGTAAAAAGTGCAAAAGTTGAGTTCTACAAGCTAAAGGTGGCCAATTGCTATGAGATTTTCCTTGGTTGATAATTAGACCATTTTTTAAGTTAGTGGACAAAAATGGACACGAATAGGTGAATTTTCAAAGTTATGCAAAAAGGGCAATTTGGTCATTTGGTTAATAAAAGAATAAAAAGGGAAAATAAAGCCAAAATTTTGTCCATATTCTTCAACCTTGGCCGAATTTTACATGACATCATAGCTAAGGTTTTCTTCAACTTCCAAGCTTGACTGTAAGTACATCCTAGCCCCGTTTTTAATGCTCCTTACATTTTTAAAGTCGTATTCACCCGATCTTTCTATTCCTACCACTGTTTTGAAGTAGGGTTCATGTTTAAAATTTTACCCATGTATGAAATGCATGTGTTTTGATGTTTTATGGTATAAAATGAAAGTTTGATGTGTAATAAACAACTTTTACTATGTGATTTTTCATGAAAATACCTAAAAGGACCTATTTGTAAAAAGTTATAAAATGAGTAGTAAAAATCTGATTTGATGAAAAATTTGGGCTGAAATGAGCATGTATATGGTTTGAATAGGCTTGGTTAACAAAGAAATTGAGTACATTTCAACTTACGAGCCTAAGGACTAATTTGTTAAAATGTGAAACTTTTAGGGCAAAAAGGTAATTTTTCCATAATGTGATGTTTGGACTGATTTGAGTAATGTGAATATTAAATAAGCTAAATTTTCTATTATAGATCAAGAAAATGAAGTTCGGACCTTGATCGGGAAAGAATAATGTGTTTGACGATTAGGTCCATTTCCTACTATTTTTGTACCGAGGTAAGTTCATATGTAAATAATGCATCATTATTTATGCTTTAATTTCTTTAAAATTGTATGAATTTTGATTTACTCTGTGAATGTAATTCGACAAAGTTTCGACAAGTGAGAAATATCCCGCTTGAACCTTAGGAATAGATAGGATACACATGTCAAGACATTACAGTTATTTGAGGTTACGTGTAAGACCATACCTGGGATATGACATCGATATGAGACTTCATGTAAGACCATAGCTGGGCTATTGGCATCGATATGAGATCCCATGTAAGACCATATCTGGGATATGGCATTGGTATGGTACTACGTGTGTGAGATTTCCCAAGTATCCGTTAGTATTCCAAGTGGATCAACAGGAAACTTAATGGCAATGTTAAAGTTGGGAAAGACTATGGTATGTTGTGAAAGATTATGGTAAGTTACAAGTTGGTACAGGTATGTACATAAAACTCATGCTTAATGAGCTTGATTTGTGATGAACCCTCGGTATGTTTTGATTGAGTAAGTTATGATGTTAAGGTTGTAATAACATCTATGCTAAGCTTGATTATGAAATTTACAATGACATTTATGTTAATTTACTTCATGTTAAATATATGTTAAAGTGTGTTTATAATATCTATTATTTGCATAGGAACTTACTAAGCTTTAAAGCTTACTCCCTTTCTTTTTCCCTTGTCTTATAGCCTAAGCTAGCTTGGGGATCAAAGATGGTCAGAGATCCATTCACACAATCAAATTATCATTTTGGGTACTTATGATTACAATATTTTGAGTTATGGCATGTATAGGGACTTGGTCTTTTTGTTATGTGTCATAATTGATTTGGCCAAATGTGTTGGCTTATGTTGGTTGATAATTCATTTTGTAAATGGCCATTAAAATTGGCTAATATTGGTTAAGTATATATGCATAAGAAGATGCCTTTCAAGAATGTTGATTTTGCATTGTTTAGGATGATAAGTATGAGATGTTGTATGTGATAGAAAATAGCATGTAATTGAAGTGTGGATGACTTGGTTGTGGCTGAATTGGTTGTATGTATATGCTTGGATTGGTGTTGCTTGTTGTTGTGTAGGTTGGTGGAAGTAAGGGAGGCAAAATGGCTTGGTAAATAGCCTTATTTTTGTCCATCCGAGTAGACACACGAGCGTGTGTCTAGGCCGTGTGTGACACATGGCTTGCCCCATGGGTGTATGATCCGGCCGTGTGTCCCCTACATCTTGAATTTTATCTTGAAGGACACGGCCCAGACATGGGCGTGTGTCTCAGGTGAAGGACACGAAGTCATGGGCGTGTGCCTAGGGCGTGTGAAGTCTGCACCTTGGCTGTGTGACTTTCAAATGTTGATGACATCATAAACAGAGAGTTACACGAGCTAGGAACACGGGCGTGACCCAAAGCCACGCGAGCATGTGACCCCTGTTTTGATGAAAATTTTTCTAAGTGTTGGAAAATTTTCAAAAGCTCTCAATTTAGTCCCGAACCACTCCCAATGTATATTTTGGGCCTCGGCTGTTTTAGGGATGAGATGAATGTTTATGAAGAGTTTTAAATTTGAGTTGAAATTCATGACTCGATTTTGAATGTTTGTTTGAGTTTAAGTCTGGTAATGCCTCGTACCCTATTCTCGACGTTGAATATGGGTAAGGAGTGTTACATCCCTTCTCTCCCTCGCCAAGCAGACACACACTTCCTCATCGACCACCGCTATGCTCATCTGCATCGCGTGTGTCGCCTCCCTTCACCCAAAACCTCACCATTTGGCCCTTACTCTTTTTATTTTTATTTTATTTATTATATTTAGTAATTTTATTATTATATTTAGTATTATTATTATTATTATTATTATTATTATTATTATTATTATGATTCCTACTAACATTAGTTCTATTTTTTTCTGTTATTGTTATTCATATTATTATTACTTTTTATTATTCTTAATTTAGTTGTGTCTGCTTATGTTACTTATTATTAGTAGGTTCTATTCTTGTTATTTTTTATTTTTATTCCTTATTATTTATTATTATTATATTATTGTTTTCTTTTCTTTCAAAGATTGGCTCAATTATTTTGCCGATTAGTATTCAGTCTTGTGATTTTAATTTTATTTAGATTCAATTTTCGATTTGATTAGGTTCATAGTGTTGATTTATGCTTTGACTTCATTCTTATGCTGACATTTATCTATTATCTATTCTTTTTAGGTACACCATGACAAACACTAGAGGAAAATCTAAGGTTGTCGTCCCGCTTCGAAAAAGCGAAAGACTCCAGGCCCAACCTCTTCCTCGGGCCCTTTCGTCGATGCATGCCATCCGTGTCTATGATTTTCATAGGGTCCTCAAGAGGATCTATATCAACATCTTTGGTAGCGGCAATTGGGATTGGGCCATTTTATTGATTGGGCGGCCTTGGAGCAAATTCATTTAGCTGATAGAGTCCATGCACTAATTGCTACAGCTCCTTGGGATCGGGTCTTCTCCATCATCGAGCCTGCCTACTAGAAGCTTACCCTCGAGTTTGTTTGACATTCATACTTCAACACGTGATGTCGAGCCACGATGAGCCATACACTATATCTTTCTGACTTGGGAGTACAACTTGTCATCTGAGTGTTCTAGAATTTAGACTTGCCCTAGGACTCTATATTGAGGAGTTCATGAGTGTCGAGGGTTTCTTACTTTATACCGACGCATCCATTATTCCTCGTCTCTATGCAAACCAGAGCTTATGGCTAGTACGATGCCCTATGAATCGAGTCGGTCGAAGACAACATCCCTACCTCCGACTTTGCACTATATCCATGCCATCTTGGCTCACACATTGACTAGTCAAAGAGAGAGCACCGGGGTCATCGATACATTCGTCGCTTACTTCCTTTGGAGCATGGTGACAGGGCGCACCTTCAATCTTACCTACTTCATTGCCCTTGCTTGCCTCCATCAGATAGAGCATGGTTGGAAGGGTCCAATCTGCTTAGGCCCTTACGTGACTCACCTCGAATGACCTTTCGGCTTCCTCAACACTCCAGAGCAGTCCTCCTTTTTTACACTAGTTGGACAAATAACCCCATAGTGTTATCGAGTATGATTCATATAAGGATGATCGAGCGACTAGTGGAGTGGATCCTCATTGATACCGATTATCTCATTCTAACCTTCAGGATGAGCATGAGGACTTCACTGATGATGTTCCTTTCCACCATGAGGATCCACCTCATCATCCACCTCCAACTCACCCTACTACTACTTCTGTTGCTAGCCTAGTAGACCTCTCCGAGCGGTTCACTCGTTTCAAGTAGCACTGTTTTGAGTAGTTTGACAGTATTGATGTGACTTTGCAACATATCTGTTAGCATCTCCACATTTCTTCTACAGCGCCAGAGCCTCATGATCCCGATGCCTCTCACGATGAGGATCACTGATCTTATTTATTTATTTTCTTTTCAGTTTTATTTTTATTTTTTATTATTTTTAGTTGTTTTATTTTATTTCTTAGACTTTTTTCATTTATTTTATTTTGAACTATGTTATTATTTTAATGGTTATTTATAATTGAGTTTGTAACCTCTTAATATTCTTCATTATTTGTGTTTATTTTCTTATTAGTTTTCTCGGAACGATGCACTACATTTTCATTTGCTTACAATTCTAGTTTTCACTATTCTGGTGATTTCATCCATATTCATGGCAGTTTCAGTTTTCTCCCTCTTTTATGATATTCTGCTTACTCTTTGCTTATATCTGTTTGTACATTGAGGACAATGTACATCTTAAGTGTCGGAAGGTTATTTATATAATTATTAGAAAATCCCTGAATTATTTGTTGTATTTAAGTAATCTTCTCATACTTTCATTAGAGTGAATCATTTTCGATTTGAGATTCTTATTGATGTTGTTTTGGATTAATTTTTCGATATTTTTGCATTGGTTGATTTATACTTTAAGTCATAAGAGAGTCAAGCATGATAAATTATTTTTCAAAAATAATTTTTTTAGGTTGTTTCCCTGAATTGAGATATTATCTTAAAGTTCTAAATTTGCAAGTTTGACATCAAAACCATAATTTTTTGTGAGATTTTTAGCCTTTAGAGCATATATTTTTAATGCTCATTCTATTATTGGTTATAAGTGTGTCAACTTGATTTGTTATTTTAAAACTTGCTTTGATTATGCATGTCGAGACCACACCTTTGATTTGATATACTGAGATGATAAAGGCACTTAGGTTTTAACCCACTTAACCTATAAAAGCCTCCCTATTGAATTAACACTTAGTGAACCCCGTTGAGTCTAACACATCTTTTCTTGATTAACCCAATTCAATGATTTGCATAAATAATCATCCAAAACACATTAAGAATGGAATTAAAATATGTTACTTTTATCACTTATCAAATATCCCCACACTTAAGCGTTTGCTTGTCCTCAAACAAAATCATCAACTCACATTAAAGTTAATCTTTTCCAACTTGTAATTCCCATCAATAATGTCTCAAAATAATTAACACAATCATGCATTGGCAATTCAACTAAAAGGGAACTAAAGATTTAAGCAATCCAATCTGAAATTTTTAAAGCACGACAACATAGGTGTCCCCCCTTATTTAAGTAAAATTACCTTTAATTCACAATCAATAAGAATTGACATCCTTACTAAAGATTCACTCAAAGCACTCAAAGTGTTTAAGGTTCAAGAAATATACACTCAACAGTTGAACAAGTTTCTTTATCCGATGGATGCATATGCAGGTGATGATCCAAACATGATTACCAAGATTCAAGATCCATCTTACTTAAATCAAGTTGCCCAAACCTATAAAGGTGTTTTGAATATTGTCAACAAGTTTAAACCGTAATTAGGAGCTTGAGTTTCTGAATCTGGTGGAGCTCTTCACGGCGGTGCCAAAGATGTGTCTCCAACCTTTGCTGATGGATTTTGGTAATATTTTATCTCCCTTTCTTCTACCTCTACCTTTTTTTGTGTGTGTTTAATAAAACACGTGGTTAAACTTTTCTCCCTTAATAGGTATTTTGATCAATTGGGAATGGCTTCAACCTACAATCACAAGGTCTTCTGCAGCAAACTCTCATCGGTGGAAATTATGCTTTACTTAATACTGGTCACATGTCATATAAACATACATATTCATAACTTACAATAAAATGCATAGCAACCACATACTCTTTTAGGCATACATCACATTACAAATCATACATTTTAAGATAATTTGGCATTTGAGCTATGAAACATAAAAGTGAGCTCTATCATCACTCATCGAATACGCAGATCTCCAACACACCAACAATAGACTCAAAGAGTCAAACATGTCCCAATAGTGAAGCATAAAGCTAACCCTCTCCTTATTTCCCCTCACATATCCCGTTGAATGGAGCTTAGCTCACATACCCTTATCGCTCCAACATGCCCTAAGGCGTCAACGCCCAAAATCACTATACATATAGGTGAGTACTCATAATCTTATGGCATGCCAACTATATCCAATAGTTTCAATATCACAAGGCCAAAATATCTTAAATCAAACACATATCACTTACCAATTATCCGTGCACTATTACTGCATTTTTGTATCTTTAGCAAAACACTGTCACTAACATTTAGCATATACATAACATGTACACATTTGCACTTTCACAATGGTTAACCACATATCACATGTTATAGCATCTCATCTCAATTCGCATATTCACAAACACATAAGCACATTGTTCATAAAATAGAGTGTGTATGAGAAAGCTTACACTCAAAATTTAGAGTAGCGGTTTAGGCTACTACTAAATTCCCAAATAATGCATTGAGTCATGTTCACAAGTAATTATTCCAAACACTCACCGATTACGCTTTTGCCAAAAAGCCAAAAGCTCAAACTAGCTTTTCCATGCCTTTATCTCTACTCGTACAAGGTCCTATCAAATCTTGAACTTCAATCCAACAAATTCACACAACAATACATCAAAAACCAACCAATGACTCATTACAATCATACAAAACATAAGCCTAAACTAAGTTCTCATGTAACCGAAACTTATAACTTAGCAAACTTTAAATTTGAATATCTCGATCAATACTTAATCTTTTCACCTAAGATCAATTCCGTTAATCTTATAATTCACCTACGACTAATTCTCAACCTTTAAACTACACAAAACTACTCAATTCATGATATTGTCTTTTTCAACATGTTTTATGGCTAGTTTTGAAAATTCATTAAAACTCAAGAAATATTTAATGAAACGTCAAAGTAAATTTAGAAACCTTCTAATCATGTTAAAACAAGTTGAAAAACACTTTGAAATCATATTTTTATGCAAACTCCCGAAATCCACCATTAACGAGCCAATTTTTGGTTTTTATTTAAATGGCTAAAAATTTGATTTCAAAGTCTAGATAACATTTAAAACTAATCGGAAGATGATTGGTTACCTTAATGCAAGAAAAACGAACTTTGGAGAAATTTCGGAAAATCCAATCTTGAAGAACATGATGAAATTAATAAAGTTTTTAGGTGTTTTCTTGGATTCAATGGAGATTTATAGTTCAAACAATGTTGGAAATCAAGGGTAATTAGGATTTAGAGATCAAAATCAAGTAGAAGAGACTTGGGAGAGTAATAAATGGCACAAGCAAAGGGAGAGCAACTATAGTGAAAACAAGGCTATAGTATGGGGTTTTAGGTCCAATTTAAAATTCTGGGCAATTTGCTTCATAAAAGTTCTCAGTTTTGACTCTTTTACAAATCAATCATATTTTCAAAATTAAAGGTATTTTAAACTCATTTTCAGAAATTGATTTAATTTTCTAAAAATCATAGTAAAAAACATTACAGATAAACCATGTCGCAAAATTTCAAACACTTCAAGGCTAAAATTCCTAAAATACCCCTAAAGGCCCTATTTTGGGGTGTTACAAGGAATGCACGAGTCCTACAATCGTTCATCAAACCACAGTAATTAATCCTCAAAAACCCATCCAAAACAACACACTTTTACCAAAGTTTCAGCCTCTAAATCGAAATATAAGTTTTTACCACTCAAAATTAGCTTCCAAATCGATAGTTACTCTACTGGAGGTATTCGATTTTCACAACCTTCACTTGAACAAAATCACGAAAACACTTAACAGAGTATAGAACGAAAACTAAAACTAAAACTAAAACTAAAACTCATCCTTGAACAATGAATGAGTTAAAGCTAACAAATAAAAATAAAAATAATCAACGAAACTTACGCCCTTGTTGCCTTATGATCAAAAATAGAGAGTCAAACATAATTCCTACGACGAACACTAGCAGCAAGAATTAACAAAAGGAAAGAAGAAACCTCCAAGAAACAAAAATTAAAGAAAAGAAAAGAGAGCAAAGAAAAGGGAAAAAAAATTGACGTGAATAGAGGGTGAGGAAAATTGGGAATTTTGGGGAAAAATAATAATAAAATAAAATTAATTAATTAAAAATATCTATCATTATTTTTTAAAAACTACCTACTTCCCCCGCTCCATCCCACTAATTCTAATTAGTTACCCTTATCAGAATTCTTCCCAGAGTTAAAACAAAAATAATTCTCATTTGCACATTCAATGATTCGAACATAGAACCAAAAGTTAAGCTAACACCTTACCACTAAATCAAAAAGCTCATTTTATTAAAATTTGCACAGAAATAATATTTAAGCCAAAAGATTAGGAATATGAGTTGAGCTAAAAATTAACAAAATTCAAACTTAGAACCTCGCACATAGAACCCTAACACCTACCCACTGAACCAAATTAACTCACTTAACATGATTTCACAATCTTAACTCAAAAATCAGAACGTGACCACTCTAAGTTTCACTAACCCAATTTCCGGGATGTCACATTCAAAATAAAAAAATTTTCATAAAGCCAATCATATTATTAGTGTAATAGGCCTAATTTGCCCGAGCCCACAAACCATACAAATAAATAAATACAAAAAATAACAAACCAAATAAAATGTCCACAGTCCATTTACATAGCCCAAAATTACCTAACTACAAAACAGGCCCAAAACCTAAATAAGCCCAATTTACATAAAGCCTAACCCAAATTTCACAACCCATTTGGCCCAAAACATAAACAATTTTCAACAAACCCTAACTCTAGGGCTAACTACCACCGCCGTTCCATGCATGTGTACCTTCACCACCAGACATCACGCCGCCATCAGCGCGTGAATCCTGCCCCCATCTTCGTCGTTCACCTGCAAAAGGAAAGAAAACACAGTAGAAATAGGAAGCATAGCAAGACAGTATCTTTGTATTTATGATTTCGATTTATTTTAGGGCTATAAAAACTCTAATGTAATCTGTAAAAGGGGAGATACAAGAGCAATATACATTACATTTTTTACAGATACAAAATAAAAAAATCAAGCAAAGGTTTTCTTTTTTTCATTCTTTTTTTTTTTTTTTGAATCTGTGCTTTTTTTCTTTTTCTAAGTTTCTTATTTCTTTTTATATCTATTAAAGTTTAGAACATAGTAAAAAAAAAAAAAAACTCACTTGTTTTTGGTCTCCGATGCTGTAGTGCGACGCCAACCATGGTGGCAATGACAGCCGAGCTGAATCTCACGGGCTCCCACCGAAAATCAGCCCAAGGGGAGAGAGGGGAGAGCTCCTTTCTTTTTTTTTTTTTGAAATGGCTTTAAAATGTTTTTTTTTTTACAAATTTTTTGTTTATATAGGCCAATGAAAAGGCGTCATTTTGGTGTGGTCAATTAATGACCATAACGGCATCGTTTAAAGGCCAAGATCCCCATGTTGACCTGACCGAGGGAGGATCCGCGTGTTTTTATACATATGGGATAATTGCGCTTTTAGTCCTTTCGCATTTTCTTCCTTTTAAATCATGTTCTCATTATTCCTAATTTTGCCCAATAATTTTTCTTCTGTTTCAATTTGGTTCGCATTCGAACGGCATTGTTTCAGAGGGTGGGGTTATTTTAGATTTTGGTCCCTCTATGTTGCACGCGCATCACGATTTGGTCCTTTTACCTTCATTTGTTCTTGATGTTGCCCTAAACTCCTATTTTAAATTCAATTTAGCCCCAATTTTACCTATTTTACTTTATTTTCAAATTAATTATTTTTAAATATTTATTATTATACTTACTGTTTTTAATATTTTCATTACTATATTTATTATTAGTAGTATTAATCATAATCAATACTAGTATTACTTATTTTCCTATTGATTCTATTTCTTTTATTACTATTATTATTAACCAACGATAATTATTTTTATAAATATAGTATAAGTTTCTACCTTTCACATTATCACGTCGGGTTCACCAAGATATATTAACCATTTTAGATTTTGCCATATCATTATTCTATTTTTAAAAAAATGGTTGTATTATGTATTTATTATTTGATATGTGTCATTTATCTTATATTGTTATTTTGTTTTATACTTGATCTTGTATGAAAAGCTTCATATTCATTTCATAGTTTTTATCTTTTGAATTTTTTTTTGTTATTTACTACTTTATATCTTTTATTTGTTTATTCATGTTCTTTTATTTGCTTATAATTTTTATGTTTGCCTTAGTATAATCATTTTATTGCTGTATCATTCGCTATTTTATGATATTCTTCCTCTTAATTATCTATGTTAGTATTTAATGTTAGTACATCATGCAATTTTGGTAAATTGTTTTTGGTATTTATGTTTTGTATTAATGCAATATTTTACTCTAATCATTGTTTTAAATAAAATTACATTTTGCTAAATTGTCACATTTTATTCAAATTTTTTTTTAAAAAATACGGCGATACTTAATATTTGGGGGCTTCGAGAAAAATTGTACCCTAACTCACTGGGTTTCGATTTTTCTCGTTGAACTTAAGAAATCAAGTATCCCTTTTTGAAATCGAAACCCATAAGTTTCAAATCAAAACTTATTCTCGGGAATTCGAGATGTTGTGTCCTAACTTATTCGATATGACGTTTTGTTGTCTCGAGATAAGGATTTTCTACAAATAAAGGCAAGCTTAGTTTTGAAGTCTTGAAATGTTGCATCCTAGCTCATTGGGTGTGACATTTTATTTCTTTGAGATAAGTGGGTCTTGGCGGACAATTTGATTTATTCAAGTTTTCTTTCAAATAAAAAGGATCGTATTTTAAATTTTTCAAATTTTCGACATTAGGACATTAATTTATCAATTAGGTACCAATCTTTGGGCGTTACGAGGGTGCTAACCCTTCCTCGTACGTAACCGACTCCCGAACCCATTTTCTTGAATTTCATAGGTCAAAATCAATATTTTAAATAAAACAAAAAATGTTTTATAAGGTGATCCGATCACATCTAAGCAAAAAAAGATAAGTGGCGACTCCCGTTTTCATTTTTTAAAGTCGATCCCCGTTTTTTAAAAAAATTAAAAATTGTTTTAACAGCTTGGCGACTCCACTGGGGACATCAATAAGAAAGTTAAGCCGTAAAATTGATTATTTTATGTCCTTTGTTGGAAATTTGAAAATTCGATTTGAAATTTTGATTTGAAGATTACGATCCTTTTATTGCATTTGTTTGTGTCATTGCATATGATTTTTATTTTCTTGCACACATTGCCTTGCATGACCGTTGTGGTCGTACCTTTAAGTGGGAGTGAGAAACTATGCCTTCGTGAGGTTTTTAGCCCCGCATGGGCTAGTGGATTGCTTCCGGGATACATCTGTACCTATGTCTTCGTGAGATTTTCACTTCCGCATGGCCATAGGAAATGTATTCCCCTGAACTGAACTCGGTCCATATGAGCCTATAAGGGGTGAGGATCGAGGAATCTACTGGTTCAGGTACCTCAACTTTAGAGCTAAACCACTTGTAGAAAACGTAAGGACTCACCCTAAGTAGAACTATACCAAACCTTAGTGGTCACCCAGACAGATGTTTTTTTATTTTATTTGCTTTATGTTTTATTTCATGGTACTAACTTGTTGTGCTTTATTTTGGTGCATATCATTTCATATTTTAAGAGGTATCAATTCACGGTCAGTTTCTAAGTTAGAAAGCTGATTATGGAGAATGAATTTCTTGATAAAGTGAAAGACAATACAGATGCAGCCGTCCACATGTGGTCAGAGAAAACTCAACTAGAAAAAGGGAATAGCTTAACTGAGGGGTATGTGTCGGAACTATGGGATTTCACTCGTATTAGTGTGACGCAAAATGAGTTCCAAGAGTTGAAAGAAATATGGACCCAGTGGGATGATGAGGCTAAGCAGCTGTTCTATCGTAATTATGGTGATCTACCCTACTTACTCAACATCAAGGTAGACAAGCATCTGTTCCGGGATATAGATCAGTTTTGGAGGAATATACAACCTTGCTTCGCTGTCCAAGGATCCAAGTCGACAAAGCTTATTATAGGGCCGCTAATGTCCCAACTTTTGTGAAGAAGTTAATGAATATCACGAGGATGAGTGAACAATGGGTTGCAACCAGAATTCAGAAGAAAGGTGAGGGTAAAAGCATTCCTTGGGTGAGTTTGAGGGACCTGATCTTAGCACATCCAGGTGTGAAGAAGAAGATTGACATTATTTATGGTTTGGTAATTTTCCCTAAAGCTTTAAGACATGTTGATGAAGAAGTCCTGATTTATTTGATCGACTTGATAGAAGGGTCACGCCTGTACTTGCGATCTTAGCGGAGACGTTCAGATCTTTGAATGCATATCGAAGAGCAGGAGAGGGTAGGTTCATTGGATGGGTGTAGTTGTTATTAGCTTGGTTCCACAGTCATTTCTAGAAGGTGGAGAAAGTTTCTTATTGGGTTTTCTCTAAGAATTACTCTCCATTAAAAGAGATAGCGGCTACACCAAGGAGGGAAGACGTGTTTGAGGAAAACTGGATGGTGTTCCTTCAAAACCTTTAAGAGGAAGACATCGAGTGGAGAGCTCCTTGGATGATTCCCGACAAAATTCTTTATCGATGTGGGAGTTTTGGCTGGGTTCCTTTACTTGGAATTTAGGGAGCCGTTGCGTATGTTCCTTTGCTCGTACTAAGGCAATATGGATCAAAACAGTTCATACCAGCAACATATGGGCTGGCTCTATGTGAGTTCTTATACGGAGGGGATAACTATAAGTAGAGGGTTAAGGAGATTTCTGGTGCTTAGAATCAGACTCGTAGGATGAAGAGATTATCCGCAGGCCCATTGAAGACCTCTGAATACATCGGATGGAGGATTAGAAGTGTAACACCCTTAACCCATATCCGTCACCGGATTAGGGTCACAAGGATTACCGAACACAAGTGCAGATTCGAACATTCACACGAGTCATATTCATATATATATAAAGCATATAGCTAATTAAATATTAAACATACATTCTTATTCATATTATACATATGGATCATACCTCTAAATTTACCCGAAACCATACATGTATATAATCATATTTTCAAACAATTAAACATGCCCCAAAGCTATACAATATATACAAACTTTACAAAACACATAACTCGAATCATATGCACATCATCTTGATAATATTCGAATACCTAACATAAATTAAACACTTTGCTTCATAATTATGTGCTTGCTTATACACGGCTTAATGTCCATAAGCAAATACGGAATTAACAACTCCATATTATGATCAAGCATATTTCATTAATCATTAAAATCTTATGCGTATTTGACTACATCAAAATGAACCATTCAAGCATGATCATGTACACACTTTGCCATTCATTCCATGCTCTATTCGGCTATCAAATTAGCATATAAAATTTATACTCATT
Source organism: Gossypium rotundifolium (assembly GCA_025506655.1). Classification (NCBI taxonomy): domain Eukaryota; kingdom Viridiplantae; phylum Streptophyta; class Magnoliopsida; order Malvales; family Malvaceae; genus Gossypium; species Gossypium rotundifolium. The sequence continues at coordinate 12,174,206 of CP106730.1, read as the reverse complement.
TCATGCACTACTCAAATACTAATATTATCCATATATAAACATGCTTATAACATACTCATGTGATCAAACCAAATCATACTATTTTATAACCGAATGCATACTTAGACATAGCAAATTTTCACTAATAAATAACCGAATTAATGTAGCCGTCATGCTATTAATTAATCTATCACATTATACACATAAATAAGATCTAACCTTAAACTAACCAAATTGACCATCAAATATCAAGACATATACAACATGTCATATACCTATTTATATATATATATATAATCAAATTATCCATTTCTAACCTAACATGAGTGTACACTCTTTTCTATGTTTAAACCAATTCATAAGATAAAACATATACATTGGAACTCTCATAATTCAAGATATAAAACCGAAATTATAATCCTACAAGAACATATATATATATCTTGACCAATATGCCAACCCAATCTTATTCAACAATCACTCATTTCAACTTCCAAAACACAACTTGAGACTTTTAAGATTACCACATAACAAATCATATTTATATATAAATATTTATGCTTATAAAGAATTCACATGGCAACCATACTTATAATCCAAATATGATAAACACACATAACATGATTAAGAACACAAAGCATGGAAACAATTGACATTAAGAGTAAGCCATTTTCACATGGCTGTAATATATACAAGGACAAAATTCATAGCTCAAAACATAGTCTAGCCTATACATGCCCTTAGTTCGAAAACCAAGCTTAAAAGTACCAAAATAAGGTGATAGTGCGGATGACTTCGTTGACGATCCCCCTGAACTCGTAGCTAGACCAAATCTATAAAACAGAGTGACAAACACACAGAGTAAGCTAACTTAGCTTAGTAAGTCTTAAGCAAACTTAACAAAACAATTGGATATTCAATCATATTAAACTGAACAAGGTACAACATTAATATAATAACATATCACATATAAACTGTCATAGCCAAAAGCCAATGTCCTTACATAACAAGACATTTATCATTATCTACTTTACATGTAAACTTATCAATTTCACATCGATTAATAAATATATATATATATCCATATACAAACTAATAACAAACTCCATGTATGTGTGTTAAGTAATCCCATATAACCGAATGTATATATATCTATATATATACATTTACATCTTTAGGCAACTCTCATGTTTGCAAGTAAACAATATCCACTCAACATCATTTTATCCACATATCCAAGAAACCGAAAGTACAAGCACATTTATTCCATCCACTTATTTGCTCAATATCACCACATATAACATATACATGTATAAATACATACCTTATGGCGAATTTAACCAAATTCACTTAAATAAGCTTTAGCTTATTCAATTGCCACCATAATCCAATCATTTCATAAGCATAAGCTTGTAATTATAGATCACCCAGATAAAACACCTAGGCATAAGCTTTGAATAACACACCAAAGACTAAGCACTCGCTAACTAGAGGTCGATATTTGTTCAATGACAATAAGCCTATTAGGCATAAAGCCCGATAAATTCACCAGCCAAAGGCTTGCTAGGCTCGAAGCCTGAATAGCTAAACAATAAATTGTTTCACCCGAATCATTTCATAAATCGAAACTTGTTCTTATTTCAACTCATTATTCAATCATTCAAATAGCATATATCATTCAAGTAACTTAACTAATTCAAATAGTATGCTTAGCCAAATTCGGCTATTTCAAGATATAATTACGATGTTTCAAAATTTTAGCATATACTAAATTACGTAAATGATTTACGATATTCATTTGCTTAGAGACTTACCTCGAATATCGACAGACAACAAAAACTAGCTATTCGATGATTTTCATTTTTCCCCGATCCAAGTCCATTTTTCTTTGTTCTTGATCTAAACATGTTCAAATTAAGCTCATTCAAACAAATTTTTATTCAATTTAATCTCAAAACACATAAATGGGCAAATTACCATTTTGCCCCTAATGTTTCACATTTTCATAATTTAATCCCTATTACACAAAACACCAAATAGGCAAAATCTCACAACAACATAGTTAGGCCGAACCCTCCTTATGATCATATAAGTCCATAAATTTCATTTATTTTGCATTTTAACCCCTCAAAAATTTATTTTCTCAATTTAGCCCTATTTAGCTAAATTCATCAAAAATTCAAGAACAAAGTATGTTCATCAATTACATATCTATCATTTAACACCATAAAACATCACAAAAATCAACATAGCATCAATGGAAATTTACACAAATATCATCAATTCATGAAATTGAGACATGGATTTTAAAGCTCTCAAAGCAACGATTATAAGAACGTAGAAATTATCAAAAACGAATCAAAAACTAACCTTAAATTTAAGCTTGAAAGACTGAATACCTAGCTCAATTTTTCTTTCTTTTTCTTTTATGGTTTCGACCAAGAGATGATAAAATGAAACCACCCACTATGGTATCTTTTATTATAACATATTAATATACAATATAAAATACATATATATTTAACAAAACATATAAAATAATTATATATAAACACATCGCCGTCCACTATCTAATATTTTGGCCAAATTGCCACTTAAGGCCCTCACTTTTACAAAGCCACATCAAATTAATACTTTAACAAATAACATGTAATTTTCACTTTCACTGCAATTTCATCCTTTTTCCAAATTAAACACACGAGCAGACAAATTAACTTACAAAAATTCAACACATGCTAAACCACATATCAACGGCACAGAATATAATATTAAAATATTTTTCAGACTCAGATTTGTGGTCCCGAAACCACTGTTCCGACTAGGGTATAAACCGGACTGTTACAAGAAGGATTAATGATAACATCCTTGAGCTGAATCCAGAAGGCGCCCGATCAAGAGAGGAATACTTGCAAGTGATCCCATCAGAGCTAGAGATCATAAGGCAAGATTTCGAAAGGAGGAATTTGGAGCTCAACAAGAAGATAGAATATTTAGAGGAAGAGAAAATATATTTGAGGTTAGATGCTGATGTTCAAAAGCTGGAAGCCGAGAAATTAAAGAAAAGAAAGAATGAAGTCAAAGAAGACCTGGGTAGTTTGAAAGTGGATTACAAGAAATTGCGTCTATCATCGAGAAACGCCGGATTGGAAAAACGTCAGAGCAATGGCAAAGAGAGATTCAAGAAGAAAAGGCCAAAGCTGGCCGATGAGAGAGGAAGTTTTAAGAAATGCAAGCTCGAAACGAGGCCTTAGAGAAAAGTTTGGCAGAAAGCTGAAATGAAAAAGGAGAATTAAAAGCTAGATTGGATGAACTTGGATGGTCTCTTCATCACCATCGAAGTCGTAATTCTACGATCAAGCTAAATCAAGTCTGAACAAGATTGAGGAAATGAAGGGTAAGATCGAAGAGTTAGAATCGACATTACATAACTGTGAACTCTGGATCGAGCTTCTTGAAGCAAGAGAAGGGCGTTGGAAGGAAGAGCTTCACCATTTTCATGATTAAGTTAGAAATAGGGATTATCTCATGGGTGAAGCCATAGCTCAGATTCGAGAGGTAGCTGATCATTTACAGACACTGGTAGTACAAGCTGATACGTTGAGCATGAAATATGAGCTGCAGTTAGATCGTGGTCAAGAGTTAGCCTTGTTGTTTAGGAAAGTTAAGATTTTGGGCATTAAGGCGAAACATATTTGTAGTCCGTTTTATGTAAAGGATTTTATTTTCTAATAAAGTTTTCTAAATGAAATTGAATCAGAATTGATGCCTTTTTGCATTCATGCATTTGCATTACATCATATGCATTTAAATCCATAGAAAGACCCTAATTGGTTGAAGTTATTACAGAGAGAGAGAGAATAAGAAGTTAACCTGGAAAACATGGAACAAAGGTTGGAGAGATTAGAGAAAAGACAAATACAGATGCAAGAACAATTGACCCGAATTCAACAAGATATGCGGGATCAAATGTTAGAATTCCAGAAGAATGTGATTGGCCAGTTAAGTCAATTACTAGTCGAAGGGCTTGAAGAGAGGAAAGGCCCAGTAGTCAACAGTGGGGATGATAATGAAGACCTCGTTTATCCCCCAAGTTTTACTCTAAATGGCGTCCAAACTCAACCAGACGCACATCCAAGAAAGGGTACCTACATTATCTATCTCAACAAAGATCGCATCAAGACGTCGTCGACACCAATAAACTACTCGATAGGCTCAGGTCCCAATCTGGGGGCAACCCAATCAATCCCATTGTCATTGATCTGGCTAGTATAGAAGAAACAAGGAAGGCTAGTGTGGAGATCCCGAAACAATGTGAAGATCGTTACAAAAGGAAAAAGCGAGACTGGAGCTCTCAATTTAATACTTTAAGGGCCCCAAAGAAAAAAAAATGAGGCGAATAACACGAGTATTATAGCAAGGGTTATTCAAAATAGAATACCATAGGCCATTGAACTACTAGCCATCAGGTCTCCTCAAGGCAAGAACCCAATCCAAAATCGAACTCAGAAAAATCCCAATTTACGCCCATCCCAATCACGTATAGGGAGCTGTACCGAATTTTGCTTTCTACCTAAAACTTATAAGACCTCCATACCCTAAATGGTATGAAACGAACGCCCAATGCGAATACCATGTGGGAATCACAGGACACTCGATCGAAAACTGCACCGCTTTCAAAAAGATGATCGAAAAACTTGTCAAAATGGGTATTGTCAAATTCGATGATCCATCTGAGGTAGAAAATCTGTCACCCAACCATCTAGATAAAGGGATAAATATTATGAGATCTATGAGATCCAAGAATGCATCAAGTTCAGGGCTTTAGTGCAAAACCTAATATTGGGAAATCTGAATATTAACGACGTATCTGAAGAAAGAACTAGATTTTTCCAAGCATCTGCCCTTACATACTTGGGAGTATTTTGAACAATGGGACTGTGGAAGAGATCCCTGTATTTTTAGAGCTAATCTAGAGTAATATTCAAAACACGCTTGTTGCCTTAATCCTAGAGGCAATAAGAACCCTTTTGTGAAATAGACTTGTGTCTAGAATTTCTATTTCAATAAAATGCATCTTTTTGAGCAAATATTCTTTTATTTTTTGTACTGTATAAACAATTGTTCTTAGTTTTTTCTGTTGTTTGTTCTTTGGACTTTCTTTCAAGTTTTCTTTCATTATTCATTCATGATCATACAAATAATCATTTTTTGAATCATTTATTCTTTAGAATCTTCCTTCGAACCTACAATAGGTCTCCAGTTATCAATGATGTGAGCAACGCACTCTGCACTCAAAGTCTCCTTTCGAGTAAGATATGTGTCTAGGGGGATCTTAGGACTTTGAAGATGACAGAGATTGTAACCTATCTTCTGATTTGTTAAGAATAGTAGAACAAGATGAAAAATAGACCCTACTCTACAAAGGGTCAGTGGATATTATGAGCCTAGAAAAGAGGTGAAGATTGTAGTCTAGCTCACCACAGAAATAAGGCGAGACATCATTGAGTTATTTTCAAGAATTAAAATATGTTTTTGCACGATCATATCAGGACATGCCTGGGATACTGAGAAGCAGGTACATTGAAATCTTAAAAGAGGTCTATAAGGATGTCAGCAAGACACATGCTAATGGTTTTATAATAGCCAAGCTAATCATGAGGTTTTGGTACTGCTAATCTATATAGAAGGGGATGGCATCAGTTATGCCGTATTTAAGGAGACAAGATTCATATGCCTTATTAATTTCTTCACAGGCTTTCTCTATGTGGGGTAGGCCAATCTCAGTAAAATTTCTAGTATACATCGATTTATCTTGGTGGTCGTCGATTACTTCACTAAGAAGGAGAAAGTAGCTTCACATGTCAATTTTACAAGGTTGACATTAAAAAAAAAAAGATCAGGCACCAACAAAGAATGCCAAAAAGGACAATGTCAAAAGTTTGTAGTCTGTTTAAAGATCAGACGCCATGTCATAGAGCAACAAAGACAACAAAAAAAAATAAAAAAAAAACAAGAATTGTAGGAAAGATAACCGAGACTTGTAAAGATTGGCATAAAGAAGTTACCATTTATCTCTATGATTATCGAACGTTGGCCAGGACCTTTGCCAGGGCAACATCTTACCCATTGGTTTATGGAATGGAAGTGTTTTTGCTAATTGAACCTAATCAAAGAAAAGGTTAAAAGTTATTCATCATAGTCAGATGATGGAAGCTTACGGCAAAGAGGTTCATCCTAAAGAATTCCACGAGGGAAACCTGATGTTGAAAAAGATCTTTCTTGTACAAAAGGATTTCAAAGGAAAGCAGATGCCAAACTGGGAAGGACCTTATGTAGTAAAAAATGGCCTATTCTAGAGGAGCATTGATATTGACCGAGACGGATGGCGAAGACTTGCTCAATTCGGCGAATTCAGGTTCAGTCAAGAAGTATTTTACCTGAAAGGGGAAAGGCCAAGGTGAAAACCCGCAAAGGGCGTCTTGAGATCAAATTCAAAAAAAAAGGAGAGGCCAAGGTGAAAACCCGCAAAGGGCGCTTTGAGACTAAAAGGGTTTTGAGCCGAAAACCTGAAAAGGGCGGCTCAAATTTTGATCAACGATAGGGCATGTGGTAGTCTTGCTATACCTGAATTAACAATGAGGAAGTATGCTACGTCTTGGGGCATTGACAAAGTACTCTGGATCCTCTAAAAACGTATTGAGCTCAAAATGGTTCTCAAGAAATTTGTACAGAGAAGCTCAAGCTGCGATATCTGGGGCACCTAGCTTCTTACCCATTTTGAATTTGCTATCTTTGATTACTTCATTCTTTTCAAGATACACCCCAATCAATTTTCTTTTATGGCCTTGGCCATCTTTGATTACTTTATTCTTTTCAAGATACACCCCAATCAATTTTCTTTTATTGCCTTGGTTATCTTTGATTAACTTATTTGTTTTGAGCTATGCTCCTGATTAATTTTCCTCTCATCCATTGTTGCGATCTTTTTCAAGCATTTTATATTGAAATAACGATTAATGGACTAATAATACTTTCATAAAAAGAGTTTCGCTTATTACTCTGGAAGCTTTTAAATAATATAAGAACCTGAAATAGGACTATTGTTTAGAACTCCCCAAGCTTAAGGGTTGGAAATATTTGAGCCCAAGGTGAGTTTATCTCTTCAGCTTTTCTGTCAAGGACATTGGTTGATCAAAAGACTAGATATTGCATCAGTGATACAAATCCGACAGAAAATAAGCAATGACAACCCAAGCGTAAAAGGAATCATTCTCAAAAAGAAAAAATGACATTCTGTATCCATGTGAGTATCATGAATACACATCTGGTCGGGTCACTGGGGAGTGATCAGTGGATAGAACAAGTTATAGATCCTATACCCCAAAGTTGCAGTGGGATGAATTAAAAGAGACACAAGTCCTATAATCCTGAATCGTAATGAGATGGTTTGAAAATGGTACAAGCCCTATGTCCCTGAGGTACAATAAAAAGGACCCTGAAGTTAGTGGGGCAAATCAGTTGATCAAAATTTTTTTCGGGTTTTTTGTCAAATGCCAGCCGAGTAGAAAGACAGTGTACTACGTTAATGATAGAGCCCTGATGAGCAACAAGTGGTGACATCCTAATTATTAAAAAGGGTCGTCCTCATTCGTACATATGTCATTCGGTTAGGAGCAGTTGATTCGTTCAGATCATAGTGTCCTAACCATTTTGCATAAGCATAAACACATAAAATCGATTTTACAAGATAGGTCCCCTAGAGGACTGTGTCGTAACTTCTCTTCCTGAGTTTGCAGTGAAGCGGATCAAAAAAATCAGCCTAGCATCCTTGAGTTTACAGTGGAGCGGAATGAAGATAGCAGATCTTGTCTTCCTGAGTTTGCAGTGAAGTGGATCAAAAACATCAGCCTGGCATCCTTGAGTTTGTAGTGGAGTAGACTGAAGATAGTAGATCTTGTCTTCCTGAGTTTGCAGTGAAGCAGATCAAAAACATTAGCCTGGCATCCCTGAGTTTGCAGTACAGCGAACTGAAGATAGCAGATCTTGTCTTCCTGAGTTTGCAGTGAAACAGATCAAAAACATCAGCCTGGCATCCTTGAGTTTGCAGTGGAGCAGACTGAAGATAGTAGATTTTGTCCTCTTGAGTTTGCAGTGAAGCGGATCGAAAACATCAGCCTGGCATCCCTGAGTTTGTAGTGGAGCAGATTGAAGATAGCAGATCTTGTCTTCCTGAGTTTGCAGTGAAGCGGATTGAAAACTTCAGCCTAGCATCCCTGAGTTTGCACTGGAGCAGGTTGAAGATAGCAGATCTTGTCTTCCTGAGATTGCAGTGAAGCGGATCGAAGATACTAGTCTGGCATCCCTGAATTTGCAGTGGAGCAGATTGAAGATAGCAGATCTTGTATTCCTGAGTTTACAGCGAAGCAGATCGAAGATATCAGCATTGTCTCCCTGAGTTTGCAGTGGAGCATACTAAAAGATAGCAGATCTTGCCTTCCTAAGGTTGCAGTGAAGCAGATCGAAGATATCAGCATAGTCTCCCTGAGTTTGCAGTGGAGAATACTAAAAGATAGCAGATCTTGCCTTCCTAACGCTTGCGATGAAGCGATCGAAGAAACCAGCCTCACCTCCTTGAGTTTGCAATGGAGCAGGCTAAAGATTGCAGATCTTGTCTTCCTAAAATTGCAGCGAAGCAAATCGAAGACACTAGCCTTGCCTCTCTGAAGTGGTAGTGGAGCGGATCAAGAAAGCAAATCTTATGGAAAATCTTATTTTCACGAAGTCAGAGTAAGCGATTGAAGCCGTCACGACTTATTTCCTAAAATAGCGATAAAAACAGATAGTCTAATACTTACGAAGTTGCGAGAGTTGCAGAGAAGTAAAGTTAAGTTGAAATTCCAATACCCCTGAAGTTGCAGTTGGGTTGGAAGCCATTTGGAGAAGACGAGGACCAAGAAGTCAAGACTCGGCAAGACCGGGCAAAATTGGTCCTTTTATAGTCTTTGCTCTATTCCTGTTACACGACAATAAGCAAAGAGAGGCAACTATAATAGGCCCAATTTTGCCCGGGCCCACAAACCATACAAATAAATAAATACAAAAACCAAAAATAACAAACCAAATAAAATGTCCACAGTTCATTTACATAGCCCAAAATTAACTAACTACAAAACAGGCCCAAAACCTAAATAAGCCCAATTAACATAAAGCCTAACCCAAATTTCACATCCCATTTGGCCCAAAACATAAACAATTTTCAGCAAACCCTAACCCTAGGGCTAACTACCGTCGTCGTTCCATGCATGTGGGCCTTCACCGTCGGACATCACGCTAACATCAGCGTGTGAATCCCGCCCCCATCTTCGCCGTTCACTTGCGAAAAGAATGAAAACATAGCAAAAACAGCAAGCATAGCAAGACAGTATCTTCGTATTTATGATTTCGATTTATTTTGGGGCTATAAAAACCCTAATGTAATCTGTAAAATGGGAGATACAAGAGCAATATACATTACATTTTTTACAGATACAGAATCAAAAAAATCAGGCAAAGGTTTTCTTTTTTTCGTTATTTTTCTTTTTTTTGAATCTATGTTTTTTTTTATTTTTCTAAGTTTCTTATTTCTTTTTATATCTATTAAAGTTTAGAACATAGTAAAAAAAAGAAAGAAAAAAAACTCACTTGTTTTGGTCTCCGAATCATCGTGTATGGCAAGGTCGATGAAAGGATTGGCGACGGCAATGACAAACAACGACGCTCGGACCAAATCTCGTCAGGGCTCCCGTCGAAAATTTCCCCAAGGGGAGAGAGGGGAAAGCTCCTTTTTTTTTTTTTTTGAAATGGCTTTAAAATATTTTTTTTACAATTTTTTTGTTTATATAGGCCAGTGAAATGGCATCGTTTTGGTGTGTCGATTAATGACCAAAACGGCGTCGTTCAAGGGCCAAGATCCGCGTGTTGACCCGACCCAGGGAGGATCCGCGTGCTTTTATGCGGATGGGATAATTGCACTTTTAGTCCTTTCGCATTTTCTTCCTTTTAAATCAAGTTCTCATTATTCCTAATTTTTCCCAATAATTTTTCCTCTGTTTCAATTTGGTCCGCATTCGAACGGCACCGTTTCAGAGGGTGGGGTTATTTTAGATTTTGGTCCCTCTACGTTGCGCGCGCATCACGATTTGGTCCTTTTACCTTCATTTGTTCTTGATGTTGCCCTAAACTCCTGTTTTAAATTCAATTTAGCCCCTGTTTTACCTATTTTACTTTATTTTCAAATTAATTATTTTAAATATTTATTATTAAACTTCTTGCTTTTAATATTTTCATTACTATATTTATTATTAGTAGTATTAATCATAATCAATACTAGTATTACTTATTTTCCTATTGATTCTATTTCTTTTATTACTATTATTATTACCAACGATAATTATTTTATAAATATAGTATAAGTTTCTACCTTTCACATTATTTCACGTCGGGTTCACGGTATATATTAACCATTTTAGATTTTGCCATATCATTATTCTATTTTTAAAAAATGGTTGTAATATCTATTTATTATTTTATATATGTCATTTATCTTATATTGTTATTTTAGTTTTATACTTGATCTTGTATGAAAAGCTTCATATTCATTTCATAGTTTTATCTTTCGAATATTTTTTTTTGTTATTTACTACTTTATATCTTTTATTTGTTTATTCATGTTCTTTTATTTGCTTATAATTTTTATGTTTGCCTTAGTATAATCATTTTATTGCCTGTATCATTAGCTATTTTACGATATTCTTCCTCTTAATTATCTATGTTAGTAGTTAATGTTAGCACATCATGCAATTTTCGTAAATTGTTTTTGGTATTCATGTTTTGTATTAATGCAATAGTTTACTCTAATCATTGTTTTAAATAAAATACATTTTGCTAAATTGTTACATTTTATTCAAAAGTTTTTTTAAAAAATACGGCAATACTTAATATTTGGGGGCTTCGAGAAAAATTGTACCCTAACTCACTGGGTTTCGATTTTTCTCGTTGAACTTAAGAAATCAATTATCCCTTTTTAAAATCGAAACCCATAAGTTTCAAATCAAAACTTATTCTCGGGAATTCGAGATGTTGTGTCCTAACTTATTCGATAAGACGTTTTGTTGTCTCGAGGTAAGGATTTTCTACAAATAAAGGCAAGTTTAGTTTCGAAGTCTTGAAATGTTGCATCCTAACTCATTGGGTGTGACATTTTATTTCTTTGAGATAAGTGGGTCTTGGCATATAATTTGATTTATTCAAGTTTTCTTTCAAATAAAAAGGATCGTATTTTAAATTTTTTAAATTTTCGACATTAGGACATTAATTTATCAATTAGGTACCAATCTTTGGGCGTTACGAGAGTGCTAACCTTCCTAAATGCGTAACCGACTCTCGAACCCGTTTTCTTGAATTTCGTAGGTCAAAATCAATATTTTAAATAAAACAAAAAATATTTTATAAAGTGATCCGATCACACCTAAGCAAAAAAAGATAAGTGGCGACTCCCGTTTTCTTTTTTTAAAGTCGATCCTCTTTTTTTAAAAAAAAGTAAAAAAATTCGACAATTAGTATTAGACAAATAGCAATTCATACAAGCTAAATCTTCTAATCCATAAGGATAAATAAAATTATTTTTTATACATACCATTTTATGACTTAAATTGAAAGAAAATATCATTTTGTAATTTTCTCCATGAGTTACTGAGATAAAATATAATTTCCTTCACAACAATAAAAGCTACTTAAGTTTTTTTTTTTTTTATGTCATGAGAATACAATATGTTAAACATAAGATGCACAAAATCACAGTAGGAACAAAAATTTTTAAACAAAATGCTAATTTTTAATGTATATTCAAGAAATACAAGATTATACAAGTAATCAATCATAATTTCTTCAATGATCGATTTGTATGAATGTTCTCTAAAAATATAAATCAATCAAGATATTAGTAATTTCAAACAAAGTCAATATCCCAAAATCATTCCATCAATAAAAACTTAAAAATCTAATTTATCACTAGTAAAGCCACAATTTTGATTTTTAGAGATTAATCAATAAAGTTTAAAAAGAAAAATTGTTACCAAATTAGAGAAACCTACTTAAAAGTGTTGAAAGATTGATAATCTATCTTGTAAAAGTTATGGAGAGAGTGTAAGATAATAAGAAAATTTTGAAGAAAAACAAATGATGAATGTTGAAAGCAAATAAAAAATAAATAAAAGATTAAGTCAAATTTGGCAATTGGTTGATAGTTGATAGTAGATTGCTAATTCCAGTGGCTGGTTTGACCAATCGATTCTATTAACTAATTTGACCAACTGATTCTATTAACTGTTTATTTAAAAGTGTTTGGTAAAACTTAAATGATAGTTGAAAGCTAGAGTGAGCATGGTCGGGCCACCCTACTACCAAGGCCCGCTTAGAAAAATGGGAGGTTCGGGTAAAAATATAGGCTGAAAAATGGGCTTGATGAAAATGAGGCCCATTTAAAAATGGGCAGCCTCGAGTAAGAATTTCTTGGCAGGCCACTGCCCTACCAATTCATTAAAGGCAAAAAAATTATTTTTAAATATTATTTTCTTATTGTTTTCTCTTTATTTTGCTACTATTTTACTATTCTGCTTCTATTATTTTGTTGTTATTGTTTAGATATTATATAAAACTTATTTTATTGTTAATTTTGTTATTATTTTAAAAGTATTTGTTAATTTTGTTATTATTTTAGAGGAATTTGCTTGTTAAGTTGCATATATTTTAGTGTTATTTAAGTCTACATATTTTTAAAATTTATTTCTCAATTTGTTGAAAAATATTTATTTTGATTTTTAATATTTTGATGTATTATATATATTTAAAATTATATAAAATAATATAAAAATTAATCTGGTTGGTAGGGCCGGGCAGGTTTTAGTATATTTATATGGGCGGGCTTGGGCAAAATTTTAGGCCCATTTTTGGGCCTACCCGGCCGAGCCCAATGAATGTGCCTAAATTTTAGTTGGGCCCACCCAAACCCGGCCTAGCTCGGCCCATGCTCACCTCTATTGAAAGTCGATATGTAAAAATGATAAATAAGGGCTTGACATATCTTATTGTTAAGTATTTATTTGTTTATAATAATTTAGTATTTATTAGGTGAAATTATTGAAATAAAAAACTATTACCAAGGATTAAAACATTCATTTGGAAATTAATTAGTGACTATTTTGAAATTTTAAATAAACAAATTTCTTAAGTTCCTTATTTGCAAATATTAACCTTATGGAAATTGATAAATATTAATAGTGTATCAATATAATTGTAAACTATATTCTTAGAGATAATTATGCCATGTTCTTAGTATGTAAATTATCGATACTTATGTCATGCTCTGAATAAATTTGTCAAGTAGCATATTCTATTTAATATAAAATTGCATAAGAAATCATTTTACACAATTAAATTAAGAATACATAAATATTTAAGGATGTATAGGCTCGATTGAAAATTTCTCGTGGCAATGTTGATTTTTGTAGATTCACGGTGGAGTTTTTTTTTAGATTAATGGTGATTTTTATTTTTATTTTTTTGAGATTTACTTTGGACTTTGAGGTGAAAGTGAAAATGGGATAATCAAGGCTACTTGACACCCCTATTAGGTTTTAGAGAATGTGACAAAGGGAGTAATTTTTTAGAAATTATGGTCAGATATGTAATTCTACACATATCATTCCCAATCAACTATTCAAAAAAGTTGTTCATCCCAACGTGTTTTATTTTGGAGGTTTTAGCTCAACAAGTTATTGCAAACCTCCATTTACCAAATACTATAATATTGCATGCAATCTAAATGAGATGAACTTAATGGTTTCTTTATATTATTAAAATTGCTCTATGAATGAATTGTATGTGATATTTTGGATAATAGATATAAAATATTGTTGTTGAAAAGGTTGAGATGTATGGAATGGTTTGGGATTTGCTTTGGGAGATTTTTGAAATTATCTTTTGCAGGGAGGATTGATTATTTTCTAAAGGATATGTTGCCAATTTTTTGTAAAAAAACTAGTTAAATTAATTTGACATTTCTTACTTGGGATGTTACAAGGATGTTATTTAATTAAATCTTATACAATTGGGTTTTTAGAGGATGAGACATTGGCCAATAAGTGGAAAAACTTGATGTTAGGAATGGGAGCACAATAATTACTTTTTTGTCAATACAATATGTAATCGACCCATTTTGCACAGGCTCATGCCATTCAAAAAAACCAAAAAATAATATTTAATAAAGTCCCTTTTACAGCCAATTAACCCAAACCCAAATCACTAATCCATTACAGTAGCCCAGTTATTTACAAGCCCAAATAAACAACCCAAAACCCATTGCACCCAGACCCAACTAAACCTAATCCTAAGAGCCAAATGGCCCAATGGCCCAAATTTGATTGTAGAAACTGGAAACCCCGAATCCTAGGGTTCTTGCCTCGCGCCGCAGTACCCAACACAGGCCTTCGGTCGCACCGCAATCCGCGCACGGATAACGCTCCACCGTCGTGTTTCTCGCCATTCACCTGCAAAACAAGTAAAGAATACCGATAGTGGCAGCAAAATAGGATTTTATATTTATTTTGTGATTTATTTTTTGGGTTATAAAAACCCTAACCTAATCTGTAAAAAGGACTACGATTTTTCTATATACACACAAAAATACAGAGAATACGAGAAAAAATAAAAAGCAGAGGTGATTTCCGATTATTCCTTTTCGTTTTTTTTATTCGTGCAATTTTTTAATTATGCAAATACCATTCCAATAAAGAGAATGAGTTTACCTTTTGATTTGCGCTAAAAAATGGAGTTTTTGACCTTTCGGCCACCGTGTGTGGTGGCGCGTGCGGTGGTCCGTCACCGGAGCCATGGCCGGAGGCTGGAAGGAAAATAGTTTTTTTTTAAGCTCTAATTTTTTTTTTCTAAAATGGCTTCAAAATGATTTTTTTTAAACGAATTTTCTGCTTATATAGGCAGTGAAACGGCATCGTTTTGGTGTGGTCCATTAATGACCAAAACGGCGTCGTTTAAATGGGCAAGATCCTTGTCTTGACCCGATACCCGGGAAGGATCCTCGTGTTTTTATAAAAGGGAAATTTGCCTATTTGGTCCTTCCGTAATTTTATTATTTTTAATTTCGTTCATTTTAAATTTTTTATTTTTAATCCAGCCCTGAAAGTTTGCTTTTTTCTCGATTTGGTCCTTAAAGCCATTTTAAAGGCAGGAGATGGAACAACGTCGTTTAGGAGATAATGCATAATTGCCTAATAGGACCCTACAGTGTGACACGTGTTCTAATCTGATCCTTTACATTTTACTTTTATATCGATTTAATCCCTGTTTCTTTGTTTTTTTAAATAATCCTTTTTAATTTTTTATTTTTTATTTTAAATTGTTTTAACATTATATCAAATTATTTCTTCTTTTTTTTTGAAAATTCTCTATTACTTTTAATTTTAAAATTTGTATAGTGTACATTACTTAAGTTAATTTATTAATAATATAAGGTTTTTATGTATTTATGTATTATTTTTACATACATTAAATAGTTATATGATATCCCTTATAAATATATTTTTATATATTCAAGTTTTTTATATATTAATAGTTTAAAATATATATTTATTTTATTACATACATATATATGTCCATTTTAGATTTTGCCATGTTATTTTTTACATATATGATTTTTTAATTTGTAGTATCTATTTATTATTTGGCATATATAATTCATTTATCTACTTTTATGTTTGATCTTGTTTGTAGAGTTTCATATTTATTTCTTAAATTTTTATCTTTCATATAGTTTTTTTAAAAAATATTATTGTTTATTTTATATCTTGTATTTGTTTATTTATGTTCTTTTATTTGCTTATTATTGTTTTAGCGGTCGTTTTATTACATGTATCACTTGCTATCTTATGTTATTTCCTTTTAATTGTCTATATTAGTATGAAATGTTAGTACATCATGTAATTTTCATAAATTGCATTTAGTATTTATATTTTATAATGTATTAATGCTATATTTTTACTTGAATTATTGTTTTAAATAAAATACATTTTGCAAATTTGTCACATTTTATTCAAAATTTGTTTTACGGTAATACATAATATTTGGAGGGCTTCGAGAAAAATTGTACCCTAACTCACTGGGTTTCGATTTTTCTCATTGAACTTAAGATATTGAGTATCCTTTTTTTGAAATTGAAACCCATAAGCTTCAAATCAAAACCTATTCTCGGGAATTCAAGATGTCGTATCCTAACTTATTGAATATGATGTTTTGTGTCTCGAGGAAAGGATTTTCTACAAATAAAGGCAAGCTTAGTTCCGAAGCATTGAAATGTTGCATCCTAACTCATTGGATACGGTATTTTATTTCTTTGAGATAGGGGAGTATTGGCTTTCTTTTAAATAAAAGGATCGTATTTTAATTTTTTTCAAAATCTTCAACATTAGGATATGAGTTTATCAATTAGGTACCAATTTTTGGGCGTTACGAGGGTGCTAACCCTTCCTCGTACTTAACTGACCCTGAACCTATTTTTTTGAATTTCGTAGGCGAAAATCAATATTTTAAATAAAACAAAAAATGTTTTATAAGGTGACCCGATCACACCTAAGCAAAAAAAGATCGGTGGCGACTCCCGTTTTCATTTTTCAAAATCGATCCATGTTTTTCAAAGAATTTTAAAAATGGGTTTCGATAGCTTGGCGACTCCACTAGGGACATAATAAGAGAGTCAAGCCGTAAAATTGATTATTTTCTGTCCTTTTGTCTAAATTTGAAAATCCGATTTGAAAACTTATGATTCTTTTTATTGCATGTTGTTTTAATCTTGTAAAGTATTTCTGCATTGCATTGCATGACCGTTGTGGTCACACCTTTTAAGTGGGAGTGAGAAACTACTCCTTCGTGAGGTTTTCACCTCCGTGCAGGATAGTGAATCGGTTTTAGGATACATCCGTACCTATATCTTCGTGAGATTTTCATCTCCGTGCAGCCATAGGGAAATGTATTCCCCTGAATTGAACTCGGTCCATATGAGCCTATAATGGGTGAGGATCGAGGAATCTGCTGGTTCGAGTACCTCAATTTTAGAGCTAAACCGCATGTAGAAAACCTAAGGGCTTACCCTAGGTAGAACTATGCCAAACCTTAGTGACCACCTAGATATGCGTGTGTTTATTTGCTTTATGTTTTATTTCATGTTACTAACTGGTTGTGTATTATTTTGGTGCATGTCATTTCATATTTTAAAAGGTATCTATTCATGGTCAGTTACTAAGTTAGAAAGCTGGTTATGGGGAATGTATTTCTTGATAAAGTGGAAAACAATGCAGTTGTCTGTAGGTGGTCAGAGTAAACGCAATTAGAGAAAGGGGATAGCCTAGTGAAGGGTACACATCAGAATTATGGGACTACACTTGCATCAGTGTAACTCAAAACAATCTCCAGGAATTAAGAGAAATATGGGATCGGTGGAGTGACGAGACCAAGTAGTTGTTTTACTGCAACTATGGGGATTTGCCGTACTTGTTTGACATTAAGGTAGACGAACAATTATTTCGGGCCATCACCCAATATTGGAACCCTGCGTATAGTTGCTTTACTTTTGGAAGGGTTGATTTGGTACCCACGGTGGAAGAGTATACAATTCTATTGCATTGTCCCAAGGTTCAAGTTGATAAAGCTTACTCAAAGGCTGCTAGTGTTCCAAATTTTTTGAGGAAATTGATGAACATTACGGGGATGAGCGAACAATAGGTCACAGCTAGAATCAAGCAAAAGGCTGAGTGTAAGTGCATCCCATGGAAGGTTCTAAAGGATTTGATTCTAGTGCATCCTGATATGAAAAAAAGAGTCGATGTTTTTGCTTTGACTATATACGGATTAGTGATCTTCCCCAGGGTATTGGGATATGTGGATGAAACAGTCTCAGATATTTTTAATCGACTTGACAAACAGGTCACACCTGGTCCTACAATCTTGGCTAAAACATTTCGATCATTGAATGCGTGTAGAAGAGCTGGGGAAGGCAAATTCATAGGATGTGCGCAGTTGTTGTTGGCTTGGTTCCACAGTCATTTCTGAAAGGTGGATAAGGTTTCTTATCAAGTCTTTTAGAAGATTTCTCCACATTAAAAGAGATAGTGGCCACCCCAAGGAGAGATGACATATCAGAAGAAAATTGGATAGCGCTTCTACGAAATCTCCAAGAATAAGACGTTGAGTGGAGAGCTCCTTGGATGGTTCCCAATGAAGTTCTGTACCGGTGTAAGAATTTTGATTGGGTCCCTCTACTTGGAATTTGGGAAGCCATTGTGTATGCACCATTGCTCGTACTAAGGCAGTACAGATCAAGGCAATTCATACCAGCTACACACGGGTTGGCTCAATTCAAGTTTTCGTATAAGGGAGATAGCTACAAAAAAAGGGTTAAGGAGATTTCTAATGCTTGGAATCAGACCCGCCGTATGAAGAGAGTAGACGTATGTCCAATGACGACCCCAGAGTACATGGATGGTGGAGTAAAAGAGTCGATGATAATATCCTTGTGCCAGGTTTAGAAGACACTCGATCGATCGAAGAGTATTTACGAGTGGTCCCATCAGAATTAGAGATTATAAAATAAGATTTTGAAAGGATGAGTTCAGAGCTTGGAAAGAGGATGGAGAAGTTGGAAGAAGAAAAAATATACCTGAGATTAAATGTGGATGTTCAAAAATTAGAGGTCAAAAAATTAAGAAAATGGAAGAAATGGGTCGAGAAAAATCTGGATAGTCTAAAGATAGAATATAAGAAGCTACGTCTATCAATGAAAAATGTCGGATTAGGAAAGACTTCGAAATAGTGGAAACAGGAGATTCAAGAGGAAAAGGCCAAAGCTGACCATTGGGAAAGGAAGTTCTAAGAGATGTAGATGCGAAACGAGCCCTAGAAAGGAGTTTGGCAGAAAGCTAAAAGGAGAAATATGTATTAAAGGCTAGAGTGGCTGAACTGGGACGATCTCTTCACCACCATTGAAGCCGCAATTCTCAATCGAGCTGAAGTCAAGTTTGAACAAAATTGAGGAAATGAATGGCAAGATCAAAAAATTAGAATCGGCATTGCAAAATTGTGAACTCCGGATCGAGCTTCTTGAAGTAAGAGAAGGCGTTGGAAGGAAGAGCTCCACCATTCTCATGATCAAGTTAGAAATAGGGATTATCTCATGGGTGAAGCCATAGTAAAAATTTGAGAGGTAGCTGATCATTTACAGACTTTGGCAGTACAGATGATACGTTGATCATGAAATATGAGCTACAGTCAGATCGTGGTCAAGAGCTAGCCTTGTTTTTTAGGAAAGTTAAGACTTTGGGCATTAGGGTGAAAGCATATTTGTAATCCGTTTTATGTAAAGGATTTTGTATTCTAATAAAGTTTTCTAAATGAAATTGAATCTGAATCGATACCTTCTTTTTTTTTGCATTATGCATTTGTATTACATCACATCATATGCATTTAAGTCCATAGAAAGATCCTAATTAGTTGAAATTATTACATAGAGAGAGAGAGAGAGAAAAAAGGAAAAATCTAAAACTAAACACTATTACAGTAAACGCGCTAAGACAAAAAATATGGATCAAAGACTCAAATAGTTCCAGAGAGACATGCAAGACCAGTTGCAAGAGCATTTGGAAAAAATCCAGCAAGATATGAGGGAACAAATGATGGAAGCCCAAAGGAAAATGGTGGCTCAAATGACTCAGCTACTGAATAGGGCAATGGACAAGGGAAAAAGCCCCATGACTAATGATGGAGAAGATAATGAGGACTTTCCTCGGGTTTTACCCCACCGCATTCACAAACACAACCTGAGTAGTATCCTCGAAGGCCATTTGTCACGATTAGGACTCAACAAGGGCAAAATATTATTGGAGTGCCTATGAATTTCCAAGTTGGCATAGGATCTAACCCAGGAGATAACCCTGCTAATCCTGTTATCCCTGACTTAGATATAGTAGAGAGGGAAGGGACAAGAATTGAAACCTCAAGGCAGTTAGAGGATCGTTGTAGATGGTTGGAAGAAAAGTTCAAGGCATTGATTCTAGATTTGGTGCTTTCTCATAAGTTCAAAATGCCATAATTTGAGAAGTACAATGGGACTAGCTGCTCTGAAGCCCACATTACCATGTTCTATAGACGGATGACCGGCTATGTTAATAATGATCAACTCTTGATTCATTACTTCCAAGATAGTTTGGTGGGGGCAGCATCCAAGTGGTACAATCAATTGAGCTGTACTAGGATTAGTTTTAGAGGGACCTAGCCCAAGCTTTTATGAAGCAATACAATCATGTCACAAACATGACGCCTGACAGAATCACTTTGTAGAATATGAAGAAGAAGTCAAATGAAAGCTTCAGGCAGTATGCACAAAGATGGAGGGAGGTTGCCATGCAAGTTCAATCACCGCTCCTAGAAAAGGAAACTACAATACTTTTTATCAATATTTTGAAGGCTCCATTCATTACTCACATGATAGGAAGTACCACCAAGAGCTTTTGCAGATATAGTGATGGCAGGAGAAATGATTGAAAATGCCATAAGGGGTGGCAAGATTAAAGCAGGGGAAACCACTAAAAGGTCTTCTCTAAGGAAAAAGAGAATGAGGTGAATAATACGAGTACATGCAACAAAGGGTACTCGAAGGCAATTACTGTTAGCTAACTCAAAGTAATTACTGCTGGGCAACAAGGGTGGGCAAAATAGGAATCAGGCACAAGGCACAACTCTAAAATCTCCAATTCCGCCAATTCCAATGACGTATAAGGAGCTATATCAAAGTTTATTTAGCGCACACGTGGTGTCCCTATTTTATCTAAAACCATTATAGCCCCCATATCCCAAATGGTATGATTCAAACGCTCAATGTGACTACCATGCGGGAATACCGGGGCATTCAATAGAAAACTACACTGCCTTCAAAAAGGTAGTCGAGAGACTCATCAAAATGGGGATTGTGAAGCTTGATGATGCACCTAGTGCGGAGAACCCATTACCTTACCATGGAGATAAGGGGATAAATGCGATTGGTGAAAATATCGTGAGAAGGATCAAGGAGGATATTGCGGAGGTAAAAACCCCATTGAAAATTGTCTGGAGAGAGGTGGTAAGAAGAGGATTAATAGTATCTAATTTTTTGGAAAGATACGAAGGAGTAAGGGACTACTGTGAGTTCCACAAAGCAGAAAGGCACGAAATCTAGGAATGTGTTGAGTTCAGGGTCTTGGTGTAAAGCCTTATGGATAATAAGGAATTGGATTTTATGAAGAAGGCTCAGAGGGAGGAAACATCTGTGCGACAGAAGGAGAGTTGACAAACCAAAAAGTCAATTATCTGAGGATCATCATTTTTTGACCAAGAAACATAGAAGGCAGAGCACAAAGGGCGCCAAAGGTCGTAATTCAGAAACCTGTTTCCTTTTCTTATAAGAATAATAAAATGGTACATTAGAATTATGACTGTAATGTGACAATACCAGGAGGGGAAATCCTAGCTAGCAATTCCAAAGAGGACCAAAATAGAGAATCGTATACACGTAGTAGAAGGCGTTACGAGTCAGTAAATGTTAGAGCAGAACCAGTAAAGTCAAAGACCTTGGTAGTTGAACAAGAGAAAGGACCTGAAGCACTTATCAATGAACTAGTAAAGGAAGAAGAAGCTAAAGAATTTTTGAAATTCTTGAAGCATAGTGAATACAGCATGGTAGAGCAACTGCACAAACAACCAGCTCTCATATCGGTGTTAGCATTACTTTTAAGCTCAGAAGTACATCGCGGGCATTGATGAAAGTGTTGAATGAAACCTATGTTACTAAAGATATATCTATCAACAAAATTGACCGTCTGGTTAGTAATTTAAGTGCCGACAACTTCATTTACTTCAGTGATGATGAAATTCCACCTGGGGGTATGGGATCAACCAAAGCTCTGCTCATCACTACTCGTTGCAAGGGATACACTCTACCAAGCGTGTTAATCTATAATGGATCGGCTTTGAATGTTTTACCATTGTCTACGCTGAAAAGATTGGCTATAGACAGTTCTCACATGAAAACATGCCTGAACATAGTGAGAGCATTTGATGGCACTAAGAGAAGAGTGATGGGAAGGATTGCCATACCATTATTGATTGGGCCAAACACATATGAAGTGGATTTTTTGGTGATGGATATCAAGCCCTCCTATAATTACTTGTTGGAAAGACCTTGGATTCATTCGGCAGGGGTAGTGCCCTCATCACTGCACCAAAAATTAAAACTAGTAACAGAAGGTCGACTGGTTACTATAAATACAAATGAGGATATCATAACGACTGTTACCAATGACGTGCCATACTTAGAGGCAAATGAGGAGGCCACTGAGTGCTCCTTTTGATCTTTAGAGTTCGTGAACACAACATTCATTTTGGAAAGAAATGAGGTTCCGGTGCCTAGGATATCCAGGACCACGAGAATGGGCGTACAAATGATAGTGGGAAAAGGTGCCTTACTGAGAAAAGGATTGGGTAGGCATCTCCAAGGAGGGATTCAAGTCCCGATGCTGAAAGAGAAAAGAGACCATTTTGGTTTGGGTTTCAAGCCAGATGCTAGACAAAGGAAGAAAAAATAGAGAAGAAGCAAGAGAGAAGAAGGGCACAGCTGAATAGGGGAAGAAGTCAAGTGGGAATTGATGACATTGCCTCACATATCTCAGACTTTTGTATCAGGAGGGATAATTCACCATAAGAGAGGATTGTTAGAAAATGAAAATCTTCCTGTGGGGCATTCATCCTTATGAACCTGGAAGTGTTTTGAACAACTGGACTACAGAGGAACTTCCTGTAGTATTTAGAGATTGCACAGAGTAATGTTCAGAACACACTTGTTGCTTTATAGCCTAGGAGCAATAAGATTTCTTTTGTGAAATAGGCTCATGTTCAGACATCATTTTTTTCAATAAAATACATATTTAATGATCAATTCGAGCAAATATTCTTTCATTTTCATACTCTTTTGATCTTCTAATTTCATTCCAAAATTTTTTGTTATTCTCATTCATATCATGTGAATAGTTGTTCTTGAATTCATTTGTTCTTTGTACATTCTTTTGTGCTTACCACAGGTCCTTAGATATCAATGATATGAGCAATGATACTACAGATTTAGAGGCCATTTTGAGCAAGACATGTATTTAGAGGAATCTCAGGATTTTGAGGGTGACAAAGATTGTGACTTGTCTTCAGATTTGTTAAGAATGGTAAAGCAAGAAGAGAAACAAATTTTACCCCATGAAGAGGTGGTAGAGAATATAGTCTTAGAGGAAGGAAAGGTTGTGAAAATCGAAACGCGCATAGTCGAGGAGACGAAGAAAGACCTCGTTGAGTTATTGCGGGAATTCAAAGATGTCTTTTCATGGTCATACCAAGATATGCCTGGGCTAAGTACTAATATTGTAGTGCATCGCCTTTTAAGAGAAGAGTGCAAGCCAGTTCAGCAAAAGATACGAAGGATGAGGCCTGATATGGTGTTAAAAATAAAATAGGAAGTCAAGAAACAGTTTGATGTTGGTTTTCTACAGGTGGTAAAATACTCAAAATGGGTAGCCAATATTGTTCATGTCCCTAAGAAGGATGGAAAGGTTCGGATGTGTGTAGACTACAGGGACTTAAATAAAGCCAACCCAAAGGACAATTTCTCTTTGCCTCATATTAACACGTTGGTGGATAATATGGTGGGATACTCAATATTTCCTTTCATGGATGGTTTTTCGAGATACAATCAGATCAAGATACACCCTGAGGATATGGAGAAAACTACCTTCATAACATTGTGGTGTACCTTTTGTTATAAGGTGATGCCATTAGGGCTAAAGAATGCAGGAGTAACATATCAAAGGGCCATGGTAACTTTATTCCATGACATGATGCACAAACAAATTGAAGTATATGTTGATGATATGATCGCCAAATATCGAACGGAAAAAGAACACATTAAAGTTTTGAAGAAGTTGTATTTGAGATGAGGAAATTTCAATTAAAGCTCAACCCAGCAAAGTGCACTTTTAGAGCTCAGTCAAGGAAATTACCGAGTTTCGCAGTCAGTGGGAGAGGAATCGAGATTGACTCAGATAAGGTCAAAGCTATACAAGAATTGCCTCCACCACGCACTCAAAAAGAAGTTCGAGGTTTTCTTGGAAGATTAAATTACATTGCTCGGTTTATTTTACAATTAACTGAGAAATGTGATCTCATATTTTGTCTTCCTAAAAAACACAACCAAGGAGTATGGGACGATGAGTGCCAGAAAGCTTTTGAAAAAGTCAAACAATATCTGTCAAATGCCCCGGTACTATCTCCGCCTAATCCAGATAGACCACTAATACTGTATTTGATAGTGTTCAATAACTCCATGGGATGTGTGCTTAGTCAACATGATGAGTCAGGAAGAAAAGAAAAGGCAATATACTATCTCAGTAAAAAATTCACTGAATGTGAAATGAGATATTCGTCAATCGAGAAATTGTGTTGCGCCTTGATTTGGACAACTCGGAGATTGAGGCAGTATATGTTATATCATACAACCTGGTTAATTTTGAAGCTTGACCCATTAAAGTATATGATGGAGTCAACTGCTCTGAATGGAAGAATAGCAAGGTGGCAGATTCTGCTTTCTGAATTTGATATAGTCTATGTGAACCAAAAGGCTATAAAAGGGAGCGCAATAGTCGAATTTCTAGCTAGCAGGGCTTTAGAGGATTATGAACCTTTGAACTTTGATTTCCCCAATGAGAAGCTAATGTATGTGGAAACTACTAAAGAGTGTCCGTGGAAGCTAAATTTTGATGGAGTGTTAAATGTTGTGGGAAGTGGAATTAGGGAAGTCTTGGTATCCCCTAGTGGTGATTATTATCCATTCACATGCAAATTGGATTTTGATTGCACAAACAACATGGCAGAATATGAAGCATGCATCATGGGAATTGGAGTAGCTGTAGAACGTAAAATTAGAGTGCTAGAAGTATATGGAGATTCTGCATTAGTAATCTACCAGCTTAAAGGAGAATGAGAGACAAGAGACCCCAAACTAATCGATTACCGAAAAATAGTTCTGGGACTGATTGAGGAGTTTTTGATGACATCACTTTTAATTATCTCCCACAAGATGAAAACCAGATGGCTGATGCTTTGGCAACTCTGGCTTTTATGATTAAAGTAAACAAACCAGAGGATATGAGACCTATTCAGATGAGTATTTTTGAAGTTCCAGCTCATTGTTATAACATGGAAGAGGAGGAAAAGGATGACCACCCTTAGTATCATGATGTATTGTGATACTTAAGAAATTGTGAGTACCCTGATCATGCAACGGAGAATGACTAAAGGACGCTAAGAAGATTAGCCTGTGAAAATGTTTTAGATGGGGATATCTTGTACAAAAGGAGAAAAGTCAGGTACTATTGAGATGTGTTGACGCTGTTGAAGCTAGAAAGATTTTGGAAGAAGTTCATGAGGGCGTTTGTGGAACACATGCTAATGGGTTCATAATGGCTAGACAAATAATGAGACTCGGATACTATTGGTCCACCATGAAAGGAGATTGTATCAACTATGCCAAAAGATGTCATAAATGTTAGATTTATAGAGACAAAATCCATGTACCGCCTTCACCTTTGCATGTTATGACTTCTCCATGGCCTTTTTCCATGTAGGGCATCGATGTCATTGGGCCGAACTCACCGAAAGCTTCGAATGGGCATCGATTCATCTTTGTGGTTATTGACTACTTCACAAAATGGGTGGAAGTTACTTCATATGCTAGCGTTACTAAGTCAACAGTTAGCCGGTTCTTGAAGAAGGAAATCATATATCGATATGGAATGCCCGAGAGGATCATATCAGATAATGCACTGAACTTGAACAACGGCATGATAGCAGAAGTCTGCAGTCAATTCAAGATCAAACACTACAACATATCTCCGTATCGCCCAAAAATGAATGGGGCAGTGGAAGTGGCCAATAAAAATATCAAGAAGATAGTAGGGAAAATGACTGAGACTTATAAGGATTGGCATGAGAAATTACCATTTGCACCCTATGCTTATCGAACGTCCGTCAAAACTTCTACTGGGGCAACTCCTTTCTCATTGGTTTATGGGGTGGAGGCAGTTCTACCTATTGACGTAGAGATACCTTCTCTTTGAGTTTTGTCAGAGATAAAGCTGGATGAAGCGGAATAGATCCAATCTCGATATGATCAGTTGAACTTGATTGAGGAAAAGAGGCTAAGAGCTATTCGTCATGGTCAGATGTACCAAAAATAAATGATGCGAGCCTATGATAAAAAAGTCCGCCCAAGAGAGTTTCACGGAGGAGACCTTGTACTAAAAAAGATCCTTCCCATACCAAGGGATTTCAGAAGAAAATGGATACCAAATTGGGAAGGACCATATGTGGTGAAGAAGGCTTTCTCTGGAGGTGAACTGATTTTGACCGAAATGGATGGGAAAAGCTTACCCAATCTTGTGAATTCGGATGCAGTCAAAAAAATATTTTGCTTAAAATTGAGAGGAGGTCAAGGTGAAATCCTACAAAGGGCGCTTTGAGACTTCAAAAAAAAAAAGGAGAGGCCAAGGCGAAAACCCGCAAAGGGCAGCTTGAGACCAAAGGGGTTTTGAGTTGAAAATCGAAAAAGAGCGGCTCAAATTTGGAAAGGCATGCAGTGATCTTGTTATACCTAAATCAACAATAAATGAAGAATGTTACATATTGGGGCATTAACAAAGTACTTTGGATCTTCTAAACGCATGTTAAGCTCGGAGCAGTCTTCATGGAGTTTGTATATAGAAGCCCAATCTGCGATATCTAGGTTACCTGATCTTTGTCCTATTCAAATTAATTCACTATCTTTGGATTCTTTTTCTTTTCAAAGATATGTTCTCTGTTAATTTCCCTTGTATTTTTGATAATTTATTTAACTCTAACTATCATTGAGATTAGTTTCTTTGTTATCCATTATTCATAAGCATGTTGCATTGAAATAATGATTGATAAACTAATAATTTCACAAAAGAAGTTCTACATATTACTTTGGAAATTTCTAGATAATACAAAAAACTGAAATAGGACAATTGTTTAGAATTTCCATGTATATTGATTGGAAATATTTAAGAAAGAAGAGTCTAGATGGAGACTATTTCTCTGAATTCTCTGTCCAAATGGTAATTGGACAAAATAATGAGTTGACGTGATGAAAGTAGGCAATGTCATTAGGTCATAACATTTGGGAAATGGTGTGACAAACCAAATCAATGGGAAAAATTCAAAATCCCTAAATTATGGTAGAATGAATTGGAGTTGAAACAAATCTTGTATCCTTAAATCGTAGTAGGGACGACTGAAAAAGTTTTGATTCCTATAAATCATGGTGGGATGGTTTGAAGGTGGTACAAGCCTTGTGTCCCCGGGGATCAAATGGAACGGACTCTGAAATTACCATGAATTTGAGCAGAATATGATACTTCAAGAGGAATGAAGATGAAACCTTGACGGATAAATGAGTGATGACACCTGAAATAGGAATCATTCTTATAACATTTTTGCATTCATATATCATAGCATGTATAAATAGGAGCATTTGACTCATTTCGATCAAGGCATCCTAATCATTAGGCATAAACATATACCTGGTCTACAAGTTATGTCCTCTAGAGGACAATGTAGTAAGGTAGATCGAAGACATCAGATCTTGTCTCCCTGAGTTTGCAGTGGAGCAGATTAAAAATAGCAGATCTGACATTCTTGAAGTTGCAGTGAAGCAAATCGAAAACATCAGCCTTGTCTCCCTGAAGTTGCAGCGGAGCAGACTGGAGACAACAGATCTTACCTTTCTGAAGTTACAGGAAGAAGATCGAAAACATCAGCCTTGTCTCCCTGAAGTTGCAGTGGAGCAGACTGAAGATAGCAGATCTGGCATTCCTAAACTTGTAGTGAAGCAGATCGAAGACATCAGTTTTGTCTCCCTGAGTTTGCAGCGGAGCAGATTGAATATAGAAGATCTTGTCTTCCTGAAGTTGCAGGAAAAAGATCGAAAACATCAGCCTTATTCCCTAAAGTTACAGCGGAGCAGACTGAAGATAGCAGATCTGGCCTTCGTGAAGTTACAAGAAGAAGATCGAAAACATCAGCCTTGTATCCCTGAAGTTACAGCAGAGCAGATTGAAGATAACAGATCTTACCTTTCTAAAGTTGCAGGAAGAAGATCGAAAACATCAGCCTTGTCTCCCGAAGTTGCAAATGAATGTACTAAAGATAGCAGATCCGCATTCCCGGTTGCAAAGAAGTAGATCAAGACATCGATTTGTCTCCACGAGTTTGCGGTGAAGCGATTGAAGATAGAAGATCTTGTCTTCCTGAGGTTGCAGTGAAGCAGCTTGAAGATATCAGCATTGTCTCCATGAGTTTGCAGTGGAGCAAACTCAAGATAGCAGATCTTGTCTTCCTAGTTTGCAGCGAAGTAGATCGAAGATACCCATCTGGCATCCCTAAGTTTGCAGCGGAGCAGACTAAAGATAGCGGATATTGCCTTCTTGAAGTTGCAGTGAAGCAGATTGAAGCCGTCAAACATATAGTTCAATACCTTTGAAATTGTAGATGGGTTGGAAGAAGAAGACAAGGACCAAGAACTCAAGACTTGACAAGACTAGGGGTGAGCATTCGATCGAATCGAATGAAAAAATTTTGAGTTAATCGAGTTGACGAATCATATTTTATCATCCTAATTTGATTTGAAATTTTCTCAAATGAGTCGAATGAGATGGAATTCGAATCGAATCGAATCGAATATATTTGTTCGAGTTAAATTTTAAAAAATAATTTTGGGTCCTTGTAACCACTGTCACCTATCGTAGTAAAATTTGTCCACCTTAATCAATTTTTTTATTAACTTTCATCACCTCATAATTTATTTATTAATCTTTTATATACGGGTTAGCTTTTTTGCTTGCTTAGTTGTTTCAATTATCTTCGTGTTCTTGTCACTATGTATTTTGGAATTAAAATATATATTAAATGTAAAATGTGATTTTTTAATAAAAGTTATTTTAAAGATAAAATGTGAAATTGATATCAATATAAAATTTTAATACTAATATTTTATGGCATAATTAATAATTCAGTTTTAATATAAATATTCAATATGACTAAACAATTCAATAATATAAATAATATAAAATGTGAAATTTAATTTAATAATATAAATAGTAGATATAAATAAAATTTTTACTATTTGTGTTTAGTGATTTTTTGGATAATTTTGATTTTTATTTGAGAGTAAAGGGTGAGAAGTAAAAGTTTAGGAGGAAAATAAAAGCTTTGGGGAATAAAAGTTTGAGGAAAGTAAATAGGGGAGTAAAATTTTGGAGGAAAATATAAAAAAAAAATTGGAGGGGATGGGTTTGGAGTAGATGTGACGTGGGATGGGAAGGAGTAAAAGTTTTAGGGAAAAGTGGGAGGAGTAAAATTTGGGGAAAATAAAAGTTTTGAGGGTTTTGGGAGTAAAATTTTGAGAAAAGTAAATGGGACAATAAAATTTTGGTGGAAATGGATTTTGGGTAGATTGGAGGGTTGGAATGGGAGGGAATAAAAGTTTTGGGGAAAGTGGGAAGGAGTAAAAGTTTTGAGGGAAAAGTAAAAAGGTTTGGGAATTTGGGGTAAAAATGTAAAATATTATATTTTGATATTCGAATTATTCGAATTATTCGAGTTATTCGAATTTGAAAACTCAACTCGATTCGAATTCGAAGTTCGAAAAAAAAATTCGAGTTGACTCGAATAACTCGATTAACTCGAATAATTCGATTCGTTTAACTCGAAATTCAAATTTTTTTCGATTTTTTCGAGTCGAATCAAGTTTTGCTCACTCCTAGATAAGATCAGGCAAAATTGGTCCTTTTATAGTTGTTGGTCCATTCTCGTTATACGACAATGAGCAAAGAGGGGCAGCTGTAATCGACCCATTTTGCCCGGGCCCATACCATTCAAAAAACCAAAAAATAATATTTAATAAAGTCAATTTTACAGCCAATTAACCCAAACCCAAATCACTAATCCATTACAGTAGCCCAGTTATTTACAAGCCCAAATAAACAACCCAAAACCCATTACACCCAGACCCAACTAAACCTAATCCTAAGAGCCAAATGGCCCAATGGCCCAAATCTGATTGCAAAAACTGGAAACCCCGAACTCTAGGGTTCCTGCCTCGCGCCGTAGCACCCAACACAGGCCTTCGGTTGCGCCACAATCCGCGCACGGATAACACTCCACCGTCGTGTTTCTCGCCATTCACCTGCAAAACAAGGAAAGAATACCGACAGTGGTAGCAAAATAAGATTTTATATTTATTTTGTGATTTATTTTTAGGGTTATAAAAACCCTAACCTAATCTGTAAAAAGGACTACGATTTTTTTATATACACACAAAAATACAGAGAATACGAGAAAAAATAAAAAGCAGAGGTGATTTCCTATTATTCCTTATCGTTTTTTTTTTTATTCGTGCAATTTTTTATTATGCAAATACCATTAAAATAAAGAGAATGAATTTACCTTTTGATCTGCGCTAAAAAACAGAGTTTTTGACCTTTCGGCAGCCGTGTGTGGTGGCGCGTGCGATGGCGCGTGCAGCGGTCCATCAATGGAGCCACGACCGAAGGCTGGAAGGAAGAGAGTTTTTTTTTAAGCTCTAATTTTTTTTCTGAAATGGCTTCAAAATGATTTTTTTTTAACAAATTTTCTGCTTATATAGGCTAGTGAAACAGCGTCGTTTAAAGGGGCAAGATCCACATGTTGACCCGATACCCGGGGAGGATCCGCGTGTTTTTATAAAAGGGGCAATTTGCCTCTTTGGTCCTTCCGTAATTTTATTATTTTTAATTTCGTTCATTTTAAATTTTCTTTTATTTTTAATCCAGCCCTGAAAGTTTGCTTTTGTCTCGATTTGGTCCCTAAAGCCATTTTAAAGGCAGGAGATGGAACAGCGTCGTTTAGGAGATAAGGCATAATTGCCTAATAGGACCCTACAGTGTGACGCGTGTTCTAATCTTATCCTTTACATTTTACTTTTATATCGATTTAATCCCCGTTTCTTTGTTTTTTTTTAAATCCTTTTTTATTTTTTATTTTAAATTGTTTTAACATTATATCAAATTATTTCTTTTTTTAAATTCTCTATTATTTTTAATTTTAAAATTTGTATACTGTACATTACTTAAGTTAATTTATTAATAATATAAGGTTTTATGTATTATTTATTTTAAATATGTATTATTTTATATACATTAAATAGTTATATTATATCCCTTATACATATATTTTTATATATTCAAGTTTTTTATATATTAATCGTTTAAAATATTTATTTATTTTATTACATACATATATATGTCCATTTTAGATTTTGCCATGTTATTTTTTTACATATATGTTTTTTTAATTTGTAGTATCTATTTATTATTTGGCATATATAATTCATTTATCTACTTTTATGTTTGATCTTGTTTGTAGAGTTTCATATTTATTTCTTAAATTTTGTCTTTCATATAGTTTTTAAAAAATATTATTGCTTATTTTATATCTTGTATTTGTTTATTTATGTTCTTTTATTTGCTTATTATTCCTTTAGCATAGTCATTTTATTACATGTATCACTTGCTTTGTTATGTTATTGTCCTTTTAATTGTCTATATTAGTATGAAATGTTAGTATATCATGTAATTTTCAGAAATTGCTTTTAGTATTTATATTTTATGATGTATTAATGCGATATTTTTACTTGAATCATGGTTTTAAATAAAATACATTTTGCAAATTTGTCACATTTTATTCAAAAAATTTTTACGGTAATACATAATATTTGGAGGGTTTCAAGAAAAATTATACCCTAATTCACTGGGTTTCAATTTTGCTCGTTGAACTTAAGATATTGAGTGTCCTTTTTTTGAAATTGAAACCCATAAGCTTCAAATCAAAATCTATTCTCGAAAATTCAAGATGCCGTATCCTAACTTATTGGATGTGATGTTTTGTGTCTCGATGAAAGGATTTTCTACAAATAAAGGCGAGCTTAGTTCCGAAGCTTTGAAATGTTGCATCCTAACTCATTGGATACGACATTTTATTTCTTTGAGATAGGGGAGCCTTGGCTTTCTTTCAAATAAAAAGATTGTATTTTAATTTTTTCAAAATCTTCGACATTAGGATATGAGTTTATCAATTAGGTATCAATTTTTGGGCGTTACGAGGGTGCTAACACCTTCCTTGTAATGTGAATCGACTTCAACCCGTTTTCTTGAATTTCGAGGCCAAAATCAATATTTTAAATAAAACAAAAATGTTTTATAAGATGATCCGATCACACCTAAGCAAAAAAGATCAGCATTCCGTTTTCAAAATCGATCCCCGTTTTTCAAAGAATTTTAAAAATGGGTTTCGACACAATACTTAAAAGAGAAAGTGTTAACGCTATTCAGAAAGCAATTGTAGGAGGCTTCAAATCAACTCTGATTAGGAGAATTCACCAGCTCTTATCAAAAGTCTTTCATTGGAATATTCAACATATCCTCGAAATGAGAACAAGTTTGTAAATAATTTGATTAAGACGGCTCGAGACAAGAGAACAGGATTGCGCCTCCTAGAAGACCCCCGTTTGACGGGCTAATTTTATTTCCTTTATTTGCTTTTATTTTGTTTCACCATAAAAAAAAATACCCATAATTCATCCCCAATTCTTAAATAGGAGGATAATGCACTTCCACGCTCTCGAATCTAAATCTTTCTGCACTGACAACAATGCCAATGCCAATCCAACTAAAACTCAATCAATACAATAATTTTTAAAAAAAATTATTTTAAAAATTCTAAAACGAAATTTTGGAAACACGTTATTCTTTATTTCATCATGACCTTAGCTAATGTCATTAAATACTAAATAACTTTTTTTTTTTATTGAATCAAAAGAAGGGTAATTGATGATAAGCATGTGCACTATGACCCATGATTACCTAACATTTTGTAATAAAGTTCTTTTGTTTGATCTAGAAAACTGTTTGTTGTTTTTGGGAAAGATGTTTATAAAATTTAGCATATTTTTATTTATTAATTAATAAATGAATTTTAGCAACCAAGCAAAAATCTAAGTCTATCTCTCTCAAAAAAAAAAAAATCTATTATATTTTCTTTCCTTGCTTTGTTTGGGACATAACTACGTGAGTGTTGGAAACCCATGTTTTTATTTTTTCACAAATTTCCAAACCCTAAATCACATGACTCTACTCTGGCACACACGTCACGACACGTGGCATGTCTTAGCTTAGTACACTATTTATGTTATAAGGATGAAAATGTTTTTCTTCTAAAACAAGCATGCATGGGATCTAAAATTTTCAATGATTTTGTCTCAACATAGTCACGTGTCAGTAGCAAAAAGAAATAAACAAATAAATAAGAAAATTGATGTTGCCTCTCTTCACTAATGGACCCTCCTCTTCTTAGTTCTCTCTTGCTCTCACTTTCTCTGGATCTTATTGCTCCAAGGTCCACAAATCTTATTAAGCTTTTGCCAACCACCAACAAAGGCATCAAGATGAGTGAATCAAACATCATACTAGGATCCTTTTATGTTCTCAAACCCTCATTTCACGTCATTAACTATTTCTGTAGTACGTGAATACGAAAAACTATTATAAATGTCACAAGTGGTTATATGAACCAATTAGGTTAACTCTAAGTTGCTATATGAATTAAATTGTTCACTTTTTCCATTAAATCAACGTTATATATAAATTTTTGAATCTATTTTGAAACCCAGTTCAGTAAACTCACCAACTTCTCACTAAACATTTTCAGCTGAGGCATGTTGTTGCTTCTTCTACGCAAATTCGATATTGCCGTATCAAATTGAGTTACCTTTTCAAATGATAAGTGACATTTTTTGGTGTGGAAGAACCCCTTTTTTATCTTCTAATTGTCCTATTTTCTTTAGCTAACAATTTTTATAATTTTTTTATCTATTCTTAATCATTCCAAACCTTAATTAATAATAGTCATTTAAGGATGAAGACATTAAGTCCATTAGAACATTTATCCGTACTACTTGAATTAATACTCAATCAATTTTTTAGACTGTAATATTAATTTCACTTTTGAAATGGTAAGGGAAAAATACTCGATAACAAGTACATTAAATGAAGAATTAAAATTTTGTGCAAGTACAATTTGATTAACTAATTAAAACTTCTTGATATTTAAAGAAAAACAATGATAGATAAATATGATGTAATACCCTAAACTCGGCCTAGACGTTATAGTCGTATCTGGCAATGCCACACAATAATGTTTTTAAAACCTCGTTGTTACGATGAAAACATTCCATGTTATTACCTTTAGTAAACCTTTGTTAGAACTTAGGAAGTCGTCTTTGTTCATTTAAAATATTTGTTTTGAAACATCCCTCATTGCGGAAGCTTTAATAAAACAGTCTAGGTGATCATGCGTTTAGAAATTACTTTAACTTTTTGAAAACCCAATTTCCTACGACCAGCAGGTATAAATCCATAAAGTAAAATAAATAAATAAAAACCCAAATTTAAGTCCTTAAATTAAAACTCAAATAATTAATAATAATCAAATCATAAATCGTAAATTGAAAACCATGAAGTCCAAAATTATCGTGGTCACCACCGAGTCCTCCGTCACACCGATCCGTCTAAGTCCTGGGATTACTGTGCACATTAAACAAAAAGGGTGAGTTTACGTAAACTCAAAGTGTAATCCCCGTAAACAAACAAACAATCAAGATTCACAAGGTACGCAGTTGAACAATCTTGGGCCTAAGCCCTTTTCAAGATCGATGATGCTTGGGCCTTAGTCCATCTCAAGACAAAGGTCAAAATGCGGAGGGCCTTAGCCCATCACAAGACGATAGTGATATGATTATGCAAGAGCAAAACCTACCCAACCAAATTTCTACACACCATCTCCGTCAACCCTACACTCTATGTGGGATATAATCAACCCACCCATCCCTACACTCAAAGTAGTACCGAATGCGGACTGTCATAAAGAGTTTGCAAAATGCCGCCAAGAATTATGCTTAAAGTCTTTCAAGACACTTCTCAAATAACAACCCCAACCCAATGCAATGCAACACACAATGGATGACATGCTATTCGCAATTTCAAGACATATATTCATTCGAGATATTAACATGCCCAAGACAGATATCATTCATCAATTTCACACATTTAGGGGTCTAAGTAGCGCCATCGACCTTACAAGAGGGTTCACAATGACTTGGGCGACCTGCAACCTTAAAAACATTTCGATAAAAATGGGCCCACACGCCCATATGATATGCCCGTGTGGGCCCACATGCCCGTGTGGCCCACTCGGACTCAAATTGGCCTTGGCCGTGTGATCCATTTTTAAAGTAACCCATGCTAGCTCAATACTCATATGTGTTTTCACTATTTACTTATATGTTCATTCAAAGCTGTCTACTTGAGTCATTATCACTAAATTATTTATATCTTGAGCTACAGAATTCCAAATTAAGATCCGCTTGATGTTTTTGAAACTAGACTCAAATAAATTTCTACCATAAAATTTTCAAAATTTATAGTTCATCAAATAAGTACAGTAAAATCTTTAAAGTTATCCCTATTCTATTTTTTGACAGCTTCGACCTTTCCTTACTAAAAATTATTTATCTCTTAGTACGGAATTTAGATGATGTTTCCATTTGTTTCTATTGAAAATAGACTCATTAAGGATTTAAAATATAAATTTATGCCCCTAATTATTTTTTTACAATTTTTTTATGATTTTCCAAAGTCAGAACAGGGGAACCCAAAATCATTCTGACCTTGTCTCACAAATTTTATTATAACTCATTATTTACAATTCCATTGCTTACAATGTTTCTTTCATGAAAGACTAGACTCAATGAAATTTAATTTCATATTTTAGTCAACTTCTAACTCAATTTACACTATTTTCGATGATTTTTCAAAGTTAGACTATTGCTGCTGTCCAAAACAGTTTTAGTGCAAACTGTTGATTTCCTAGTTTTTAACACCCTTATTTCCTTTCTCTACAATTTTTTGCATCATTTTCTCTTATTTATCTTATTTCTAAATAACAAGCAATTTTAGCTTTTCGCCGAATCCGTTTTATGCATTTCGGGTACACACCTGGTATCATTTTGATGCCTAATCACTCTTGAGCACTTCAAGGCCTAAAATCAAGATACTCAACATCAATTTAATGCATTTACAAGCGAATTGACAACCAAGAATGAACAGAAACCCAACTTACCACCAACGATAACCCTCCGTTTAACTATTGTTAAGATGAGAACATTGAACT
The DNA here is from genome assembly GCA_025506655.1 of Gossypium rotundifolium. Lineage (NCBI taxonomy): Eukaryota > Viridiplantae > Streptophyta > Magnoliopsida > Malvales > Malvaceae > Gossypium > Gossypium rotundifolium. The sequence goes on along the minus strand of CP106730.1, from coordinate 12,137,717 downwards.
CACCAGTCCGTGCCTCCCCCTACACCTAAATCGCAAAGAAAAAACATTACCACTTCAGTCGCTAAGAGATTCATGATAGAAACAAAGAGAAACACTCACCGAAACTAAGTGAGCACTAACCGCGTGCGAAAACGAAGGAAAATAAATGGATTAGGGAAAAATCAAGAAGAAGAAAAAGAAGAGAAAGATGGAAAAACTCAGAGAATTTCGGCAAGAGGAGAGGGAGAAGAATAGACGGCAGAATTTTTTGGAAAAGGAAGCCAAAATTCGGCTATGGGAAAAAAAATCCTGATAACCCCAAAAATCCCTTAATCTTCTCCCCTAATTTCCACTTCACACCCACTACTTAGAACCCCTAATACACAACTATATCCCGAAATTCGGGCAAAAAAAATAATACCCTTGCCTGCGCAAGGATTCAAACACAAGACCTCTACCATAATAACACACCACTTAACCACCAAACCAGCAGGCCCATTCTAATTAATTTACCCAATATTTAAACTTAAGCCCTTTAGGCCAGATTAAGGCTTTATTTATAAAAATTCTAAAATTTTCCTAAGTTATAACTTGAACTTGGAACCTCCCACACACACACAATACACATAACCACTAAAGCAGACAATTATTTACGTCACACATACACGAAATCAAAAATTAAAATTTTGGGGCGTTACATATGACATGCCCTAATAAAAAAATCTTGAAATCAATATATACTTATATAACTCTTGAAGTAGATATAGGAATGTTGACAAATCAACACCACTCTTCAACTTGAATTTTCTCTATTGTGTAATAACTACATGTTTCTTAATTAATTTTACAAGGCATACAATTTTTGCTTATGTATGTATGTATGTATTTATCATTATTATAGTTGATGGTATTGTTCCCTTTAGTGGCTAAAGCTACAAAATGCAAGTGAAACTTATGTTCATGTTTTATCTTTTTGGTATAACTTTAAAAATTATGGAGGAAAAAGAAAAAGAAAAAGTAAATAAATTTGGTATTCCCAAAGCTAGAAATTTAGAGTTTATTGCAAAATAAAGGATGTTATGGGGAGTTTTAGAATAAGAAAATGACATTTTAGAATTTTATGTTGGATGGAGATGGAGCTTTAATTGCATAGAGAGAGGGGAGGGGGAAGTTTTGGCATATAAATTGCAAAATTGTACCAAAGGTCCCATACACATCACCTTTAATTAGCAAAGGAAATTGACCTCCATATACTACCCTAGCATGTGGCTTTCTTTTTGGAACCTTAACTTATTTGAGATTCGGATTTCTCACTCGATTCATGAAATATTGGATAAATATTTTAGGTTCCATGCTAGGTATCTTGGAGTTCTCCTCCTTCACACTAGGGTTAAAAGAAGACATTTCCACACAGTCAAAAAAGCGTTTAAATGGATGTATGAACCTCACTCGCCTCAATTACTTCATGCAAACCACTTAAATTTCGATGCCACTATGCAATCGTAGAAAAGGTGGTAAGGACTCTTCAGAGAGAGAGAGAGTGGAACCAATGAGTCAAACCACAAAATATGGTGCCCTAGGTCTAATGAAGCTAGGGTTTAATTACGTAATTTTTTAATTATTTGTTATTTATCTTTTTGAATTATATTGTTAATTATATTGATTATACTTATATTTTATTTATTATTTTTAAGAGAATAATTGGAGAAAAAGAGTTTAAAGTTTATTTGTGGTAAGTTTTTCTTAGATTAGACTTTCAACACAAAGATTGTTTTAGTATTTTGGCCATAACTTGAGCTATAGAACTCCTTTTGGGCCTATAATATTCCAATTCAAGGTAATTGAAAGCTTTAATTGAAGTTATTTCACAAATCAAACCAAAAACATCAATAATGTGCCCAAAATGGTTTGAAAGTTTGACCAAAATATGCCAAAAGTCAACATTTTGCTTAAGATCGATAGATACCTGCATATAGTCACCTTAATATTATTTTTATTTTTGCGTTTTATTTTCTTCATGCATTTGTAAACACTTTTCTACTCAAAGAAACTTAAAAGTTTGATTCTACAAAGTTTTTGAGATCTAATTGTTTTTAATCGTTATTTGTTCTTTAGCATTTGCATGTCTTCTAGTTTAATTGCAAATATTCAAGTTTGTTGATATTGGATTCGTATTCAATGGCTTAAAATATTTGTCTTGTCAATTAGAATTTTTAAATCAATAATTGTTTAATTTATTCTAATACTAGTGACGAAAGCAAAGATAGGTGGGTATAATGAGATATGCATTCTATGTTGTGTGGGCATGCAATCTAACTTAAATAAACCTTGATTTTGTGTTTGTTGGCTAAAGTTGGGTCTCTTTCGTTCTTAATACTATTGATAAATTAAATCCTAAAGATTGTTATAGGATTGTTTATCGATAAGGAAGTAATTAATGACGATTGTTCTTATCATCGAGAAGGGCAAGAAAATATTGGTTGCTAGGTGATCATTGATAACTATAACCAATTTATTAAAGAACACTAAAATTATTTTGCATTGATGATCAAACTCTTGAATCAAACGAAGATTTTACCTTTGGCTAAACCTTTCAACTCATCTCATTGATTTTCTTCTCTTTTATTTTGCAATCTCTTTTTATATTGTTTTAATTTTAATTTTAAACCCACTTATTTTTATTTTTATTTTATTTTGCTTGTTTATTAAAGAAACAAAATTATTATTGGTCTCTATGGATTTGACCCTACTTACTGCAATTTACAAATTTATTTTTGAGTAAGAATTATTTTTGGCTGTCTCAGCACCCGTACAATACCTTCTTGGTGAAAATTCTAAGAGTAAAGTATAAGATTAAAGAGGTTGTCCCAAGAAGCATCCCGAGGAAAATTTGCTTATTTGTGTGGCGCTCACTATTAAAAGTTTGGGAAACTTTGATGAACAACCTCGTGTAGGCTAGTGGGAATGGCAAGTTGATTCACTTCTAGAATGATATGTGGCTTCTTGAATTGTGTCCTATAAGTAGGCAATGCAATTGCTCAAACCATGACTTGAATGATACTTTAGTGCATGGGAGATCTGAATCGAGTTGATAGGAGTTAGGCTTGGGAGAAATTTGATTCTTGCATATATTTTTCTATTATGCTTTCCATGGCAGGTATGTAACACCGCATACCTAACCCAACCTGATCATCGGATCCGAGTTACGGAATGCCACACTCGTTGTCGAAGTAACTACGATTAAATTCGTAAAACAAATAAATTGTTTATGCATGTTATTAAGATTAACACATAATTACAATATGCTATATAATTAAATTGTCACAATCCAAAAATCGGGTTGGTAGAAATTGGGTTAGTGAACCAAGAGTGGTCACGTCTTGTTTTTGAATTAAATTTGTAGGAATCATGTCAAGTAATTTGATTTGGTGCAGTGGTTAAGTGTTTTGGTCATGTGTTTGAGGTCCTATGTTTAAATCCCTTCGTTTGAATTTTAAATATTTTTATCCCTATATCTGGTTTGCCACATATAGATTATCTTTTAAATTGTCTGAGTTATCAACAAGAATGAGACTGCTAGTTTAGTGGTAAGGCTTTAGCTTACCTTTAGGTTCTGAGTTTGAATCATGTTGTGTTCATGAGGGAATTATTTTTGTTTTAAATTTTGAGGGAAAAGTCTAATGTGGATAACTAAGGATTTAATGGGTAGTTTTTTTTCTTCAAAGATTTGCTTTTGAAAATTTTGCTCCCAAAAGGTCTCATTCTTCTACCGTCCAACTCCCCACTACTCTCAATCTTCCCATTTTCTTTCTTTTCTGACGTTTCTTTCTTTCTTTCTCTTTGTTTCCATTTTTTTCCTTTTCCTTTCTTTTTTTTCCATATTCCTTGGTGGTAATCTTTGTATCATGTTTTTGATCGATTGGTTAATTTTCAATCTTAAGGTGAATATCATAAGAAGCTAAATTCGGTGATCTAGGTGCTATAAAAAATTATTGTTTATCAAGGGTAAGTGGTCGAATGCCCAAATTAGGGGCTGGTTTTGCGTAATTTTCAAGGGTTGATTGCTAAAGTCATTTTAGTTTCGGTGTTAGTTTGCTAATCGGTTAGGTTTGGATGTCATATGTAGGTTTCAAATCATTGCTATAGTGTCGATATCTCTAAAAATTGATTAGGTGTGTGACCTAACTCGACTTGTTTCGTGTGCGACAATAACACAAAAATTTCTTAAATTGTGCAAAATTGAATCTGTCGATGCCACACGGCCGTGTGTCAAGCCGTGCGCTAGATCGTGTGAGTCACACGGCCATGTGTCAGGCTGTGTGCCAGATCATGTGAGCCACACAGGATGTGTCAGGTAGGGTGTATGAGTCACACGGACGTATGGCCCATTTTGAGTAAGTTTAGTTAGGGTCAAGTTTTGGATTACTTATTTAAGGTCAGCAATTTTGTAAACTCTAATGACTGATATGTATATTTGTTCGATCAATGTAATTTGTTGTTGTAATGTGTGGTCTGTGCAAGTTACATAGTCATTCCAAGTAATATATAAGCAAAAGAGTTATCGTATCTACAGGGACTGTGTATGTTAATCAATTAATTGTAAAATTAAGAATTTACAAATTAGTAGAAAAATAAAATATTTTTAGGTGATTGATTGTTAAATTAAATTAAATGAACTAAATGCAAAGTGATCCCTAATGCAAATTATTCTAAATGCAATGTATGCAATAGAATGAATGAGATGGGTTTAGCAACAAATTCACAAACTTTAACAATCAATAACATGAATAGGCTAGAATAATTACATCTATCAACTTAGTTCATTTTATAATGCTTAATAATGTTCTGAAAATATTCCATGGCAACTCAATCATTCATAAGCTTAAAACCAATATTAAGTCCTTTTGGAATCTTTTACTTAGAAAAACATGTATATTATCGATCATATTTAACTAAGGGTTTTTAGAATTCATGTGAAGTAAGGGACAAGCTAGGTTTGAAACAATTTAATCACATAAGACTAATAGCTATTCAAGATAATAGAGCTATCTCGAGTTATTATAAACCTTTAATTTACTCGAGCTAGGATCTAAATTAAGCATGTACTTTTCAATTATTGTGTCCATTAGTCCTCATCTAGCTATGATCGCTCAACTAATTCTAATGCATTCAATTACATATGAATGACATACATGCTTTAGTTTAATTGAAAATATGAACGATTGAGGAACAGAACATCATAAACACAATTTAAATAAACATGTAACAACCCGTTTTTAGTCTAATCGGAACAAAGGTTTCGAACCAAAAATCTGGAGTCAAAATAATTATTTTATTATTATTTTAATGTCTACAACATGAAAATATGATTGTGTGAAATTTTTGTTAAGAAATTTTATCATTTGAATGCTTAATTCTAAAAAGGACTAAATCGCGTAAAATGAAAAAGTGAAGTTCTATTAGCTAAAGGAGTTGATTTTTTTGAAAATGAATTGAAAAATACCTCAACAGGACTCGAGGCTCAACTCACCTCTCACAATATGAGTTGATTTTTGAAAACAAAATTGAAAATACCTCAACAGTGACCCGAGGCTCAACTCACCTCTCGATTATGAGTTGATTTTTGAAAAACAGATATTGAAAAATACCTCGACGTGTGACCCGAGACTCAACTCACCTCTCGTGATTATGAGTTGATTTTAAAAAAAAGAAATTGAAAAATACCTCGCAGTGACCCGAGGCTCAACTCACCTCTCGCAATATGAGTTGATTTTTTTTGAAAAGCGTAAATGAAATAATTTTAAAAGTATCGAATTTCAAAACATATCATCCGTGGAACTCAATGTCTTCCTTGTCCTTGGTCTTGCATACTTATCATCAAAACCTTTTGCTTTATCGAATACTCAGATATGTCATGCATGATGTTATCATGATATGCACGTGTTTGGTCTTAAATGCTTTTATGCCTACATGATTATGCCATACGCCTTGGGCTTGTTTACTATATATCTCTTTTCGCATACGACTCTCATCATGACTGCATTCATTGCTTCGATTCTTGACTTCCTTTCGTGTTTTGTACCCATCCTCGAGTAATCTGTGGTTTCTCGTGTATCACCTTTTGCCCTTGTTGAACTTTGTCCTTGCTTTGAGGCTCTTGTACTTATCAAATTCTCATCCGTAATACTCAACATTCCTTTTGTTTAGAGTATGTCATTTCACTATTTATCATTTAGACAAACCACACATGAGATGCATGAAAATAAGAAAGTAGGTACGAAAGAAATACCTCACATTCATATTTATTTCAAAAGCAATAAGCAAAGAAAATTGACAAGGAAAAGCTCAATATAGAAGACATTATAAAGAAAGGAAAGCAGATTCAATTGTCACAAATGCTCTAGATATTCAACGCATGAACTTCTCCACATTTCTTCATCCTGGATCTCTTCAAGCATGGCTTCTTGTGTAGAAGATTTGAGCTTCCGGATCGCTTCAAATATTGTAATCTCGCCACATGACTTCGCTCAAATCGTCCCCGCCTCCTTATGTCCGAACCCCTTCATTAGGACGCCTTTCGTGTTTTCATCCTAATCTTTTTTTGTTTATCAAGACGCCCTTTCGGGTTTTCATCTTGATCTTTTTTTTTCTTTTTTTCCTTTTTTTATCTCTTTTTTTATCAATACGCCCTTTTCGGGTTTTCATCTTGATCTTCTTTTTTTTTTTAGGCATAGTATTTTTTCACGGCATCTCGAGTTCACCGGATTAGGTAACTCCTTCCCATCCATCTCAAGAGAATCAAAGCTCCACCAAAGAAAGCCTTCTTTATGACGCATTTCGCCCTTCCCAATTTGGTGCCCATTTTCCTCGAAAGTCTTTTTGTATTGGGAGGATCTTTCTCAAGACGAGTTCTCCTCGCGAATTCTCTTGGCCGCACCTTCTTGTCATGAGCCGTGATCATTCTCTTTGGTACATCCGCTCATGGCGATTGCCTTCAAGCGCTTTTTCTTCGATAAGATTTAATGGTCATATCGAGCTTGAACCCATTCTCGATTCTTCTAGTTTCGACTCCATTAAGACTCGTAGAAAGGGTATCTCAACTTCAATGGGCAAGACAGCTTCCATTCCATAGACCAGAGAGAAAGGAGTTGCTCCCGTGGATGTCCGCACAGATGTGCGATATGCATACAAAGCGAATGGTAGCTTCTCGTGCCAGTCTTTATAAGTATCGGTCATTTCCCAATAATCTTCTTAATGTTTTTGTTAGCGCTTCATCGCTCCATTCATCTTTGGGCTATAGGTGAGGAATTATGATGCTTTATTTGAAATTGCTCGCACACTTTTTTCATCATCTTGTTGTTCGATTTAAAGCGTTATCTCAAATTATTCTCTCGTGCAAACCGCATCGACATATGATTTCTTTTTTAAGAACCCGCAAATTGCGCTTTTGTCACACTAGCAAACGGCGGCTTTCTACCCATTTTGTGAAGTAATCTATAACCACAAAAATAAATCGGTGTCCATTAGAAGCTTTTGGGGAAATTGGCCCTATAACATCCATCCCCACATAGAAAAGGCCACGGAGAAGTCATGACATGAAGGGCGAAGGGTCGCATGAATTTTATCACCGTAATTTGACATTTGTGGCACCTTCGCATAACTAATACAAATACTTTCTATCGTCACCAAGAATAACCGAAGTCTTATAATCACTCGCCATAGTGAAACCATTGGCATCCCACAAATTCCTTCATGGACATCTTCAAGTATTTTTCTAGCTTCAACAGCATCTACGCATCTTAGGAGCACTTGATCTTTTCCTCTTTTGTACAAGATATCCCCATCAAGGACAAATCCCATCGCCATTCTTCTGATTGTTCTTTTGTCATTCTCATTTGTTTGCTCGGGATTCCTTTGATTCTTGACATATTCTAAGATATCATGGAACCATGGCAATCTATCCGCTCTTTTCAATGCTACAACAATGTGCGGGACCTCATATATGCTCATTTGGAGAGGCATTATTTCGCTTTCTCTGCTTGCTTTGAACATTAAAGCCGTGGTGGCCAAGGCATCACCAATTGGTTTTTTTCGTGGGAAGTAGTTAAAAGTCACTTCTTTGAATTCTTTGACCAGCTCCACCACGAGATCGCGATATTTGACCAATTTCGAATCTCTCACTTCTCAATCTCCACGGATTTGGTAAATCACCAACGCTGAGTCCCCGTACACTTCTAAGATTTTGATGTTTCGTTCAATAGCTGCGCGAAGTCCCATGATGCAAGCCTCATATTTCGCTACGTTATTGGTACAGAAGAAATTTAATCTGGCAGTGAACGGATAATGGTTCCCTTCTGGTGACACTAAGACTGCTCTAATGCCATGCCCCAATGCATTTGATGCACCATCAAAGCTCATCTTCCATAATTTTTCTTTTGACGACTCACACTCTTTTTCTATAATGCACATCAAGTCTTCGTCTGGGAAATCAAATCTCAATGGCTCGTATTCCTCTGTTGTTCGAGTTGCTAAGAAGTCAGCTATCGCACTCCCTTTTATCGACTTTTGACTCACATATACAATGTTGTACTCTGATAGTAGGATCTGCCATCGTGCCATTCTTCCTAAAAGTGCAGGTGATTCCATCATGTATTTTATTGGGTCCAGCTTTGAAATTAACCATGTTGTATGATACAACATATATTGTCTCGAGCCTTGAATCGCCTGCACTAAAGCACAATGTAATTTTTCAATTAACGGGTACTTTGCTTCATACTGTGAACTTCTTACCGAGATAGTAGATCGCCTTTCTCTTTTCCCGACTCATCATGTTGCCCCAAAGACGCAACCCATTGAATTTTCGAACACGCTTAGATACAATATTAACGGTCTTCCGGAGTTGGCGATTAGCAACCGAGGGTTAGACAAATCTGCTTTTATCTTATCAAAAGCCACTTGGCACTCATCGTCCCACTCTCTCGGATTATGTTTTCGAATGAGTCAAAAAATTGGGTCACACTGGTTGGTAAGTTGAGCAATGAATCGAGCGATGTAGTTCAACCTCCCTAAAAATCCTCTGACTTCTTTTTGTGTACGCGGAGGTGGTAATTCTTGTATGGCTTTTATCTTATCTGGATCAACCTCAATACCTATCTCACTAACGATAAAGCCGAGTAATTTTCCCGAGGTAGCCCCGAACGTACACTTGGCTGGATTAAGCTTCAGCTGGAACTTTCTTAGTCTTTCGAACAATTTCTTGAGGTTTCCAATATGCTCTCTTTCCCCCCGAGATTTGTCAATCATATCATCAACATAAACTTCTATCTCTTTGTGCATCATGTCATGGAATAGCATCACCATTGCCCTTTGATATGTTGTCCCGGCATTCTTTAATCCGAACGGCATCACCTTGTAGCAAAATGTTCCCCACATCGTTACGAAGGTAGTTTTCTCCATATCCTCGGGAGCCATCTTTATCTGATTATAACCCGAAAATCCATCCATGAAAGAAAACAATAAATGTTTTGCTGTGTTATCCACCAACGTATCGATGTATGGCAAGGAAAAATTATCTTTAAGACTTGCTCGATTCAGATCGCGATAATCCATGCACATTCGTACCTTACCGTCTTTCTTCGGTAGATCAAACTATGTTAGCTATCCATTCCGGTATTTGGAGACTTGTAAGAAGCAAAGATCAAATTGTTTCTTGACTTCTTCTTTTATCTTTAACAAAGATTTCGTGTCTCATTCGTCTCGCCTACCGTTGAATAGGCTTGCATGCTGGTTTCAATGGGAGTCTATGGACCACTACATCTTCGTTCAACCCTGGCATGTCTTGATACGACCATGCAAATACATCTTTATACTCACGAAGCAAGGCGATCAAATCATGTTTGGTGTTATCTGAAATGGAGGTCCCAATCTTCACTTCTTGCCTCTTTTCTTCATTTCTCAAGTTCACTGTCTCAATAGATTCTTGATAGGGTAGGATCTGTTTATTTTCTTGTTCTATCATTCTTTGTAAGTCAGGAGACGAGACATAATCTTTGGCATTTTCCTCAGCTTCGAATTCTCCTAAACAAATAGCTTTCTCAAAATCGATTTCAGGATTTGTAACGGGATTGTTCATGTCGTTGGTATCCGAAAGCACCGAAAGGTGAATGGAAAAGAAAACTATATAGAGCATCAAAGTATTAGAACCAAACAAACATAGTGTTATGGCATGATATGAGGTACATTTAAGGACAAAATGGAGAAGAGGAATAATTATGAAGTTAACAAGAATGAAAAGACTATGACAAAATACATCTCCATTAATGTTCATTTAAATGATAAAGAGCAAACATAAGCTCTTACAAAAGAATCCCACCATTACTTAGGGGCACACAAAAAGTGAGTTAACATTGAGCATTACTCCTGAGAGGACTTAGAAACTACGGAAGATCCACAGCAATTCAATTGTTCAAAACGAATCCGGAGGACAAGGGCGATCATTGAAACATCTTCAATTGCATCATCCCTTTGTCAACAACATTTATATCGACGCTCAAGACCCTTTCAATCCATAACATCGTGCTTTGTGGATTATCTCGCCAGGTACATCATTCCTGCAGATGTAAATGTTTTTGACAAAGGAGGATACGCTATGGGCTCTCATTCCAACTCCCGACCGAGGCTCCTCGCAAACCTCATTTCTTGATCTTTCGCAACTCGGATTGTATGGTTTTAGCCTCGGTGAATGATTAGAGTGATATGCACATGCAATGAATGGATGAATGAATAAATGAAAATGTATGTTAGTCATGAATAAATATGCAAGAATTTGGTGTTGATTTCAAGATAGCCTCATACTTAGGCATTTCATTACTCAAAAGAGTCCATTACAAAACATTTTGCCATCTCTCGATTTATAGCTACACAAATTTCCTAGCCACATCGCCTTGTTTCTTTACTCGTTTTAGAAATTCGACATGCTTGATCCTTGTCTCGAGGAATTGGTAATTGAGATCTTCGCTTCATCCGATAATTGCACAATTTGCATAGCCGCTTTATGCAATTTCATTAATCAAACCGCCAAGATGCATATCTTTTTCTTGGAGAGTTCTTTCGATGCATGAATGTCTCTTTCATGTCTGGCCATTCTTTTCTTCTAGGGCTTTTAGGAGAGTATCCAAGTGTTGTTGATGAGCTTGCGCAGTATTTTTAAATCTTGTATTTTCCTTCTTAGCTCTTGACGCTCAGACTGACTAGTCATTAATTCTGCAGACGCAGTTTTGTATTCAACATTCTTCTTCTTTAACTCTATCATAGCACGAGTAGCTTTTTCCTCTTCCTTCTTTGCTTTCCTCTCCGTAATTCCATCCCCTTTGATGTTGCTTAATTCTTCCTTCCATTCCGTCGATGATTTGCCCAAATTTCGCTATTCTTTATGGTACCTCTCAATTTCTTATTTTCCAAATGAAGATCCTTTAAGTGATTTCTCATGATCTCACTTCTTTTCTCGGACTTTCTCGTTTCTAAATTTTTCAATTTGAACATCTATCTTCAACTGGTAATTTTCCGCTTGAAGAGAACTAATATCCCGTAATAGACTGGCCTTTTCACGTTCAAATTCATGTCTTGCTATTTCCAGTTCGGACGGCATTTCTTCCGAGAAAGGATTCGAAAATATAATCCATTGGTGAGGTTTGTTGACTATTCACTGTCTTTGTCTCTATATTTCATAATCTTGAGTGATAGTATCAAGATACGTGAGCTAACTCCATTAGGTAGATTTCCTTCCAAGACTTTGCAAGATCTCGGACTTTTTCATGTAACCTTCACCGTAAAAGCAAACTCGATGTGCTAATCCTCCGGTAGTTGGTATGAACTGTCGTGAAGCAAATTGCCTTTGAACCATTAACGGTGCATATCCAACTCCTCCCATAATCCGAGTAAAGGTACCCAATCTTGGCTTCCAGATTTGTATAGCGAATCGAAGGACGGATCCATGGTGCTCTTCAAGTTATATCTTCTACGGAGGTTCGAAAACTCAAACCCAAAGTTGTTTGGTGACATCCTTCGGCCAATCTTTCTCAAGGTAAGCTTCCAATGGAGCGAATGTTTTCGAAAATATGTGGAAAGGTGTGCGCCCACTTTCCGTAAGTGGCTCGAATCCAAACATTAAGTAGCTGTGCACATCCGATAAAGTGTCCTTCCCCTTTTCTCTTACAACAATTTAGAAATCTAAAAGTCTCAACTAAGATAGTTGGGACGGGTTGATTCCTTGCCTCAACTTTTCAAAGAAATCCACTCACCGCAACTTCTATATGCCCAAGAACTTTTGGGAAGACAATTAATCCAGTAAATGGCTAAAGCAAAGATCCACTCTCTTCACAATATCCGGATGGTTTTGAACTAAGTCTCGCAGAGAAAACCATGGAATACAACCGACTTTGTTCTTTTCTTTATCTGCTTTTTCAGCCCATGTATCGCCCATTCCTATCAACTTCATTAGCTTTTTCTTGAAGGTCATTGGTTTGGGCTCTTTCACATATATCTTGGTGAATTGTGCATTGTTAACGCAAAAGCAAGGCGGCATACTCTTCTATGGCGGAGTCATATCTTCTCGGTTGAAAGTAAAACATTGATAAGATGGGTCCCAAAATTGAACCATGGCTTGAATCAACTGTTCGCTCACGTTGACAAATGATTAAGTGAGCTATATCCCGCACTTTTCAAAGGAAGATGCCCTAGTGTCCGAGTCCCACTGCTTCAGATCCTAGTCAAGTCTTCGAGGTTATTCCGACGAACATTCATGGTCACATGCTCGGGAAGATTGGAGATACATCCTTCTTTAAAGCTGCTCCTTTTGCTTTCTCGGGTTTTCAAAGACCGGTCTCGAACCACGGCGCTTTTCTTGATTACTTGTGTAATTGACTCCTCCATCGAAACCCGCTTTTGGCAACCAATCTCTAATCAACACCTTCCTAATAAGATGCCTATCATGCATGATAAAATAAAAATAAAGACAAATAACCTTGGTTAGTAATTACAACAAATATAAACAGAGAAAAACTATGGCAAATCTAACAAACTAAGCAATTTAATCGTGCATTTTAATGAAACCGACCTACTTTTATTGCCTTTTGTTTTTTTTTTTTTGTTATTTTGTTTTGTTTTGTTTTTTTTTTACCCCATCATACTTTACAAAATAAACTTACCCCACATGCTCATCAAATAATCTACCCGACCCAATTCTATTAAACAGGCCTAATTCTCTTGCAAAAAAAATGTAAATGTTAAAGGAATAAAAGGTAAGATGCTTTCTCCCATGTACTTAGTTTGGTGACTATTAACTGACAAAGGTTGGAATGGCTCTAGTCGGGTGGCTCATACGGTTCACTATATGCGCTTTGGTTCTAAAAGGTACTCGAATTGTCCGTACTCAGCCTACTAAGGCTAGTACAGAGCTTCTGTTATCGCCATCATAGGCTCATGAGCTCAATTCGAGGATAACATTTACTTATGCCTATGCGAGGACGAGTTAACTCACGAAAGCATAAGTCATATGTAACCCTAAGTATTCACTAGCCCAAGGAGGGACAAGTTAACTCACGAAGGCATAGCGTTTACTTCTACTTAATCGGACGAGCCTGTGTAGAGAGCTCATGTTATGCAAAATGCAAGTGCACGGGCTGTGGGGAGAAACTCACAAACCTTTTCGCTTTTTATTTTAAAACTAAAAAACTAAAACCGTAAAAACTTAGAAATGAAAAATGAAAGATAAAACAAGTTAGAAAATATTTACAACATGATGCAAATGCATGACTTTTCAAAAAACGAAATTTAAGGATCACGACTAAGTATTAATTTAAACAAGAGTTTTAAAAATTTTGACAACACGCATTTAATTCCAGACTCGACTCTCAAAAAAATGTCCCCAGTGGAGTCGCCAGCTGTAGCGACGTAAAATTTTAGTACGGACGCTAATTGAGGAAATTATTGAACATTTGAAAACAGAGTTTGATTTTATTAAAAAGGAGTCGCCACCGATCTTTTTTTCTAGGTGTGATCGGACACCTAATAAATCTTCTTTTAAAGAAAAATCATTTTTTGAATTTTCTTAAAAAGGGTCGGTTTAAGTCTGCGTCAAAATTCGGAGAAAAATAGGGTTCGGAGTCGATTACGCCATGAGGAAGGTATTAGCACCTCGCGACGCCCAAAATTGGTATCTCGTTAAACGCGTTGTCTTAATTTTCAAAAATACAAGTTCAATTTAATATTTAATCGTGATCCGATTGAGACACTAAAATTTAAAAAAACGAGAATTTTAAGACTCGAGAAATTTTTTTTAAAACCCGAGAATTTTTGAAAACACGAAAATTTTTTAAAACATGGAAATTTTGAAAACACGAAATTTTAGAAATATGAAAACACGAGAATTTTTTTGAAACACGAAATTTTTTTGAAAACACGAAATTTTTGAAAACACGGAAATTTTAAAACATAAGAATTTTTGTTTTAAAACATGAAATTTTGAAAACCGAAAATTTTAAAACACGAAATTTTGGGAATACGAAACTTTGAAAACACGAGAATTTTTTTAAAACATGAATTTTTTTTTGAAAACACGGAATTTTTAAAAACACGAATTTTTTTTTAAACCCGAAAATTTTGAAAACACGAAATTTTAGAAATACGAAAACTTTGAAAACACTAGAATTTTTTTGAAACACGAAATTTTTTTTTTTTGAAAACAGGAAATTTTTAAAAATACGGAAATTTTAAAACACAAGAAATTTTTTTTTGTTTAAAAAACATGAATTTTTTGAAAATACGAGAACTTTGAAAACATGAGAATTTTTTTGAAACACGAAATTTTTGAAAACACGAAATTTTTGAAATACGAAAACTTTGAAAACACGAGAATTTTTTTGAAACACGAATTTTTTTTGAAAACACTAAATTTTTGAAAACACGGAAATTTTAAAGCACAAGAAATTTTTTTGTTTAAAAAACATGAATTTTTTGAAAATACGAGAACTTTGAAAACACGAGAAATTTTTTTGAAACACGAAATTTTTGAAAACACGGAAATTTTAAAACACAAGAAATTTTTTTAAAAAAAAATGAAATTTTTGAATACCCGCAAATTTTGAAACGCGAAAATTATTTTTTTAAAACACTAATTTTTGAAAATACGAGAATTTTAAAAATACGAGAATTTTTGAAACACGAAATTTTTGAAAATATGAAAATTTTGAAATACGAAAATTTTTGAAAACACGAAAACTTTTAAAACACGAGAATTTTTGAAATACGAGAATTTTTGAAAACACAAATTTTTTTAAAACACGAAAATTTTGAAAATACGATAATTTTCTAAAAACACAAAAAGTTTGGAAACTCAAAATTTTATTTTATTTTTTTGATTTTTTTTGATTTTTTAAAAGGGCGTATCGTATTTAACACTAACCGATGATATTCACCCAACATAGCGATAAAATCAACGACAAGTGTTAAACCGATTCGTTGCCTTATTTATTAAAATTATTAAAAGTAAAAGTAAAATAAAACACAATTAAAAAATAAAAATGCTAAAAATATTAATAATATTAAAACGAGATGTCATTAAAATACACGAATTAAATTAAAAGTAGGTAAAAAGGAAATTACCGAAAAGTTCAAAATTACGAGCTTGAAGAATGGGATACACGACCCGGGCTCTTTTTCCTTTTTTTTCTTTTTTCTCTTTTTTCTTCTTTTTTTTTCCTTTTCTTTCTTTTTTTCTCTTTTTTCTTCTTCTTTTTTTCTCTTTGGCCTACTGCCTTTGGGCCTGGGGCCTGCTGCTGGTTGGGCTTGCTGCTGGAACTCCCCGGGTCGGGTCGGGTCACGCGGGTCGGGTCGACCCGCTGTCTATTATTTTTTTTTTGCTTTCTTTTTTCCTTTTTTCTTTTTCTTCCTTTTTTCTTTTTCTTTTCTTTTTTTTTTTTCCTTTTTCTTTCTTTCTTCTTCTTCTTCTTCTTCTTCTTCTTCCTCTTCTTTCCTCTCTTTTTCTTCTTCTTCTTCTCCTCCTAGTCACTGCCGCCATGGTCGACTCACTTCCCTTGGTGGTGAGCCTTCTCCTTCTTCTTCTTCTTCTTCCTTCTTCTTTCCTCTTCTTTTCTCTTTTGTGGGTTTTTTTTTGAAAATGATGGGGTTTGATTTTTGGGGAAAAATCCCCTTTTATAGTGTGTTTTTGCAGGTGTTAGGTGGCTAGGGGGAAGGGAGGCCATCCCTTAGGCTGGTGGCCGGAAAATCGGGGGAAAGCAAAATCCATGAATTTTTGGAGATTTTCCGACAGAAGGACTGAACTATAAATG
Organism: Gossypium rotundifolium; assembly: GCA_025506655.1. Classification (NCBI taxonomy): domain Eukaryota; kingdom Viridiplantae; phylum Streptophyta; class Magnoliopsida; order Malvales; family Malvaceae; genus Gossypium; species Gossypium rotundifolium. Next base: position 12,121,392 of record CP106730.1, on the reverse strand, counting down.
CAGTAAAACTATTGGGGTCAAAGTGTAATTTTAAGAAAGATAAGGCGTAAAAATGTAATTTTGAAAAGTTTTGGGGCCAAAATGTAATTTTAGGAAAGTTTAGGGGTTAAAATGTAAAAAAAAAATTAAAAATTTTTTTTAAAATTTTTTAATTTTTTTTAAAAATAAACCCATAATTAAGCTTCTAAAATTTAGTGCTTACGATATACATATATAACTCTTGAAGTAGATATATGAATGTTGACAAATCAACACCACTCTTCAACTTGAATTTTCGCTATTGTGTAATAACTACATGTTTCTTAATTAATTTTACAAGGCATACAATTTTTGCTTATGTATGTATGTATGTATGTATCATTATTATAGTTGATGGTATTGTTCCCTTTAGTGGCTAAAGCTACAAAATGCAAGTGAAACTTATGTTCATGTTTTATCTTTTGGTATAACTTTAAAAATTATAGAGGAAAAGAAAAAGTAAAAGTAAATAAATTTGGTATTCCCAAAGCTAGAAATTTAGAGTTTATTGCAAAATAAAGGATGTTATGGGGAGTTTTAGAATAAGAAAATGACATTTTAGAATTTTATGTTGGATGGAGATGGAGCTTTAATTGCATAGAGAGAGGGGGAGAAGTTTTGGCATATAAATTGCAAAATTGTACCAAAGGTCCCATACACATCACCTTTAATTAGCAAAGGAAATTGACCTCCATATACTACCCTAGCATGTGGCTTTCTTTTTGGAACCTTAACTTATTTGAGATTCGGATTTCTCACTCGATTCATGAAATATTGGATAAATATTTTAGGTTCCATGCTAGGTATCTTGGAGTTCTCCTCCTTCACACTAGGGTTAAAAAGAAGACATTTCCACACAGTCAAAAAAGCGTTTAAATGGATGGCTGAACCTCACTCTCGCTCAATTACTTCATGCAAACCACTTAAATTTCGATGCCACTATGCAATCGTAGAAAAGGTGGTAAGGACTCTACTGTAGAGAGAGAGAGCTGGAACCAATGAGTCAAACCACAAAAATATGGTGTCCTAGGGTCTAATGAAGCTAGGGTTTAATTACGTAATTTTTTTAATTATTTGTTATATTTATCTTTTTTGAATTATATTGTTAATTATATTGATTATACTTATATTTTATTTATTATTTTTTAAGAGAATAATTGGAGAAAAAAGAGTTTAAAGTTTATTTGTGGTAAGTTTTTCTTGGATTAGACTTTCAACACAGCATTGTTTTAGTATTTTGGCCATAACTTGAGCTATAGAACTCCTTTTTGGGCCTATAATATTCCAATTCGAAGGTAATTGAAAGCTTTAATTGAAGTCATTTCACAAATCAAACCCAAAAAAATCAATAATGTGCCCAAAAATGGTTTGAAAGTTTGACACGAAAATATGCCAAAAAGTCAACATTTTGCTTAAGATCGATAGATACCTAGACATAGTCACCTTAATATTATTTTTATTTTTGCGTTTTATTTTCTCCATGCATTTGTAAACACTTTTCTACTCAAAGAAACTTAAAAGTTTGATTCTACAAAGTTTTTGAGATCTAATTGTTTTTAATAGTTATTTGTTCTTTAGCATTTGCATGTCTTCTAGTTTAATTACAAATATTCAAGTTTGTTGATATTGGATTCGTATTCAATGGCTTAAAATATTTGTCTTGTCAATTAGAATTTTTAAATCAATAATTGTTTAATTTATTCTAATACTAGTGACGAGCAGCATAGGTGGGTATAACAGAGATATGCATTCTATGTTGTGTGGGCATGCAATCTAACTTAAATAAACCTTGATTTTGTGTTTGTTGGCTAAAGTTGGGTCTCTTTCGTTCTTAATACTATTGATAAATTAAATCCTAAAGATTGTTATAGGATTGTTTATCGATAAGGGAAGTAATTAATGACGATTGTTTTTATCATCGAGAAGGGCAAGAAAATATTGGTTGCTAGGCGATCATTGATAATTATAACCAATTTATTAAAGAACACTAAAAATTATTTTTGCATTGATGATCAAACTCTTGAATCAAACGAAGATTTTACCTTTGGCTAAACCTTTCAACTCATCTCATTGATTTTCTTCTCTTTTATTTTGCGATCTCTTTTTATATTGTTTTAATTTTAATTTTAAACCCACTTATTTTTATTTTTATTTTTATTTTGCTTGTTTATTAAAGAAACAAAATTACTATTGGTCTCTATGGATTTGACCCTACTTACGCAATTTACAAATTTATTTTTGAGTAAGAATTATTTTTGGTCGCCTCAAGACCTGACAATACCTTCTTGGTGAAAATTCTAAGATTAAAGTATAAGATTAAAGAGGTTGTCCCAAGAAGCATCCCGTGGAAAATTTGCTTATTTGTGTGGCGCTCACTATTAAAAGTTTGGGAAACTTTGATGAACAACCTTGTGTAGGCTAATGGGAATGGCAAGTTGATTCACTTCTAGAATGATATGTGGCTTCTTGAATTGTGTCCTATAAGTAGGCAATGCAATTGCTCAAACCATGACTTGAATGATACTTTAGTGCATGGGAGATCTGAATTGAGTTGATAGGAGTTAGGCTTGGGAGAAATTTGATTCTTGCAATTATTTTTCTATTATGCTTTCCATGGCAAGTATGTAACACCCCATACCTAACCCAACCTGATCATTGGATCCGAGTTACGGAATGCCACACTCGTTGTCGGAGCAACTACGATTAAATTCGTAAAACAAATAAATTGTTTATGCATGTTATTAAGATTAACACATAATTACAATATGTTATATAATTAAATTGTCACAATCCAAAAATCGGGTTGGTAGAAATTGGGTTAGTGAACCAAGAGTGGTCACGTCTTGTTTTTGAATTAAATTTGTAGGAATCATGTCAAGTAATTTGATTTGGTGCAGTGGTTAAGTGTTTTGGTCATGTGTTTGAGGTCCTATGTTTAAATCCCTTCATTTGAATTTTAAGTATTTTTATCCCTATATCCGGTTTGCCACATATAGATTATCTTTTAAATTGTCTGAGTTGTCAACAAGAATGAGACTGCTAGTTTAGTGGTAAGGCTTTAGATTACCTTTAGGTTCTGAGTTTGAATCATGTTGTGTTCATGAGGGAATTATTTTTGTTTTAAATTTTGAGGGAAAAGTCTAATGTGGATAACTAAGGATTTAATGGGTAGTTTTTTTTTTTCAAAGATTTGCTTTTGAAAATTTTGCTCCCAAAAGGTCTCATTCTTCTACCGTCCAACTCCCCACTACTCTCAATCTTCCCATTTTCTTTCTTTTCTGACGTTTCTTTCTTTCTTTCTCTTTGTTTTCATTTTTTCCTTTTCCTTTCTTTTTTTTTTCCATATTCCTTGGTGGTAATCTCTGTGTCATGTTTTTGATCGAGTGGTTAATTTTCAATCTTAAGGTGAATATCATAAGAAGCTAAATTCGGTGATCTAGGTGCTATAAAAAATTATTGTTTATCAAGGGTAAGTGGTCGAATGCCCAAATTAGGGGCTGGTTTTGCTTAATTTTCAAGGGTTGATTGCTAAAGTCATTTTAGTTTCGGTGTTAGTTTGCTAATCGGTTAGGTTTGGATGTCATATGTAGGTTTCAAATCATTGCTGTAGTGTCGATATCTCTAAAAATTGATTAGGTGTGTGACCTAACTCGACTTGTTTCATGTGCAACAATAACACGAAAATTCCTTAAATTGTGCAAAATTGAATCTGTCGATGCCACACGGCTGTGTGTCAAGCCGCGGCGCCAGATCGTGGAGTCACACGGCCATGTGTCGTAGTGTGCGGATCATGTGAGCCACACAGATGTGTCGTAGTAGTGTATGAGTCACACCTGACGTGTGGCCCATTTTGAGTAAGTTTAGTTAGGGTCAAGTTTTGGATGACATATTTAAGGTCAGCAATTTTGTAAACTCTAATGACTGATATGTATGTTTGTTCGATCAATGTAATTTGTTGTTGTAATGTGTGGTCTGCAAGTTACATAGTCATTCCAAGTAATATATAAGCAAAAGAGTTATCGCCTCTACAGGACTGTATGTTAATCAATTAATAGTAAAATTAAGAATTTACAAATTAGTAGAAAAATAAAATATTTTTAGGTGATTGATTGTTAAATTAAATTAAATGAACTAAATGCAAAGTGATCCCTAATGCAAATTATTCTAAATGCAATGTATGCAATAGAATGAATGAGATGGGTTTAGCAACAAATTCACAAACTTTAACAATCAATAACATGAATAGGCTAGAATAATTACATCTATCAACTTAGTTCATTTTTATAATGCTTAATAATGTTCTGGAAAATATTCCATGGCAACTCAATCATTCATAAGCTTAAAACCAATATTAAGTCCTTTTGGAATCTTTTACTTAGAAAAACATGCATATTACTAATCATATTTAACTAAGGGTTTTTTAGAATTCATGTGAAGTAAGGGACAAGCTAGGTTTGAAACAATTTAATCACATAAGCCTAATAGCTATTCAAGATAATAGAGCTATCTCGAGTTATTATAAACCTTTAATTTACTCGAGCTAGGATCTAAATTAAGCATGTACTTTTCAATTATTGTGTCCATTAGTCCTCATCTAGCTATGATCGCTTAACTAATTCTAATGCATTCAATTACATATGAATGACATACATGCTTGAGTTTAATTGAAAATATGAACGATTGAGGAACAGAACATCATAAACACAATTTAAATAAACATGTAACAACCCGTTTTTAGTCTAATCGGAACAGTGGTTTTAGAACCAAAAATCTGGAGTCAAAATAATTATTTTATTATTATTTTAATGTCTACAGAATGAAAATATGATTGTGTGAAATTTTCGTTAAGAAATTTTATCATTTGAATGCTTAATTCGGTAAAAAGGACTAAATCGCGTAAAATGAAAAAGTGAAGTTCTATTAGCTAAAGGTTTCTAATAGCTATAGAACCTTAAATTTAAGGCCCTTAAGTAGTAATTAAACCATTATTAAGTTAATGGACAATTATGATATTGGTATTGTTGTAATTAGTGGGATTAATTAAGGTTATAATAGTAAAATAATTACTAATGATATAATAACATAACTTATTATGTCCATCTTCTTCACAAAAACACCAAAGTCGATTATAACATGAAGAAACCATAGCTAGGGTTCGGCATGCTTGTTTTGCTTAATTTGTAAGTGATTTTGACTCGATTTTTAATGATTTCTACGTTTTTTATTATTGCAACTAGGTCTAGCTAGCCCAGGAATATTTTGCAAAATTTTTAAAGATTTTAAATGATTCCATTGATGAATACATGTGTGTTTTGATGTTTGATGATAGATTATGACTGTTTGTTGTGAAATATACCAGTTTTATAAAGTGATTTTTAGTGAAAATGTAAATTAGGGATTAAATTGTGAAATGTGGAAATTTAGTGGTTAAAATGTGAAATAAATGAAAAATATGGGTTTTAGGGATATTATAATAATTCGGCTATCATGGGTATTAAAGAAATTTCATGAATTTGTGATTTTGTGTAATAAGGACTAAATTGTAAAAGTTGTGAAATACTAGGGGTAAAAGTGTAAATGTGCTTAAATATGTGTTTTGGATTAAATTGAATAGATTGATTATTAAATAAGTTAATTTTGAATATATTTAGATCAAGAAAAGTAGAATTCGGATCTAGATCGGGGGAAAACTAAAGTTACCAACTAATCGACTTATTTAGTCGTTTTCACATCTGAGGTAAGTTCGTATGTGATAAATTTTATTATAAATGTATTTTAAATGCTTTGATATTGTATAAGTTGTGAATACGAGACTTCGGATAAGTTCGATAATGACTCGATGGTAATTCGGCATTCAAAATCCTGGTTGAACCTTAGGAATAGTTTAGGAGACTAGTGACATGTCATTAGGGGATACATTGAGTTGGCTTAGGGCTATGAATATCGGCTAATTTGGCTTCGAGCCATGATATCAATACTTTGGATATAAGCTGCCTTGATTTGGCTTCAGGCCATGGTATAGGTACTTAGTATACAAGACCCTTGAGTATCTGACTTTTATTTCGAATGGTTCAACGGGTAAACGAAAGATATGGATAAGTATGAGATTGATGTTAGATGATACAGGTACGTGGATGAATTATATAAGTTTCAAATCGAAAAACTTGTGAAAGAAGTGTATAATCTCATAATTGAGTATTTGAAAGGTTTGTTAGTTAATGTAAGCTACATGTTGGTGTATTCAAATTATTGAATTATATTTGTGTGATTGCATTGAGTTTATTTCATACGAGCTTACTAAGCTATAATGCTTACTTTCTTTATTTTTCCTATGTTTTATAGTGATTTCAAAGCTAGCTCGGATTCAAGGATTGTCGGAGATCGCTTCACACTATCCACCTATCTCTTGGTACCTATGAACTTTGGTATTTTAAGTATATGGCATGTATAGGGACTTTGGTCATTTTGGTTATGACTTGATAATGATTTTGGCCATATGAATTGGCATTGTAAATGTATACGTTTTGGCTCGTATGAATAGCTATGAGTGATGGCTTATTTTGGTCTATTTTAGTATGTTTGAATCATGTATAAATATATATGTTTATGTCTTCTGTAATGAGTTGGTTGATGGTTGTGTGATGATTGATCGTAATAGGTAACATGAGTGTTAAATGGATGATTTATGGATATTGGTTTGTTTGTGAAACTAGGCTAAAAGATGTATATTTGGGAGTGCATAGTTAATTGAATTGTATACGTGAATTAGGTATGAAATTAGATGGCATATTGTGGTATTTTGTGATTTGTATTGATGGGTAATGAAATGGTATGGAATATGCTTGATATGAGGTTGGTTTAATGCCTATTCATGCCTTGTGTTGGTGCCTTTGAATTGTGGTGTAGGTATATGCAATTTGGGTAGCAAAATTGGCTTGGCAAATAGCCTATTTTTGTCCACACGGGCAGAGACACGGGCCTGTGTCTCAGCCGTATGCGACACACGATCGTTACACGGCCATATGTCCCCTGGTGTTGAATTTGAAACTAAGTCAGTATGCTCCACACCGCATCACACACGGGCATGTGACTTGGTCGTGTGGCATAAGTCAGTATATCCTACAGGTTTGGCACGGCCTAGCACATGACCTAGCACACGGCCTGGCACATAGGCGTTTTTGGCTATTTTAGGGCACACGGGCGTGTGTATTGGCTGTGTGACCCAAGTCAGAGAGTTACAGTGGTCGCACACTGGCCGAGACATAGGTGGGCACCAGAATGTGCCCCAATTTTGAATCTCCACACGACCTATGACACGGGCGTGTCTGGTAGCCGTGTGAGACACACGGCCTGGCCACACGGGCATGTGTCTCCTATTTTGAGAAAAATTTTCTAAGTGTTCCAAATGTTTTAAAAGTTATCGGTTTAGTCCCAAACCACTCCCAATGTATGTTTAGGGCCTCGTAGGCTCATATTAGGGACAAAATGATTGAGATTGAATGATGAATGCTTGAATTGAGAAAATGTATGCTAAGTGGATGTTTAATTGTTTTATAAGTCCGTTAACGCTCCATAACCCTATTTTGGAGTTGAATATGTGTTAGGGGTGTTACAAAACATTATTGAATTAATGCAATTACTCTATCTAAACAAAATTAAACTACTATTTTTGATGACAAGATAACAAAACAAGTTGCAAACATGATTAAAATCAAAATAAACAAAAATAAGGGAGAATAAACTCTGATTGATTCGGCAGTCTCGCGGAATCTAATCTAAATGGCTTACTTCAACACCATTAAAAATCAGGTCGTTACAAGGTACCTTGCCTCCGAAGAAGAATGGTAACCAAGATGTTTGCTTCTGAAGATGGTCCAAAAATGGTGTTCTAACTGTTGTGGAAGGTTATAAGCAACATAATAAAGAGATTGGGGCTAGAAAGATAAGAAAAGGAAAAAAGAGTATAGCTTTGAGGGACAACAAAGAGTAAAGAATTTCCTTTGGATTGCTAGCCACAAGAAGCTCTTAATTAATCTAGATTGGTGCAAAAGAGGGATGATGGACAACCCAATTTGTCAAATTTGTGGAGTCGCTTAAAAATCTATCATACACACATTGAGAGACTATAACATAACAGATTTGGTATGTCACAAACTTATACTCGCTTCATGTAGAACCATTTTTTAGTGCTCATCTTACCATCTTGGATCAATGATATTTTGAAGAACTAGGACGAGGAAACCATGGAAGGGATTGTGCAGGGACTATTTTTTAATTTGGCCACTTAGAAAATTTGAGAGCAAAGTAGTACCATGTCGCCTAAAGAATGTAAAAGAATGTAACTCTTGGTCTAATGTAACCATTTCCTATTGTTTAATGCCTGATAAATGTGTGATCAAGCCAAGAGAGAATAAAGAAAAGGAACACCAAAATTGAAAGAAAGATTGGATGGAAAAATACCTTAGAAAGAAAAATTAAACTAAATTCTGATAGAGCATGTCAGACTTTTACTAATAAAGCTACTACAAGGGCCTATTGCGAGATGGTACAGGGTGTTGGATTGCAAGCTTTAGGCATAGTAATGGGATAAGCATTATACTTAAAGCTGAACTATGGGAAGTTTATGAGGATCTAAAGCTTGCATGGGACAAGGGATTTCACAAAGTTATGGTGGAAGTTAATAGCAAAATGGTTTTCAATTTATTGTTAGAAGAAGGAAACATTTTCTTTCTCATTTTCACGCAAGAGCTAGAGATTTATCAATAAATTTTCTCTCGAATTCTTCTTACTTTTCTCCTTAATTTTTTTAGTCAATACTACTAATCTAAGATGGTAAGTGCATCTTCAATTCATTTCTTCATTTCAATTCTTTAAACACATGTTTTCACCATTTTATTCCTTTTTTCTTCTCTTTAACATTAAACACAAGGTTTGTAACACCCTACACTCGATCCAAATGACAATTGAATAATAGTCAAATCATAGCTCAATAAAAAGAGTAGATGGTATCCTATCATTAGCATTGTATAGAATATGAAAATGAAAATGGCCATGGGTCATTTTTCTAAGACAAACAATTTTATCATTATTGGTTTAAGTAATGATCATTTTCATTGCAAGAGATACAATGGTAATGTAACACCCCTTACCCGGGTTCGAAGCCCGAATCGGATACGAAGTATTACCTAATTCTACTTGATTAAACATATCACACCCCTTACCCGGGTTCGAACCCGTAAGGGATGTTACAGGTAATCATAAGATAAAAATAGATTGATCAAGTGAATGGATTTAACCTAAAGAGACCCGGGTAAGGGGTGTTACAGGTAATCATAAGATAAAAATGGATTGATCAAGTGAATGAATTTAACCTAAAGAGATCACAAATATCCTATAAGGGTAAGTCACAAAAGACAAGGTCATTGGACAAAAGCTTGATTTATGTGGCTTTCGTAATGGTATATAATAGAGAGTTCAATCATGGTACTTTTAATGGATTGACTTCATGACTAAATAACTTTGTAATTAGTAAACGAAGAGTTAAAACTTAATAACAAATTATTTTAGCCCTAATTTTATATACCTAATTATATATATCTAGTTATGGCTTAATTACAAATTGCATGATAAGAAGTGTGAATGAATGGAAAAACCAATAAGAAATAGATTGAATGTATTATTATTCATAGTAAATATATTTTCTCAAGAAGACAAGAGATAACTTAAAACTAATTTAATTTCTCTAGATTATTATTTAACTAGATGAATAAATTAAATAATTGAGCCCAAAGTGAAAATTAAATTATGTACTCATCGTAATTTATTTCATTTGGATAAGTAAATAGGTTTGCATATAAGTTATAATACGATAAAGTCGTCATGATCTTAACAGAATCGAAATTGGATTGTGTAAATTAATTGATTAGAATTAACTAATTAATTTGAAGGAATATTTAATTATTTTTAATTAAATATTTAGTCATGATTTTTATTTAAATCAAGAGAGATGACCTCGAAACTTGAAACCCAATGAAATTGTGCACTAGTACTAGGATATTTTCATTTAAGTTTTGTTCTCGAAAAGCGAGTTTCGATATTTCGACGATGTCATCTCTACTTCCACCGCCAATATCGAACAAGTCTCTGGGGTGTTTGAAGTACAACGTACCAACCCTCATCGCTTGGATCTTCTGAGTAAAAACTTGTTTCACTGAGAAGAAACACATACGGCTCGTCTATTAGTTGTTCTCCTGTGAATCAATCGAGAGAAATTCACCATTGTAAAACCATATTGATCTTTTTTAATTTCGCGACGTATTCACATCACCCATTCACCTCAAACAAGACAACTTTCCATTTGCCGTAATAATCCAACTCAATGATGTCATTAATAAGTCCGTAATACTCAGATTCCCCGATGTGATTATCGTCCCTAGCACTAGAATAACTCGTAATTGAAGAATTAACAACAATTCCACAATTTTGGGTTCTCTCTCAACCTCTCGCAATACCTTGTATGAAATCAGATCCGTTGATGAGGAATGCACTATATCTTTTCACTATTCGGTTTGGACCTTGTGAAAGCCATTTAACTTCGCATTAACTTCATTCCGACTCCAAACCTATTGAATCGAAAGTAAATCGAGTAATTATAAATGTTATTAGAAAACATTATTACTTTCAATGAAAACTTAAATTGCATACCATTTGGCTTAACCATTCATGGAATGATTCGTGAACATCTTATTAATTTCTCGTCGATGTAACCTTCGGACCGTGAACGAGCTCTCAATACTTGTTTGTACTCACTATGTTAAAAATGGTTACTTTGTTAAAAGATAAACAAATTATAATTGATGAGTATTTATCAAATTCTAGAACTTACTTCCTAAATGGTTCCATTGAATCGTGATGAAAAGAACGATCGATGTGCTTGGACCCATGATCCGTCTGCCTAATTTCGCAATTTTGACTTTGCCGACGGTTTCAAACTTTGAAATAAATAAGTTCCGCCAAGTTATGATCTCATAGCCAAAGATTTCTACTTGGTCTGTTCATTCTTGTTTCAACATCTTCCAAATACCTTGAATGAATGTCATACATTCTTACGCCAAGTAGCCTTCAATTGATCCTTCCGGATAACGTTTATTGCGACAATAAGACTTCAATTTGGAGAAGAATCTAAACACTAATAGAACATTATCAAAAGTTGGAACTAAAGGCATTTAGGTGAATGAAGGAATAATTTACAAATAAATTAATACCTTTCAATGGGATACATCCATCGAGAACACGGTCCACTCAAGTATCGCTTCACGCGAGATGAATTAACAAGTGCACCATAATTGTGAAGAAGGAAGGCGGGAAGATCTTCTCCAGATTGCATAAAGTCAAGACGGCCGATCTTGTAGTGTCTCAAGTTCTTGAACGTCCAAAACTTTGCCACAAATGCCTTTCATTATGTTGACGGTTCAATTACACAAGACGCCACCTTTTTGACATACAACACCGCATAGCAACCGGCAAGAAGTCTTGCATCAAGATGTGATAGTCATGCGATTTTAAGCCATATAGTCTTCGATCTTTAAGACTAACACATTGAGATATATTTGATGCATATGCATCCGGACCTTTATATCCTTCAACACCGCATGAACACTTCTTTTTCGTCTTCGACATTGAATAAATAGCAGCGCTAACCGATATTTCATATTCTAAGTGCTTGAGGATGAAGCTCACGCCAATTCCTATGTGAACTAAATCAAGTCGACTTTGAAGATTGTCTTTGATTTTCCATCGACATTCAAAATAGTCCCAATAATGTTCTCAGACATTTTCTCAATGTGCATGACATCAAGATTATGGCGTAATATCATGCTCCCAATAAGGCAACTCAAAAATACTTCTTTTTTCCACAACTCGCCTCATTAGGATCATCCTCTTCGTCGATTCATCATCGATTCATCCCTTTCTCTGCAGCTTTTTTCGACTTGGCGGTTGATTCATCTTCCCATAAATAAAATTTATATCTTTCAACATGAATAATATTTTGGATCCACCACGAAACTCTTCAAGACTCACAAACCGAGCACTCGATATCTAAATCTATGATTTTCTCGTAACCACCGACGATGCCCCATATAAGAGAACTTCTTCCCATTATATAACCATTTCGAACATGTCTCACAAGCAGACAACAAGGACAAGCATAACGTCCCTAGTACTCCAACCGGATAAATTTGCATGTCGGAAGTCATTAATAGTCCACATCAAAGGCGCACGAAGTTAAAGTTCTCTTTTCTCATTGCATCGTATGTCTCAACACCAACCCATAGTTGTTTTAACTCTTCAATAAGTGGCTGCAAATATATGTCAATATCATTCTCGGCCCTTTCTCCGTGTATAATCATAGATAAGATAAAAGATGACCTTTCATGCAAACCCATGGAGGTAAATTGTAAGAAAAGGCACCACCGACCAAGTACTATATGTTGTGCTCATGAGTTTGTAAGGGTTAAATCCATTAATTATATATATCTAGTTATGGCTTAATTACAAATTGCATGATAAGAAGTGTGAATGAATGGAAAAACCAATAAGAAATAGGTTGAATGTATTATTATTCATAGTAAATATATTTTCTCAAGAAGACAAGAGATAACTTAAAACTAATTTAATTTCTTTAGATTATTATTTAACTAGATGAATAAATTAAATAATTGAGCCCAAAGTGAAAATTAAATTATGTACTCATCGTAATTTTATTTCATTTGGATAAGTAAATAGGTTTGCAAATAAGTTATAATACGATAAAGTCGTCATGATCTTAACAGAATGAAATTGGATTGTGTAAATTAATTGATTACAATTAACTAATTAATTTGAAGGAATGTTTAATTATTTTTAATTAAATATTTAGTCATGACTTTTTATTTAAATCAAGAGAGATGACCTCGGAAACTTGAACCGATCTTGGACCGACCCAACTTAGCCCAAATGGTCATTATTTAAGTAATTGTGAGTTCAAGAATAACAGAAAAGATCAATTGGTTGGAAGCTTAAAGTATTTAAACTTTAATTCAGTTTGATCAAAGTGGTCATGCACTTTCCTAAAAGCCTTTTGCGATACAAATTTGATCATATTGATAACTTTAATATCACAACAAAAACTCATTTTAGACCAATTTTAAACTTTCGATCTACCAACTTTAGTATATTTTCTAAGCAATTTTCTAACAACGATGATTATTAAAAAAAAAAAAAGGGGGGTTTTGGTACAGTAACAATAGGGTTTTTGAAAGGACACACTATAAGATGTGCATATTTGGGTATTTATATCGAGATTCCTTGGTACTCTTTAAGTTGTTGATTGCATGAGAGCGCTGGAAAGCCAAGTCATTTCTTCCATGTGCTTGCCTGAGGATGTTGTTGTCTTTCAAGCAAAACTATTCCTCCAACCCATTTGTTCGTCCTATTTCTTGACCTATGACAGATACTATGGTTGACGATTACTTATTGCCTATAAATCATGCACCTATTGGATATTTGTGAGGCTTTGCCTTCTTGGGCTTGCTAATTTCTTTGGATTTCAAGTTTTTTCTCTTCGGCTTAAGACTTTTTCTCTTGGACTTGCTAATTTCTTTAGATCTGAAGCTTATTGTCTTTTGCCCGAGACTTAAAGTCTCCCAAAATTAATTATGAAAAATTAAAATAAAATATTATTAATATATTTTGAACAACAAAATGAAGGCCTTTTTGCCACAAAACCATATTAACTTTGAAAAATCTTGCCATAATTTTATTTTTTTAAATGGTGAAAAGTGAAATTTTAAAGGAGAAATATAGGTAAATGTATCTAGCTAATCCCTCTATTATAGGGATAAGATCAAATTAATCATTTTACTAGTAAAAGGTAAATTCAATTCATGTATTATTAAAAAAATCAAAGAAGTCCAAAATTCAAAAGATTTAACATTTATTGTTTAAAAATAATATTTATTGTTCAACAAAATTATATTTTGAAAGCTTTTTATTATTCTGCTATAAAATATTTTGTTTGAGTCGAACTATAAATGAAAAATAATAATTTTCATGTCATTTTTCAAGCTATAAGGGTATGCTTGGTTGGATGGAAAAGTGGAAGGATGAGAGGAGAGAATCAGGGGCGAAGCCTTGAAGAATTTTTAGGGGGTGGATAAAATTTTAATTTTTTATAGTTTATAGTTTTATAATTTATAAAGGATTAAATCAAATTTTTATAATTTTAGGGGGGGCCAAAGTGTAATTTTACCTTTACTAATTTAAAATTTTAAAAATTCTAAGGCCAAAATTATAATTTTATATTTTAGGGGCGGGGCCCATGCCAACCCCCCTTAGCTACGCCCCTGGAGAGAATGGAAAAGCGGAAGGAAAATATTTTTGGATTATGCTTGGTTAGAAAGAAAAGTGAGAGGGAAAGAAAATAAGAGGGATGATCATTTTAGATCCTAATGCATAAAAATCAGTACTTCCAAATTGGAAAGATAAGATGAGAGAAAATAAGAGAGATGTATATATTAGTTCAAAATTATGCATTTTTCAAATATTTTATTTTCTTTCCTTCTATTTTTTAACTCTTTCAAGCAATTCATTTTTTTCATCTTTCCATCTCTCCTACCACGCACATCTATGGAAAGAAAATTTATGTTTTTCATCCTTCTAGTTTTCTAACCCTTCATTTTTTTTCATCTTTTCAATTTTATTTCCACTCTATCAAGTAAAGCCTAAATGTTGACTTTGTTTCAATTTACCCTAATTTGATTTTTTTTATATAGTAAAAGGATTAAATTGATGTGTTTAATAGTAAAGGGACTAGTTTGATCCAATCCCTATAATCAGGAGTGGATCTAGGGGGTTGGTAGGGGCCTCAACCCCCCTAAAATGAAATTTTTTTTCATTTAGGCCCTTTATAATTTATAATTTTAGATTAGCAATGGTAAAATTTCACTTTAACCCCTCAAAAAATAATAAAATTTTGATTTAATCCTCTAAAAATTATAAAGGTATATGCTAATAAAATAGCAAAATTACATTTTTACTATTATAAATATATATATATATATATATAATTTAATTTCAACCCCTCCAAAAAAAAATTCTGACTTCGCTCTTATCCCCTAGGTCGTATTTATGGATCCTATAATAGAGGGAATTTTAAAAATATGAGACTGAAAATTAAAAGGATTAATTATATCTAGCTAGGGCAAACTGCCCTCTCATAATAAAGACAATTCAATACAAGCCATAAACTTGATGAATACGATCCTTAATAAATATGATATATATATATATATCAGATATATATATATATCAAAATTAATCAGCCAAAAAATCCTGCAAACTGAAGTGGCCCATATATTCTAGATAATGTCGGATTCTTTAATAATGCATGAGAATAGAATTCGATTGTACATTTTAAATATAAATATATCTAAATAATAATATAATAATATATATACTCCACGAATAGTAATCATATCACTTTATATATTTTATAAGATAATGAGAAAATATTAGTGAAAAATAAGGGGATTATGAGGTTGTCTCAGACAGATTATGTCTTTAATTTCGCATGCATGCTTGATTTATTAGTAATAAAGCAAAGTTTAAAGTAGCTTACATATTTTCTATGGATGATGTTTAAGAAAATAAGACACCAACTTATTTAGTTTCTAATGCAATCTTATTTTATTAGCTTGGGTTTTCACTTACATTGTTTAAAAATTAAACTAGTTTTATATATTTTCGTAATTATTTACATTATTAATATTTGTAACGATCCAATCTTGAATTTATTAATGTAATTGTACTTGTCATGCATGTAAATTTTTGAACTGATCTGATATTTTTATCATATCAATCTAAAATACTCTATATATTTATCAGATTTGGCATGCATGATTTACATGAACAGACCATGAAATATAACGATTGAATCGTTAAAATATTAATCATATAAATAGATGCAAAAGTATGTAAAACCATTTTAATTTTTACACTGCGTAAGTGGATCCCTTACACTGTTTTTACACGCTTCTATAACTTTTTATACGATTAATATTTTAACAATCCAATCGTTGAATTTTGCAATATATTTGTACTTGTCATGCATGTAATTTTTTGAATCGATTGGATATCTCTATCATATCAAACTATAAAATATTGTTTACATTAATATATATTTAATGATTGAATGTTTTTACATAAATGAATATCTGAAAATTTTTAATTTATGTCAAACTTGATATGTATTATCCACAAAATATGTTGGACTATTCCAAAAGAAAATTAAAGCCACCTTTTAAAATTTTATAATGTATAAATAGGATGGATTAAAAAGTAATATATTTTAAAATATTTATACTACTACTTTATATTTTTCATACATTAGAGGATCTCAAACTCATACACCCAAACATGCACCCATCTATCTTACCATATAGGCACAATTTGCAAAGCAATCCCATGAGCTTTGAGATATGGTGAACACCTTTGACCAATAAAATTTGAGATAATAGATGCGATAGTTAACAATTATTTTAATAAATTTAAATGTATTAATTAAACGTAATAAATTATCTAATATGAATATAGTAAAAGGACACTTAAGATATTAGTTAACAAAATACACAATTATTAAAGTTATTGATTAAGTTAGCGTCACAAATTAACCGAGACACCAACTTAAATTGAAAAATTTTAAAAAAAAAAATACAAATGAAAAATATGGATTAATAACCTTATAAGAGAAATTTAATATTTATAAAAAATAAACTAAAATTCACTCTTCAACTTTTTCTCTCTAATTTTTAATTATTTATTTACAATTTTATTTTTATCAATAATCATTATTTTTAAAAAATCATAAATTAAAAAAAAAAGTTATCTTGGTGTGCAAAGAACTAGTATTTATAATTCACATTTCTCATCTACTTTTTTTTTTCTCTTCTTTAATTGCCCCCCAACTAAATTAACTTGATTAATTATTTCTAAGCTATTTTTTCCTTCTTGCTAAATATCATTTCATTAGTCTAACATTCTCCCCGTTTTCCCTTTGACTTTGATACTGATCATGACTGCTGAAAACCTAAAGAGCATGTCTGAAGGTAGTAAAACATTTTGGTGTTATTGGTTTTGTAAGAACATCAGCCACTTGAGCTGCTGACGAAACAAAGTTTACTTGAAGAGAGCCATCAAGAACTTTCTCTCGAACGAAATGTCGGTCTATCTCGACATGTTTGATACGTGCATGATGAGTAGGGTTTGCAGCCATTGATACTGTGGAGGTATTATCACACCATACTACTGGTGCCTGACCCTGCACCACACCGACTTCATCTAGTAATCACGTGAACCCATAACACCGATATACGGTCATTAAACTCCGATATTCAGCTTCAGCTGAAGAACGTGACACAACGGCTTGCTTCTTAGAACTCCAAGCAACAGGGTTAGTGCCTAAGTAAACCACATAGCCTGTAGTCGACCTTCTGTCCTCAACTGAAGAGGCCCAATCAGCATCGGAGTAGCATACTAGATTAAATGATCCTCTAGAAAAACACAAACCATGATCCAATGTCCCAACAAGATATCGCAACACTCTTTTAATTGCTTTCCAATGATTCTCGGTAGGTGAGTTCATGAATTAACTGAGCTTGTTAACACTGAAAACTAAGTCAGGTCTTATTATGCATAGGTATTGAAGCATGCCAACAACACTTCAATATAATTGACCATCAGCAAGAATCGGACTATCATCCGATGGAGCAAGCTTGGGTGAGCCAACCATGGGTGTGGGAGTAGATGCAGCACCCGACATCCCAGTTTTGTGAAGATGTTCTTGGACATACCTCTTCTGATTAAGAACAATACCATGAGCTGAATGCTGAACTTTAATGCCCAAGAAAAAATAGAGTTGCCCCAAATCTTTAAGCGTAAACCTACTATGAAGTTGTGTCACTACATCATCAACATCCTTGTCAGAGCTTCCAGTGAGTATAATGTCATCCACGTATACCATGAGAAACATGCTGGAATTTGATGTATTTTTAATAAACAATGAAGAGTCAGCTTTTGAGGCAGAGAAGCCAAGTGTGTCAACCAAAAAACGTCTGAGAGTTTGAAACCATGCTCGAGGTGCTTGAAGAAGCTCGTAGAGAGCTTTATTGAGCTTGCAAACCAATCTTGAACTTGTCTGACTCTCCATCTCAAATCTAGGAGGCTGCTCCATATATATGTCTTCCGTCAACTCGCCATTCAGAAAAGCATTGTTGACATCAAGTTGTCTCAAATTCCATCATCGCATGACAGCTATAGCAAGAATAACGCGTATAGTGACTGCGCGAACTACCGGACTGAAGGTGTCCCAAAAATCAAGACCAGCATGCTGGGAGAATCCCTTAGCTACTAGTCAAGCTTTGTACCTGTCGATGGAGCCATCAGCTTTCTTCTTCACTTTGAATAACCACTTACACCCTATTGCTTGATGATTGGTAGGAAGAGAACACAAGTGCCATGTATGGTTGAGAGCAAGTGCTTGCAATTCACACTGGACTGCAGTTCGCCAACACTCATGGTGCATTGCTTCATGAATTGTGACCGGAACATCAGTAGGAGGATGAGGGATTGAGCTCATATATTCCTTAGTTTGAAAACCCCCGCATTGCTTCTCGTAACCATGGGATGGGCATTAATGAGAGATAAAGATTGTGAGTAAGGTTGAATAGGTGGGGTGGGACAATGAGGGCTGGAAACAGAATTACTAGGTGAAAGGCTTAGTGGGGTAGGTAGATTAGGATGATTGACCGGAGATAAAGATTGGACTAGGTAGTTGGTAGTAGTGTCAGATGATAGGATAGATGGAGGTGGGGTGGACAAGACAAGGAGTTTGCTGCTAGACTTTGTTGTTGGTAAGAAAGGTTTGACTTGGGGGCTCTTATTTTTAAATGAAAAACTATCCTCATTGAAAGTGACATGTCGAGAGACATATAATCTCCCAGTAGAGGTGAGACATTTATACCCTTTGTGGAGAGGAGAGTAACCCAAGAAGGTACAAGGAGTGGAACAAAATTGAAGTTTGTGCCTATTGTAGGGTCTAAGATTAGGAAAACATAAGCACCCAAAGACTCTAAGGGAATGATAGTGAGGTTTAAGCTTGAAGAGTTTTTTATAAGGTGAAATATTACCAAGAGATGAAGAATGTAGTCGGTTAACAAGGTAGACGGCACTGGTAAATGCATCAGACCAAAAACTTAAAGGCATTGAAGCATGAGCTAGCATGGATAGACCAACTTCAACTATATGCTGTGTTTTCGTTCAACAATCCCATTTTGAGCAGAAGTGTATGGACATGTAAGATGTTGCGTAATTCCTTGTTGAGATAAGTATGATTTTAGCACCTAAACTCACCCCCTCCATCTGTTTGCAGGGTTTTAAGTTTTGCACCAAGCAATCACTCTGCTTGTTTATGAAACTAAACAAAAATACTGCACACATCTGACTTTTGTCGCATAAAATATACCCATGTATACCTCGTATAAGCATCTGTAAAAGCCACATAAAATCGAGAACCATTTGAAGAAACTGGTGCTAGTCCCCATACATCAGCCATGACTAATTGAAGAGGAGCAAAGTACTTAGTTATGGACTGAATAAAAGGTTGATTATGTTCTTTGTCAAGATGATAGGCAACACAATTAAGAGGACCTTTTTTTTATCACATGCTATGTTACAGTGAAGCAGAGCTTTTGTGAGAACATCTTTACATGGATGTCCTAGACGAGAATGCCATACATGTAAGAAAACAGAAGAGTTAGCTGAAAAGCAGTGTGCCAACTTTGATGACTTAACCAAACCACTCCTGGATGCATCTGGAAGATGTAGTTTGTAAAGTCCATGGTGTACGTATCCACGCAAAAGGACCTCCTTGGTTTGAAGATCACGCACTTGGCACTGTGTAGGAAGAAACTCAAATATCACTTGATTATCTTTTGCAAACTTGGACACTGATAACAGATTTTTAGCTATACAAGGTATATACAACAGTGAGCGCATATACGATGGTCGAGTTCTAGTGAGTAAAGAAGACTGACCAGTAGCCAACACAAGTAGGGCAGCACCATTAGCAACAATTACTTTACCTGGACCATTGGTCGAGGAACTGGTAGTCATGGAGTCAACCGATTTTGTCAAATGATGAGTGGCACTTGAATCGGGATACCAGGCATTATCTAAAATTGTCTATGGGGTAGCAAAATAGACTTGAGGTTGAGCAGCTTTGGGAGTTGAAGTACTAACATGTGATGGCGAAGTAGCAGCAAATGGATTAGACCAAGAGGGGACTGAACCAGGTTGAAAATACCATCCTGTTTGAGGGTTAGGAGTAGACGATGGATATAGAGGCATGGTAGATGACATCCACGTTGGTGCAGCAGTCCCTGGTCCAACCATGCAAACATTTGCCTGGGCAGTGGGGGGTCTATATCCAGTGCTTTTATAATTGGTGTCAAACAAGATGACCCATTTTTCCACAGAGCTGACATTGAATGCGAGCCCCGGATGATCTACCACGGCCACGACCTCGAGTTGAAGAAGGGCGATAGGTAGGAGTTTCAGAATAGCTTGTATCCTTGTCAGAGGAATGAGTTACTGCATTGGCCGAGCTAGTTACCTCAAAAATAGAGACTTGTTGACGAGCTTCAGCATCAATCAGCATAGTTGAAACTCCTTGAATAGTGTAAGGAATTTGACTAGCTATGATGATCGTTACAACCGATTCATACCCAGGTGGTAGACCATTTAGAATAGTTGTCACGTGCTCATGTTGGCTTATAACTTCTCCACAACTGGCAAGGTTATCACAAAAGCCTTTAATCTTCATCAAGAAATCTTTCATGGACAGATCTCCCTTACGTTGAGAGTGCAGCGCACGTCGATAGAACATTAACTGAGAGGTGGTTTTGCTGCCATACAAGGTGGTGATCGCATTCCAGATCTGAGCGCTTGTATCCAACCCTATGAGATGAGGAAGGACAGTGGGGCTTATAGAAGATAGAATCCACGATGCCAATGCACTATCTTGCTGTTCAAAACGGCTGAAATCTGGATTTTCTTGAAGAGCACCATCTCTACCTAGAAGGAACTGTGGTGGGGGAACAGTACAAAAATCCAAGAAAGAC
The DNA here is from genome assembly GCA_025506655.1 of Gossypium rotundifolium. Lineage (NCBI taxonomy): Eukaryota > Viridiplantae > Streptophyta > Magnoliopsida > Malvales > Malvaceae > Gossypium > Gossypium rotundifolium. Next base: position 12,100,159 of record CP106730.1, on the reverse strand, counting down.
TAAAGCTTATATGTTTTGATTGCAAGAAGAACCTGTTGCCGCCATAAGAGATAATTAGTATCATCAAGGAACACACTAATCTTCTTGGTGGAAAGAAACCTACTGTCGACACTATCAGCAACATTGGACTCCATTTTTGGTGTAGCGAAATGAACAGAAGGACTAGAGGAGAGCTCCATAAAACCCTACGAGAGGTACCAGGATGAAGAAGATAGCTGATACCATGTTAAAGTATTATAACAAAGAAGTGAATACTGAAAATGATAATTTTCTTTTTTTATTTAGAAGAATGGCTGAGTAATGCATTTATACATACAGTAAGCCAACAGTTATCAGTAACATTCTTAGATAACTGACTAACAACCCTAACTGACTTATCAGCTAACTAACTGACTTTACTCATTAGTCTAACAATTGGCACCGTGCTATTCTCTTTTCTTTTTTTGGCTATATGAGAATATCCCCTATTTAATTGCAAATTTTCATATATATATATATATATATATACACACCAACATTTTTTATTTTTTTCACTTTTTACCTCCTTGATTTTCTAGAGTTAGATTGATGAATGAATATTATTGGATTAAAATATTTTGTGTATATATATTGTTATATAACTATTTTTTTATTTTATATTCAAATTTATTAATAATAGTTGGACTATACTAGAGGTGTGCATGGGCCAGGCGGCCCGGCCCGGCCCGAAGGCCTGCTCGAAATGTGGAAGGGTTTGGGCAAAAATATAGGCCCAAAAAATGGGCTTGGGCAAAAAACGAGGCCGTTTAGAAAGCAGGTCAGACCTCGAGTATATTTTTTGCGCTCGGCCTGACCAAATATTTTTATTTGTTATATTTTAATTGTATTTGATTTATTTTTAAATTTTTTATTTGTATTTGATTTATTATATTTTTAAATGTATTTGATTTATTATATTTTTATTTATTTTTTATTTTAATATTAATTTTATTTTTAAATTGTATTGAATTTATTATATTTTATTTTAATAAAATAAAAAATTTATACTAGTCGGGCCAGGCTTGGGCATGGCTCGGCCTACCAATTTTAAAGCGGGCGGGCTCGGACAAATTTTTAGGCCCATATTTGGTCGGGTCAAGCTCGGGCCTATCAATCGGGCCAAAAAAATGTTTTGGGCCCGGCCCGGCCCATGCACACCTCTAGACTATACTAAATATAATTAATTTTATTTTTTTCTATTACATTAGAAGAATACAAAAAAAATATCTTATACATTGATAATGAATTTTTTTATATTTTATATCTAGATTTTAGAAAAAGAAAACTAATTAGTGGTAAAGGGTTCTTTTTTTTTCCTTTAGTTTCTTCTTTTTGCGTGAAAGGTTTAGAATTAAGCTTAATTACTCCAAAGATTTATCACTTAACACTCTAAGTTAGGGGTAAAGGTGGTTATGAATGGAGCTAGATTAGACTTAGATTCATTATATTCATGTAAAATATCATCATTATAAATATTTCTCCAAGCTCAATTGAATCTATTTTACTTCTTTTAAATTGATATCTATGCTTGGATTTGAACAACTCGATCAGTCAGGCAAAATAAATAAAAAATAAAGAGTAGGTACACTAGTCTCCTAATGGGGAAGGAAATAAATATGTTGATTTTCATGTAGTGTAGTAGAAAGGAAAATGGAGAACAAGGAAAAAGACACTTGGGTAAAGCTTTATTTATATAGATAAAGCTTGAGCTCATCTATACCATATATATATATATATATATATATATATATAATTTTAGAAATTAAAGTTAATTCATTACATATTAATGGAAGCTAAAACTATTTGAAGAAATTTATTTATTTTAGCATGGAATATCTTTATTTACAATTATTTTATATCCTCAAAACCTCTTTTATATATATTATTTTTTTTTTTTAAAAAGTAAGAAGATAATAAAAATAACAATCAATAATTAATAATCTTTGACTCTAAGAAAAGACCATTAATTTTGTTTATTATATTGTCTATGGCTCTATGCTTAGTGCTTACACCAATCTGCATTACTCTAAAATTATCCACTAGTGTCAAAAAGTGTACTTTTGTAATTTAAAGGGGAGAAATGTATTGAAAATTTTAGTGGGATTTTTAAAATTAAGTAAAGAATATAATTATATTATATTTGATAAAATTAATCTTTTTTAAAAATTATTTATTTTTAAATTTAATCTTATTAATTTTAATATTTTATTTTGTATATTTTTATAAAAATTAAATATAATAGTTTGGATATCTCATTCTTTTAACAAAAAGAGATAATTTAATTTTAAAATAAAATCAATTTAACATTTTCAACATTAAATGATACATGTCTATTTAACAACGATAAATTATTTTATGGACCCTTCCAACCACATTATCCATAGTCTCTTCCTAATTATTTAATGTCATTTCAGCAATTTTTTTCATATCATTAACACATAATTTTGGTAATTTTTTTACCCTGAATCTCGAATCTTGAACTCAAAAGTTTGAACGTTGAACCCAAACCCAAACCCGAGGTTCAAGGTTCAATTTTAGAATTCAAGGTTTAAGTTTGGATTTGGATTTGGGATTCGAGGTTATTTGAGGTTTGAGTTTAGTGTTTTGAGTGTGGGGTTTAAGGTTCAAAATTTGAGTTTAGGGTTTGAGGTTCAATATTCAAGATTCAGAGTTTAGAGTTCATGGTTCATGGTTCGAGGTTCAAGATAAAAAAAATTCCAAAATTATGTATCAATGACATGAAAAAATTTGCTGAAATGATATTAAATAATTGAAATGGACCATAAATGATATGGTAGAAATAGTACATAAAATAATTTCCCAACTAACTACTTATATTATTTAAATTTTTAAAAATATTTAATAAAATTACCAAATACATTTAAGAAAATATCATTTCATTGAAAAAAGTTTCAATAATTTATTAAACATCCCCAATATTTAAGAAACATTATAAGGCTTGGGGATCTGGGTTGGTCTAGTTTGGAGTGAGTTCACAATAGGCTAAACCCATGGCTGAGACCAGTTTGGTCCCATAACTAAGTTAGGGTAGAAGGCTAGGCTTAGCCCATATAACCTACTTGGTTGGACTTCATTTTCATGAAAGTTTTACCATTACAACATCCATACTTTTCCTCTTTAATTGGATTTTATTTAGGTAAAAACTAAATTAGAAATGAAATTCCTTAATTAAATTGAATGTGATAAATAAATTTATGCTTTTTTATACAATACTTACTTCAACACATTGTTGTACGTAGAACAGATTGTGGCACCAAGGGATTTCTATGAAACCTCAAAAATGAGGCTTCCGGAAAGAATTTTTATCCATATATTAATTAGTTGTGTATTAGTGGACGATATATATATGGGTCCGCGGTGTATTTCCATTCGAAATCAAGATATTGGATCAATTCAGAGCCTTTCTAACACAACCAATGTCTATTCGAACTCCCTTTACTTGTAAGAGTACATCTTGGATTTGTCGATTATGTTATGGTTAGAGTCCCACTCATGGTGACCTGTTTGAATTAATATACTATCTATAATTTCTCTCGAACACTTATCATTAGAGAAAAATTACACTTAAACACGTTCGAACTCATCTTTTCTTTATTGTTACAATAACAATAGTATTAATCGAAATAAATCGATGAAATAAATCCAGTTGATGTCTAGGACCTAACTCATCACTTTGACAAGAATTCAAAACTAAACCATCAAATACCACAATACAAAATTTTGATGTACACAAATTAATCGGTCATTAGCTCAATTAGAGAAATGATAATAAAAATCTAATTATATATATAAATTAAGTAAAAATGTTTACTCTTTTATATTTTTAATTAAAATTTATAAATAAACTTATTTAAAATATTAACTATACTTTTAATCATCAAAATATCTTTTGTCAATTTAGTCTTTATTTCTTTTTTTTTAGCTAAATTTGATCTTTAATCTTTTAAAAAAAGTCAAATCATTTTTTTAATGAAAATGTTGACTAAAATATTATTTTTTAAAACAATGATGGCATGGCAACCCATGTGATAGTCTACTAGTATTTCATGCTAACATAACATTATTTGTTTTATGTGTCACACCAACAAATAATTTCAAATTTATAAAAACATTCAAAATAAAATAAAAAGTCCACAAAAATTCAAAAAAAATACACATGGAGTGTCATACGGGCTATCATGTTTAAAAATTTAATGTTTAAGCCAATATTTTAATAAGAAAATAACAATTCGAGTCTTTTTAAAAGATTGATGATCAAATAAGACTATTTTTAAAAGATGGAGGTGACATTTAGCTAAAGCAATTAATAATGATCAAATTAACAAAAAAAATATAAACACTAAAGTTAAATTTATTATTATACTATTATAAAATATGAAAATATTAAAAAAGAATATTCATGTATAAAAAATTTAAAATAAATATACACAAAGAGACAGGCAATTATCAATGGACCATTGAATCAAATAATGCTAACAAACAAAATTCAGCCAAAATTAGGAATATGAGAGTCTTGTCTGTGATTGATAAAACATGGGATTTGGTTGGTTTCACTTCTAATCTTTTACGATGAGATATGGTTTTATTATAATAATACTAACCTCATGGTTTTCACATTACAAAGCCTCTCTCTCCACTTCTATTTGGGAATCATCATTGTCATAATTGGTGAACATTACAAAGTGTGACGAACCCTCAATCATTTTCTTTTTTCTTTTTACTAAACTCACTGATTTTCAGCCATTAATGATGAGGTTTTTGGACTTTGGGTGTTGATACTTGATAGGTAGTCAGTGAGTTTAGGATTTCATTATTTGTATTTTTTAAGTTTATTAAAGAATAAATGTTGATTATAATTTATGGTTTTTTTTTATCTACGACAAATAATGTTAAAAACGAGAAGAAATTTATAGTTTTTAACAATAAGATTAATTTACTCATTTATTTATGCATAAAGATTAATTTATTTATTTTTTTAAAAAGGGGAAAATGCAGTTATTTTATTTAAAAAATTGAGTTAAAAGGGTTGACAGATAGGGCCCACATCAGTGATCTTTGCCAACTTGAGAGGAAAGAAAATTCCATTAATCCTTTTCATATTGGCCAAAAAGAAAACAAAATGATATAAACAGGGACCTGAATGGGGGAAACATTGATGGGGTTAAACTGAAGCTGTATCAGACAATATAACTAGCAGTAGTCAACATTTGTAGACCATAATACATCACCAGGTTTTTTGAAACACTGTTCAAAGTCTTTCAAAGAGGACCCTCTCAAAGAATCTATACACAATACTGCATTGAATTGTTTGAGATGGCAACATATACGTGGTGTTTATCATGTATGCATGTATGCATGTATGATGAAATGCAAGGCAACCATATATGAAAATGTTTGACAGTGATGCATCATCATCATTCATCACTGCCAAATCTGAATCAAATATATGACCCCACCCCACTGTTTTTCCATGAGGGGTTGATTTTTCTTTTTCATTTCAGATTCAGACTCAGAGAACTGAAAAACCCCTCCAGGCCTTTGATTGATGGCTTTTTTATCTTTTTTTTCTTAAAGGGCTGAACTTAACAATATTTCTTAGCGGGACTTAAATTTTCATTTGGTTCAAGTTAGGCCTTAAATTTAGTAATTATTCTCACATTGAGACATAAATTAGGCAAATGTTCCCACATTAAGGATTGATTTTTTTGTCCAAATTAGTCATTGAACTTGACAATTATTTTTATATTGGAGCCTGAACTTGACAGTTATTCTCATATTAAAACTTGAACTATAGGGTTTTCAAGAGTTAACTTAGACAAAAAAAATTCAAACCCTAATATAAGAATAATTGCTAAGTTTAAAACTTAATTTGGATAAAAAATTCAAATCTTAATATAAAATAATTATCAAATTCAATACTTAACTTGAATCAAATAAAAATTTAAATAAAATATAAAAAATTATCAAATTGAAACTTGATAGTGATTTAATTTTTTTTTTACCCTACAATCTCAATATTTATGAACGGTGAAAGTTAGCCCTTGAATTTACTTGGTTTTATTTTTTATTTTTCAACTTTGTGACAGATGCAAGTACAGAAAATGGACCTTTTAGTGAATCTAGAATCATTCAGATGGTAGAAGCTTACACTTGCCTTATTTTGCATTTTTCAAGAAATATGGAGATGGTGACTTTTGAAAAACAAAACCAAAAAGAAAAAAACACTCAAGAATTCAAGTAGGGTACCCTACATTTACTGGTGCATGCACTCAAAAACTTGCTCATAGTTGCAGCCTAGACTTCAACTTTACACCAAATATGTTTTTTTTTGCTTTAACAATGATTTCATTCCATGAATATGTTTGTCCTTTTCTAGTGTTAAATCACTATTTAGTATTTAAGTTGTCAATTATTTTCATATCTATATTTCACAGTTATTTTCACATTGATACTTGAACATAATTTTGTTTAAGTTAGTCTTTAAACTTGGTAATTGTGTTCATATTGATGTTAGTAAAAGTATCATAGAGACTTCTATACTAGAAATAAGATTACATTTAGTCTCCTCTTCTCAAAAAAAAGGACTAATTAGTTCTTATAGGTTAGATCAAAGAGCAAATCGATTACTCTATTAAAAAACTCCATCCAATTCTACTGCTAAAAACCGGTTTCTGTACGTTAACATGATGTACATATGGCTCATCATGTGTAACTATCTCGATATTCCGTCAGCTATGCCAATTTTAATAGTACAATTGGATGAAATTTTAACGGAAAGGATTAATTTTCTCTTTGATCTAAAGTATAGGGACTAATTTACCTATTTTTTAAGTAGAAGAGACAAAATGTAATCTACCTCCTAATACAGAGACCTCCATGGTAGTTTTACCCAGGTTCAAACTTTAGATTTTTCAAAGAAATATCAAAAGCTAACTGTGGACAAAAAAGAATTTAAACCCCAATATAAGAATAATTGCCAAATTAGACTCGATACAAGAACAATTATCAAATTTAAGAAAAGAAATTGACACCCCAATATAAAAATAATTACCAAATTTAAGTCATGAATAAAAAGATACATGAATATGAGTAACATGGTTGGATAAAAAGAGATGCCCTCATCTAGAGCAGAACAGTACCAGCAGGCACATGCAAATAAGAAAAAAGTGGTGTCTAGAGTTTGCACTTTATAATATTATATAAAAACCAATTACAAGAAAAAAGGGGACTTATGTTATGCGCCATAGATATCAATAATTTAACATTGGAAACCCCATTGGAAATGGGGCAGTAGTACCCAAAGATACAGTCTCCACTTTAACAATATCTACAACTATCATCATCCAAAAAAGGAAAATATGAAAAACATAAAAAGTTAAAAGGGTCCCAAACATAATTATACCACCCAACAAGCCCATGTTGATTCAATTAAAATAAAAAATAAAAACTTTCATATGTGATGGTGTTGCAGTTGCAAGAGCCTAGAATAAGCTCCTTCCGGTCGGCTAATCAATTCGGAATGGCTGCCTTGTTCTACAATTCGCCGTCTTGTACTACTCCAATACTGTCGACGTTTCTTATTGTCGAGAGACGGTGAGCCACAAGTACCGTCGTGCGGCCCCTCATGAGCCTTTCGAGTGCTTCTTGTAGCACGCATTCTGATTCTGCATCGAGTGCACTCGTGGCTTCGTCGAGTAGTAATATTGTAGGGTCCTTAAGTACAGCCCTAGCGATGGCGATTCTTTGTTTTTGACCTCCGGAGAGTTGAACGCCTCTCTCACCAACAGGTGTTTTGTAACCATCAGGCAATGCACTAACGAAACCGTGCACGTTAGCTGCTCGAGCTGCTTCGATTACTTCAGCTTCAGTTGCTCCTTCTTTTCCATAAGCGATATTATCGAAAATGCTGGCAGCAAAGAGGGCTGGTTCTTGTTGTACCAATCCAATTTTAAGCCTAAGAGACTTCAAGTTCAATCTCCGGATATCTTTTCCATCGATCATAACCTTTCCGGCTGTTGGATCGTAGAATCGTTCAATCAATGCAATGACTGAACTCTTGCCAGAGCCACTAGCTCCAACAAGTGCTTGGCTTTGGCCAGCACGGATTCGAAGGTTAAGGTCTTTAAACACACTAACATCAGGTCGCGAAGGATATGCAAAATCAACATGACGGAGTTCAATTTCTCCACGAATTGTTTCAACCGGTTCTGCCTCTGGATCATCTGGGTCAATCCTAGTTGAACGATCTAGAATCGAGAACACTGAACCAACAGCTTCACCACCCCTAACGATCTCGGGAGCGAGACTAACAGTTTCCGCCACAGAATTTGCAGTAACCACCAGTACCACAAAAACCTTAATCACCTTAGAGAAGGTCGAAACACCTTCGCTAACAAGGTGAGCTCCATACCAGAGTATGAGAGCTTCCGAAGCATAAAGTGCAAGCTGAGACAAGCCAAAAAGGAGACCCGATGTTTGGCTGCGACGAAGGCTTCGCATCTGAGGAACTCGGAGTTCATAGCAAAACAGTGAAAGGATCTTGTTCTGTGCATTGAATGCTGCAACCGTTCGAATATTGCTTACACCTTCACCTGCAATCATGCTTGTCTTTGCATGCGCCTTCGCCGTGTCACCAGCAAACCCTTTGAGTGAAAGTTGCTGCAGGGCAAAATAAAACAGAATCAATTGTACCGTACAAATATCTACATTACTCGGTCTTGAACATGCATACGGCCACGGACATACATAATTTTCGCTTTTCGAATTTTACAGCGTCGGAAAAGGTTTGTTAAGGTGAAAATGTCAGCAAAATATGCAAAATCCTACACATATTATTTACATGGAAATTTTCTTACTATTTGGCACTGCCATAAAACACTGTTCTACTGTCAAAAAACACTGACACACTGTATAAAAAAACAAAACAAAAGATTTTAAAAAAAAAACCTAAAAATACATAAAAAGATGATGAATTATATAATTGATCACGGGGCAAGAATCTCTTGAAACTATATCATGTATATTTGGTGGTATCTGCTATACAACAAAAGCTCAGGTTCCAAGGAAAAAGAACTCAGAAGCCATAAAACAAAAACTGATTTACACTGTAATATTGCAGTGTCGGTGCATTATTTATATACATATATATAAAAATGATAGAGAAACTACACAAAGATTGAAATTTTGACTTAAGGGAATACAACCAAGGGCAAAATATATATATAATAGTTTATAACCTCGAGAAACTGAGCTACTGCTATAGCAAGAACACTTTCTCAGAAGTATGGAATCTTGATTATTTTATTCACCACTGATTATATTAATGTTAATATTATATTATATATATATTCATAAAAGTAGATGCATCAAACTTGGAGGAAGCATGTGCAGTGAAATGGAGATGAGCCATGTAGGATTTTTTTATAATAACCCATATGACCCCCTAGTGGACGTGTATAGGTCAAAAATGGTGGAATGGAATCAATGTGAGATTATTTTTACCTGAGCGAAGTTTGCGAGGACTAGAAGAGGGAAGGTACCGAGGATGAGAAGAGAGACCCTCCATTCGACTATGAAGGCGACAATGAATGAAGTGAGAAGTGAAGTCATGTTTTGTAGTATCACAGAGATCCTTTCGCTATCGCGGATTTTACATCGGCTGCATCGGTTGCCAATTTGGCTGCAAGAAGGCTTGAATTGTGCTCTTCCTCGTCAAACCATCCGACTTCATTCCTTAGAATTGCTGAGTTGAGAAGAAAAACACCATAAAATTAATAAAAGATAGGCAATGGAAAGGGCACTTGTAGTTGAAAATATATATACCTCCAAGCATCATCCGCCTCACTCGTGTTGTGAGGTTTTCTCCCATAATACTGAAGAAATAATGTTGAATCAAATACGCAACGACAGCATATAGACCAGCTCCGATGTAGATGAAAACGTATTCTTTTGTCTTTCTTTCCATAGAGGTAGGATTTGTATAGTAAAAGACTTCGATCATATTGCTCATCACAATGGCAAAAGTTGGTCCTATAAAACCGGAAAGCACGGAACCAACGGCTCCCATGATTGAATAGGGCCATTCGGGAGCATTTAGCTTGAGAAGCCGGCAGAAATAGCCATCCGGTGCTGGGTTTTTACGTTCCGTTTCAGCATTTGATATCATCTCTATCCGGCCATCAGCACCGGTACTGTAAGAATAGCTCAAGTTTCGCAAACTGCCAGAACGGAGGCTTAAGGACTTAGTTGACAGTGAATGACTTAGACGTGTTGAACGTGATCGGCGAGTTGATGGATTAGCAAAGTCTCTATTTCCCACCATTTCTTGGAATCTGATTAACGAAGCATACGCCCTGCCTTTGCAATCAACTCTTCATGTGTTCCAGTCTCAACAACTTGTCCTTGTTGTATAACAGCTATCGAATCAACATTCCTTATGGTGGAGAGTCGATGAGCAACAACTACAGTTGTTCTCCGACCATTAGCCGGTCAAGAGCTTCCTGAACAATACTCTCAGAGCCTGCATCGAGTGCGCTTGTTGCTTCATCAAGGAGCAAGATCTTTGGATTCTTCAACATGGCTCTAGCAATCGCAATTCTTTGTTTTTGGCCACCAGAGAGTTGGACTCCTCGCTCTCCCACCTGAATTTCGAGACGAATTAATACAGAAATACAAATTCAAATTTCGACTAGATTCTTAAACTTGAGGAGACCAACCTGAGTGTTATATCCATTAGGGAGTAGGGTAATAAAGCTGTGAGCATTTGCAGCACAAGCAGCAGCTTCCACTTCATCCATTGTTGCCTCAGGTTTTCCATATAGTATGTTCTCAAGGATGGTAGTCGCAAAGAGAGCAGGTTCTTGATTTACCAGTCCAATCTGATCACGTAACCATTTAAGTTGCAGTGTCTTTATGTCAACATTATCCAACAAAACCTGCCCTGTTTATCCAAAACAAAAAACATAAACATGAGCTCTAAAATCCGAGGAGCAAACATTTTCATTTTTCAAACACGACAGAAGTCTCTTGATTACCCTGGTTAGGATCATAGAACCTCTCTATCAGAGAGACGACAGTACTCTTCCCAGAGCCGCTACCACCAACAACTGCAACTGTCTTTCCCGCTGGAAAGAAAATCGAGAAATTGCTAAAGATGATAACATCCGGTCTCGATGGGTAGCTGAAAGTCACTTCCTTGAATTCTATATTGCCATTAACTTCCTCCAGTACTTTCCCGTCCAAATGGTCTTGAATTATGGAGGGTTTTTGGTTGATAATCTCCATCAGTTTGTAACCAGCTGCTTTTCCTTTACTAAATGCCCCCAGATTTGAAAATGACTGACCCAAACTCCTGCAATAGTAAATTTTTTCGAACAATATAATCCCCGCTAAACCTTAATCTTTAATGGCGTCTAACAATAAGATAACATGAGCTTAAGATCTTACATGCCACCAACAATGGCTGAGAAAATAGCCGTAAATGCCTTGCCGCCATCACTCTGTCCATTCCGGATGAAAACACCAGCATACCAGAAAACAAGCGCCCAAGACATACAAGCAATGCCATACGTGCACCCGAGCCCTAAACCCTTAGCCATTCCAGCCTTGTATCCGAGTTTAAGTGTGTTCTGTATTGCATCTGAATAAGAATTAAGGGCCTTACTCTCGCCAACATATGAGTACACGGTACGAACTTGTGCGATGGCCTGTTGATGTGATTAATTACTTAGACAAAAGCCTTACATTGTAGTATGGGACAATCGAAACATGTAGACGAGTAGTTTATAATCCAGAACACAATCAAAACATGCTCACCTGCTCGGCAATTATGCCGGCATTCGCATAGGATTCCGGCTCTTCGAAGTGAGGCCGGTCAACGTATACGCGTATAAGCCGCCGGCAAAGGCAATTCCAGGGATCACTGCCACACTCAGTAAGGCTAACCTCCATGCTGACACAAAACCAACCACTAAACCAGCCAAGAATGTTGACAGATAATGTATAAAGTTCCCTACCTAAAATTTCAGACAAAACAAACCATTAATGAACTACGTGATCTATCCTTAAAACTCTAAAAGAAAAACCTTATTTCATCCAAACTGTCCCCAATAAACCCAGATTAGCAAATGAAACAATTAAAGAGAAAAATAGAAGCTACCTTCTCACTGATGGCATCTTGAACAAGTAGAGTATCAGTGGAAACACTAAAAACAATATCCCCAGTTCTTGCATCGGTGTCAAAGAACCCAACATCTTGTTTCAAAACAGCTTCCAAATACTTCTTTCTCAATGTGCTTACTTGTCTTTCCCCAGTGTACATCCAACATGCAATCTCTGTAAAATCGAAAAAATTTTACTTGTTACAGTAAAAGAGATGGGACTATAGAAGAAGATAATTTTGAATATTAAAATATAATTGGAAGTGAGGGTTTTTGGTAAAAGGGTGTTAAGATTGACAAGTGAAGAAAAACAAAAGGACAAAGAGACAGGCTTTTAAGACCATGTGGGCACGCACCCATCGGTCCGTTTTGGTTTAAATTGGGCTCCTACACTGCACGAGTCACTTGTGAACCATGATGCATCCATTCCTTTCAAAGATTTGCATACATTTAAAACAAAAAGGGAAGAAAAAAAAATTATATACCTGCATATGATGATAGGCAGACAATAAGACCAAGATACACAAAATAGAGTGCATACTGCATTAAACAAGGAGAAAAAAAGAAAGTTAACAGATCTTAGATCTAAAAAAAGTTGGTAAAATTCTTGGTCTTTAAAAAACGGAAGTGAACCTTGGCAACTTCATGAGTCATTTTGGGCAAATCAGATTGGTTTTTGCCAAAGCCATTAACCATTTCACCAAATAATAAGAAGAAAACAGGCATTGAAGAACCATGGACGATAGCTCCTATGCTACCAGTGATCATCAACAAATAATCATATTTGTCAGCAAAAGTGAAAAGTTGGTAAAATGGCAAACTTTGTTCTTTCTTCTTTTCTGCTTCAGGGACTGCTTTTGTTTCAGTTGGTTCAGCCATTTTTTTGTAAACTCAAAAAACCAAAGCTAAAGAAGAAGAAAGGAAGAGGTTGGATGAATTGAGTTGAGTTTGATTCAAAAGCAACTGAGTTGAAGAATAGCCATTGAAAGAAAGAAAGAAGGAAAATCTCTTAAGGGTGAAAGAAGAAATGAGAGATCTAAAGAGTAAAGACCCTTTTTTTTGCTTCTTTATCTTTCTTCCCTTTTTCAAGGTCTCGAAAACCTGACAATGTCGTCTTTGAGTTTATGAGTTCGAGAACTAAGGTGGAAGAGAAGGGGAAAAAAAGAGGAAAAGTAAAGGGCAGAGTAGCATAAAAAGAGTGCTTGAATGAGTGTATATATAAAGAGAGAAACTGTCAAAGTTATATAGTGAGAAGGGTAGAGAATGCATGTGTTAGACTCTTGGTCAAACCTATTGCATCTTCTAAATCAATATTTTGTTTTAATTTCATCAAATATCAAGCTTTATCCAAATAAATAAATAAATAAATTAGTCGTTATCCGTTATTAAAATTAGTTTTGTACGTTAACATGAGATGCATATTATACACCATATGTCATTATTTAATTATTTCGTTAATTACATTGATTTTAACAATAAAAATAATCGTTTCTTTCATGATCTAACGTATAAAAATTAATTTACTCATTTTTTAATAAAGGGACTAAAATTTAATCTAACTTTTAATATTAAGATATTCAAGTGATTTTTTCCATATTAATATTTTAAATTCATATTTATTCTAAATATAACTCATTTATTGATACTTCGAGCAAACATTTACCTCAATACCATATAGGTCCGAATAAAATTAAATTTTAATCGTAAAATAGGTAAAGACACTTATAATTGATGTAATTGTCAATTTAAATGTTAGATATATATTCATATATGAAATGACAAGTCAAATTATAAACTTGAATTTGATGTATTAATTAAAAACATAGGTGCAAATAAAATCTATCCGAGCTATTTTATTTTTTAACATATAAAATTCAAGTTCTTCATGTTCTATGCGTATTTGAGCCGATATTTACACAGATTTAATTATATATTTTAATATATATCGTATGAGATTTTGATTTGGTTTGTTCGTATTTACAATTTGATTATAGTTTTAATATATAGTTTATACAGATTTAAATTAATATTTAATGTTGAAATGATTAAATTGGAAACAAAATTAATATGATATTAATAGTTTAATCCTCTATTAGAATAGCTTAAATTACCATTGGGTTTTACTATTTCAATAGAAAAAATCGACAAATTATGTTGAGTATAATAATTGAGGATTCAAAATCTGGTCAACAATAAATGTAACAAAAGATGCCATTTTGCCAAAAAAAAATTTTTTTTTGAAAAAGTTAATATTTTTAGTGTTTGGATGAATGCGTGAAAATATTTTTAGTTGTTTGGTAGATTTCTTCAAAATATTTTATAAAAGTTGTTTTCAATTAAACAAACATACATTTGAAATTTTTTATTTTTATTGTTTAATTGAATTTATTTTTATCTATAATTTTATATTTTACATTATTTTTGCATATATTAAAATATTATTTTAAATTCAAATTCATTGCAACGTTATTTTTAATTATTTTTATTTAAAATGTGATATCAATAAAATTAACAAAAAATTTAACGATGTCAATAATTGGACTTGATTTTAAATTTGAAAAGTAAATAAGCTAAATTCTTGAAAATAAAAGTATAAAGATTAAATTACAAAAATCATGAATTATAATAGACTTATGACATATTTTAACATTTATACTACGAAATATTTATTATTAATTTATTTATAATTTTAATAAATATTTATTATTAAAATATTAATAATGAATATTTTCAATAATATGTGAATAATATTATTTGAAATTACTTTTAAAATTTATTATTAAAATAAAATTGAAATATTAAATAATTTATTAAAATAGTAAATTATATTTATTATATTAATAATTTATTATATGACTAAATATAAATAATTAAATATGTATGTTTAATAATATTGAAAATATAATATTTTAAATATTTTAAAAATAAAATAAAATTTATTGTCAATATAATAATATTAAGCTTGATTTAAATTAATTTTATATAAAAATAAAATTATCTATAGATAAGCTCTTTTCCGGAGAATGACTTACGCTTTTCAAAAGGATAAGTCATTTTACAGGAAAAATGACTTATTTTACCTTATTCTAAATTAGTTTGGCGATCTTTTGAAAAGTCTTCTAAGTCATTTTCCGTTACCAAACTATTATTTTACGTAAACAAACATAAGAAAATCGCAGAAAACATATTTTGTAAAACACAAACGGACCCTAGTTGATAATTTTGTTTTTAGCTTTTTAGGTGAAAAAGTCAAAATTTAAATTACACAATATGTAAATATTGAGAGTTAGATCTTTTAAATTAAGACTAAATTGATATAATATATAAATATTGAGTGTTAAAATTATTATTATGTCAATTTAAAAACTACCACCCTTCTATTAGTGAACAAAAAGACAAAATTAAATAATTTAATAATTATTTCATAATTTTTAGTTTATCATTAAAATAATATAATATTAATATATTAAAAACTAAGCAAAACTTGATATCTAAGACAAATTTTACACTTTTAACAATTCATACAAAGTTGTAAGAATTTCTCTTTTTACACACTATGCAATCTAATATCATCACTGTTATTTCTCTTTTTGCTTTTTTTTTTTTTCTGTGTAAAGCTTTTTGTCTTGTGATTTCTGAATTTCATTGAAGGCTTTGTGAGTAAAATTTGCAGAGAAGCTCTTTGATTCACTGACATTTTGCATGTGTCCATGGCAGCCTCTTTCTTTTTATATATATATATTTTTGGTTCTGAGGATTTTCAGACATATATTATTTTGTTTTTTTTTTTAAAAAAACAGTACATTTTGTCCGATGGTATTTTGTTTGTTTGCTACTTGGGGTATTTATTTCAATGTGTTATCAACTAGATTTTGTGACCCGAGTCTTAGATTTTAGCATTAAGGCTCATCTCTTTATTTTTTTTTTCAATGTAATTTATGATTTCTCAAATTATATTTTATCGATAATTTTATATTTTTATTAGTGTTAAAATTCGGAAAATTATGATTAAGTGTCATGCATGTGACTATATGTATCTAGTGACCTAAATTCAAATTTTTTTACAAAAAATAAAATAACTCTTCTCAAGGAACTAACTTATTAGCACCCATTTAATAAAATTTCAAATATTTTTCCAAAAATATATATAAATAAATTAGAGCATTTGATTCAATAATGAACGATTTTTCTAAAATATAAATATAAATGAAGGTAGGATATAGAAAGTTTGTTTGTAATTACTAGATTTTTTTAATTTATGTTAGTACATTAATTTTAAGTTAATTTGATAATTAATGTCAAAATAAAAAAATTGTTAAATTTTGAATCATAAATTTATGATATTTCATAAAAAATTAAATTATAGACAATTAAAATAAAAAAAATATACAAGATCAATTTTAACAATCCAACCAACAAATTTAAAGGAAAACAGTGGAAAACTGTAGTTTTGCTGAAAGTCCAACGGTTCACAATCAAGTCAGCCATCATTAATTCTGAGCAATACATTGAAGATTATTTATATATAAAATTGGATGTTCATAATAAATTGCTAGGTCCATTCTTGTATCAATAATGCTTCTGTTTTGCCTATTTTCTAAAATTATTCCAAATTCAATCTCTTTTTTTTTTTTTTTCAGGAAACAAAATTGCTGTTTTTACATTTCTTTTACGTAAAAGGGATTCCAATATTGGTAAAAAATTCAAAATTCCATTTTTAAAAAAATTTAGATTACAAATTGACTTGTCGAATAGTTAGTAATTTTAACAGTGAATTTATTTTCGGAGTTCGTATACACGTTTAATTACACTATGAATCCATTGTATTGGTTTATTTGAGTAAAATTAATTGAGTTGATCTAACCGATTAAAATTGATGGTTTAATCAATTCGATCATAAAAATTTTTGGATGGCGATGCTCAATTATCTTAACTAGGGAAGAGCAATTTTGATTAAAACAAATAAAAAATAATTAAATTGATGAGTTGTGCGGTTCTTTAGTCCTGGTTCGATTTTATTAGTTATTTCTGTCAATCATCAATTTTCTGATCGACTTATTTTAATATTTTTCAATTATACAGTCTTAATAACATAGTCCAATAAATTGACTTAGTTATATTGATTCTTTTGTAAATTATGGTTGATTAAATTAATTTAATAAAAAAAAGGGCGATAAACATTCTCTCTTAATCTTAACAACAAGAAAGTTGGTAGCACCTTACTTTCTTCCTCTTAAAATGATAAAATTATAATTTAATCCCGATAATTAACTGGGAAGAATTAGTTGAAATTCCTAATTATTCCAACAGTTAGTTTCTCATTCTGTTGTCTGCTACACCATTTTCATGTGTGAAAAAGTATTATGTTCCCAGTAATGATAACTTTTATTAATTTTGTTTTTGGCTAAAGAACATGGCCTGGGAAATACAATATTCTTATGAGAAGAAATTAATGTGATAATTAATAATGAAAATATATTAAATAAATAAATAAAAAAAACATGTGTGATGATAATGACTAGCAATGCAACAACAATTTTTCGATATAGATGATTGAGAAGAAATCAAATTGGTAACACACTACGCCATAATTTAGTCTTCATAAGTGGGTTTCCCAGTCAAACCAACGTTCTTTTCAACTAAATTAAATTTGGATTTAATACGATAATATTATTTTTTTAGATAATACTTAAAATTATATATAGTTTTTTCTCAATTCATAAATAGGAAGATAATGTATTTCAACGCACTTAAACTTACGTTTTCTTACATCATTAACAACAACGTCTATATCGATCGAGTTAAAACTTAGTCAACGGATAAAAATAAATTGTACCCATGGATGTATGATTTTTTTTATTTTGGTAATTACACACATTAATATGTATTTATAGTTTCATTTCTAAATTTTTAATAGAATACATTTTAATATGCATGTAAATATATCATAGAAGCGAGGAGTAGGCAGCAGCCTTGGTTCCTTTCAAAATGGAAAAACTGCGATTTAGTCTCATAAATAGTGAAAGCATAAGTTAATATTTTTGAAAATGATTTTTTTTTGTTTAGTTCATTTAAAATATGAAATTATAAGTTAATATACCTCTCAACTTTTTAATTAAACTTCAATTCTTAAAAATATTTTGACTTCACCTTTATATACCTCAAATACATGCGTAACAAATATGTTTTTATCATATAAATATAAATTTTGAATTTTTAAATTAAAATTTTAAAATTATTATTTAAATTAAATAACTTAATTTAATGATTTTAGTTTTATTATAATTAAAAATAAAATTATAAGGCAACAAAATATTAAAAATTTGTTAAAAATATTGAAATTTTGTACTAAAGCTAATCTAGAATTTTTTTAGCGAAGGCAAAAATTATTTATAAAATGTAGAGAGGTCAAAATATAATTTTATCATTTATTAATTTAAATTTCATCATTTTAAGGACTAAAATGATTTTTAGGATCAAAGTGTAATTTTATCATATATTAATTTAAAATTTTATTATTTATAATTGAAATAACAATATCTTGTTTGGGGAGGGACAAGACGACTATCCACTTCCCTAAATACACCCTTGTTAACCAATATTAAAATTATCATTTATTAACGGAAACAAATCAAAACATAATAAAATAATTAAAATATACTAAATTTTTAAGAGAAAAAAAAATTAAATTTTAATTTTAGCATAATGAATCATTCAATTCAATAAAAACTCTAACAGTAACACGACTAATATGATTCGAGTCCTGACTACATTTGGGACGATGAATACTCTGACCATCAAATCAACATACGAGATTCAAAGTATAATTTCTTCTAAAAATTTTCTATAAAAAATCTTTAAAAAAAATGTAATAGAAAATTAAGGATAGGGGAGATGCCCCTTTAAGAATGAAAGCAAAATTATAACTAGAGTAGGAAAAATTGGCATTGTGAGAGGAAAGTAGGTAAGGTGGCTAAATCAAATAAGTAAGGATCTTAATTTAGATCCTCTTTTTATGTGTATATATATATAATGCACAGATGAAAATCCAAGTCTCCATCGCTATCTTGTTTGGCTCAAAAGTGAAACCCTCCAAATATATTCTCAGAAATCGTGCTTCAAAGTCACATCCATTGCTTAATCCATAAATCATTTAGCTACCTTTTTTTTTCTTAATCAAAACCAAATCATTTTGTTTGTAAATTATTTTTTTTTAAATTTTGTTGTCAGTATCTCAACATCAGTTAATCATTTATATATATATTGAGGGAAGAAGATGAGGTGGAACGAGAAAGAAATTAAAGTTATCTAGTAGAGGTTAATTTACTTGTAGAGACTGAGATCGAAAAATAAATGTTTTAGATACGTTTATCAACATAATATAATTAAGTCTAAATAGATTTTTTATTGTTTTGAAAGTGTGTTCACATTAAATTAAAGTTCTCCTATGAACACAGGTGATAAGTTTCATTTAAAGTGGGTTGGATAGTTGTGCTTAAAATGTCAATGTAGGGTTAACGATACCTTTTAGGCTTGATACGTGTCTTTCTGGCAAAGGGGTATAACATATATATGTATATTAAATTTTTGTTTAATTTGTATCTTATTTGACCACTAAAATTTACATGTTTAGTCAAAATGATCCTAATTGTATTTTTGTTTAATTTGTATTTTGACCCTAATTGTATCTTATTAAAACCATTTTAATAAAAACATGTAAATATTAGTGGTCAAATTTATTATTAATCCAAAAAATACAATACATGTAGTATAGATATTGCTAGCTTGCTTTGTTGGGTTAGAGCAGAGCAGAACCAGGCTTGGGTGTTTCAAGCCCATTGTTAAAGTGAAGCCCTGAACCAGGTGGTTTGAAGAAAGGGGTCAAACATGGGCAACCTTGTATTAAGAAAGACAGGCAATCCCATGGTAGTGTTTTATTATTTAAACTCACATGCATTATTTCCATAACCAGAGTGTAAAAGAAGAAGCCATTAACACCTGTCTTAATCATAATCCCTTTACTTGTTTGGTGGGTTAAACAGGTAATCTGTGTTTCAAAGTTGTATATATTGTAATAAATAAATAATTCAGTCAACAGTCTAAAGGTTTAAGTTTCCCTTTATATTATTGATTTCATAAAGTTTTCGGCTTCAAAAGTTTCTTTTGCTTCAAATTTCGTATAATTGTGGGGTTTGGTTTAACCCCACTTATATCTCAACATTTACTTCTTAAACTATATCCTTTAACTTCAGTAGACATTCTCAATTTAGGCTTAGTTTGGATGGGCAGTGTGTTTATTTCCGACGAAAATTAAAAACAGCAGTGACAGTGAGATTGGATACTGTGTGATATTAGAAACAATGGTGAGGTATGTGTTTGGATTTAAACACAACTGTAACGATGAGATGAGAATAAAAAATGACTATTAAAGACATTAGATTAGAAATTATATATAATAGAAGTTTTTTAAAATTATTTTACTTTTACAAAATTATTAAAATATACGAAATTATAAATTCATTTAATAAAATATGTTTATTAATATGTTTATTTTAATTAATTAATATTAATATTATAATGTTAATATATATATATATATATATAAAACTACTATTTTTAAAAAATCAGCAATACAAATACATTAGATAAAGGTTAAAATTGTAAAAAAAAATAATTTGATTGGGGTTTTTTTTTTTTTTCATTAGAGTTTTTAATTAGAGTGTCGTAATCATTTTTTGGTGAAATGTTGAACACGCTATCGACTCATTTTTTGAAAAAAGAAAAGGAAGGAGTCGCCACCGATCTTTATTTGGTGTGATCGGATCACCTTTGTTTTAATAAAACATTTAATTTACTAAAACAAAGGCTTTTTGGTCTCTTAACTTTGAGAAAACGGGTTCGAAGTCGATTACGTGTGAGGAAGGATTAGCACCCTCGATACGCCTCAAATTGGTACCAAACTGATTGATTGATGTCCTTTTTATTGAAAACTTTGAAATGGTTTGAAAATACGATGCTTTTTATTTCAAAATTTGATCGAATTGAAAGGGACATTAAGACTCTCTTATTATCGAAGAGATAAAGCATCATGTCCAGTAAGTTAGGGCGCAATACTTTAGACTCCCGAAACTAAGCTCGTCTTTTAAAACTTGATTTTCTTTTTTGAAGAGGATTTTTCGTCATTTGTCGAACGAGAAATTAGAACCCAGTAAGTTAGGGCTTGTTTTCCTGGAAATCCAAATTAGGAATATTTCCTCTATTTTTAAAGGAAGCTTATCTCGAAGAATCGGATGTCGAGTCCAGAAGTTAGGAACGACATTTCAATTTTCGAGATTAAGTATTTTGTTTTTAAAATTGTAACTTCAAAAGAGATATCCCGTTGTTTAACATAAACGAAAAACCGGAACCCAGAAGTTAGGGCTCGATCTTCCGAATTTTCAAATACCGAACATTATCTTTATTTTGAAAATTTGATTGATTAATATTAGACAAAGTAATGATACTAACAAATTAAGCGAACATGCGAATAAATCTAATTTTATAAATAAATAAATGAGCAAATAAATAATGACATAAGAATGACAAAATAGAACTATAGAAACAAATAGAATGATAATAATAACAATAATAAGAAAATAAAGAATATGATACATAAATAAATAAATTGCTTTAAAGTACTAAAAAAGTAAAGAGCAATGAACGAATAAATAATAAGTAAATGAAATGATAATAAATAAATAAAATAATAAAAAATGAATAACATAATATATAAAAAAATTCATAAATGGTGAAAATTAAAAGAATGGAAATCAAATTCAAATTAAATAATTGTAATAATAAAAATAATGATATATTAAAAAGAATGATACATTAATGAACGAATAATAAAAAAGGGTGAATAAAGTAATAAATAAACAAATAAGAGTAAAATAAAATAATAATAATAATGGTATTAATAATAAAAAATGGAACAACAATGGTAATAATAAAAATAACAATAACAAATATAATAGTAAATAAATAAACAAGAGTAAAAATAAAATGATAATAATAGTAATAATAATAATAATAATAATAATAATAATACTAATAATAATAATATAGTGATAATAGCAATAATATATAAAAAAAATGCGATTCAAACTAAATAAGGATTGGATTGAAAATAAAATGAAATTTTAGGGGCCAATCTGAAATAAAAATCACAAAAAAGGATCAATTTAAACGCGCCGAGGAAACAGAGGGACCATGTGCGCAAATAATCCCTTTTGGCCAAAACGCGCAACAGCAAGGGGGACCATATTGAAAACCAAGCTTAATGTTCGGGCCAAATTGAAATAATAACGAAACTTTATTAAAAAATTTAAAAATGCGGAAGGGCCAACTTCGCAAATAACCCATCGATTAAAAACACGCGGATCCTAGGCGGGTCGGATCGGATCGGGTCGGTCCAAGGTGAAACGACATCGTTTTGGGGCTTTTGGACGCCGGCCAAAACGGCGTCGTTTTAACTTGGCTATATAAGCCTCTTTTCTACCAAAAAATTTCATTTTTCGCTTGAAAAAAAAAAACTAACTTTGTTTTTTTTTTCTCTGCAGGGTGCACGGCAGAGAGTCCGACATGGACGACGCCATTGCCGACCACCACCGTGCACCAGTGGCGAGAAATTGAAAGGTCATATTTTCTCCTTCTCTCTTTTTTTCTATGTTTACTGATCTATTTCCTTTTGTTTTGAAAACCCAGAGAGAAAACCCCCATTTTGCTCCGTGTTCGGCCCGACGACAGAGAGGAGACTCACGACGCTACCGGGGTTCGTAAGTCTTGCCTTCTCTTTTACTATTATTATTTTTAAAAAAACTTAAAAGGAAACAATAAATGATAAAAAAGGAAAACAAAAGTAACAGTTTTTTTTAAAATGGAAGCGGAAGTGTTAAAAAACAACCTTCTTGCTTTTGCTTTCGATTTCTAACAATTCTTGTATTCAAAATCTCTGTTTTTTTCTTGCTCAAATCTCTTCCTTTTTATTACGTAAAAGCCCCTTCGCTATGATATTCTCTGCTTTTCTCTCCAAAGCCCCTTTTTACAATGGTTTTTGTGGCTTTATAGCCAAAGTTGAATAAAGAAGACAAATTGTTTCGCTTTCTTTCTTTGTGGTCATTGCGTGCTTTTGTTTTGCGTGCTATGGGCGGAGCGTGTCGAGCAGGCGACGGATGGTCGATGTCGACGTCATGCGTGAGAGAAGCGTAGAGTAGAAGGCGAGTCGGAAGTCGAGGGTCGAGGCAAAGGGCTAGGGTTTTGTTTTTTTTTTTGATTTGTTTAATGGGTCAGTAGTTAATGCTTTAAGGTTAATTGGGTTTGGGTTTGTTTGGGTTAAATGTTTTTGGTTTGTGTTTGGGCATTAATGGGCTCCGGGCAATAATTGGGCTCTACAACTGCCCCTCTTTGCTCATTGTCGTGTAACGATAATAGAGCAAAGACTTAAAGAAGCCAATGTTGCCCTCCGCGAGTCTTGGCCTCCTGTGTGCTTTTCTTCAAGTAGCCTCCCGTCCGCAGATCTTATTGTTTCAATCCACTCCACCGATATGTCGCTTCAATTTGCTCTTGCTGCGACTCCAATGGGATGTGACTTGTTTTATTTTAGATTGCTCAGCTGCATCTCCAGAGAGATGAGGTCTTGGTCTTCAGCCTATCCCACTTCTAGTCAAGGCAATAGGACTAAAGCTTAACCATGCTCCCTCTTGGTTAGGATAGAATTACAATTTTTGACCTATTCCACCGCTGGTCGGGACATAGGATGATGGCCAAATCATGTTCCCTCTTGGTTGGGAGCTAGGATTTGCCTTCGGCCTTGCCCCACTTGGTTAGGCGACAAGATCTACAATTTTGACCTATTCCACCGCCGGTCCGTGGCAATAGGATCGGTGGCCTAAATTATGTTCCCTCTTGGTTGGGAGCCAAGATTCGCCTTCGATCTTGCCCCACTACTGGTTAGGGCGACAAGATCTACAATTTTTGACCTATTCCACTGCTGGTCCGTGGCGATAGGAGGGTGGCCTAAATCATGTTCCCTACTGGTTAGGGAGCCAAGATTCGCCTGGTCTTGCCCACTCTGGTTGAGGCGACAAGATCTATAATTTTGACCTATTCCATCGCTGGTCCGTGGGCAATAGGATTTGGTGGCCTAAATCATGTTCCCTCTTGGTTAGGGAGCCAAGATTCGCCGATCTTGCCCACTCTTGGTTAGGCGACAAGATCTACAATTTTGACCTATTCCACCGCTGGTCCGTGGCGATAGGAGGGTGGCCTAAATCATGTTCCCTCTCGTTGTGGAGCCAAGATTCGCCGATCTTGCCCCACTCTTGTTAGGCGACAAGATTTTACAATTTTGACCTATTCCACTTGGTCGGGGCAATAGGAGGTGTTCAACCTATTCCACATTGGTCGATGGCAATAGGACAGGTCTTCAATAGTCTTTGCTACACCGTCCTCCGGGACATATCCTATAGACTCGATTTTATATGCTTGTGTTTATGCCAAATGATGCGGATGCTATGATCGGCATGACTCAAATGCTCCTAACTTCGTGTGATATGGATGACATTTGCATGGATGCGAATGTCATGAAAATGATGATTTTCCATTAAGAAGCAATGATTGTAATAAATCAAATGCTCCTAGCTAAATGATATTGCAGATGTCATGGAATGATCTCTTTTACGTGCTTAGGTAGTAATTGCTCGCTTCATTCGTCAAGGTCACGCACGCAGACGCAACATCTTGTTCGATATCTATGACCGTGAATCGGAAGAAATGGTCATAATTTTAGACTCTCTTCCTAACGTTTCCAACCCCTAATTGTGGTGGTTACTAAACAACATCTTGTTTCGTGTTCCTCTGTTGTTTAGAGGCTTCCGGAGTAATAAGCGGGACTCTTTTATGGAAGCATTATGGGTCAATGGGTCGTTATTTCAATTGCAAACAACTCAAAGATTTAAAATAACAATGGAATTTATGGAATTGGATTAAATCAACAAAAGTAAACATTATTGGAGTACAAAAAATGGGTAAAAAAAAAAGTAGGTGCCCCAGATATCGCAGCCTGGGCTTCACCACCGGATCCTTCCGAAGATTATTTGAGCTGAATAGACGTTGGGAGATCTGCAGTGCTTTGTAGATGTTTCGAGGTGTAACATTCATCTTTTTGCTAATTCTGGGGGAAAAAGATTGTCACATACCTCCTTTTCGTACTAATTTGAGCCGCCTTTATCGGGTTTTCGACTCAAGGCCCCTTTGGTCTCAAAGCGCCCTTTACGGGTTTTCGCTTCGGCCTCTTCGTTTTTTTTTTGTAGAAGCGCCACTGCGGGTTTTTACTTTAGCCTTTCCTTCTTCAAGCGTAATACTTCTTAGCGAATCAATTTATGGGATTGGGTAGATTTTTCCCATCCATCTCAAATGCAAGATTAGTGCCTCCAGAGAAAGCCTTTTTCACCACATAAGGTCCTTCCCAATTTGGCATCCATTTCCTCTCGAAATCCTTTTGTATAGGAGAATCTTTTCAAAACTAAGTCTCCTCGTGGAATTCTCTTGGACGCACTTTCTTGTTGTATGCTCGCATCATTCGCTTTTGGTACATCTGACCATGACGGATAGCTTTCAGCCTCTTTTCTTCGATCAGATTCAATTGATCATATCGAGCTCGGATCCATTCTGCTTCATCTAATTTTAATTCGGACAATACTCGAAGGGACGAAATTTCAACTTTGATGGGTAAAACCGCCTCCATTCCGTAAACCAATGAGAAAAGAGTTGCCCCGGTAGAGGTTCTGATTGACGTTCGATAGGCGAAAAGGGCAAATAGTAACTTCTCGTGCCAATCTCTATAAGTCTTAGTCATCTTTCCTATTATCCTCTTGATGTTCTTATTGGCTGCTTCAACTGCACCGTTCATCTTTGGGCGATACGGTGATTTAATTGTGATGTCGATCTTGAATTGCCTCATGACTTCGTGATCATGTCTTTGTTATTCAAGTTTAACATATTATCGATATGATCCTCTCGGGCATTCCATATCGACATATGATTTTTTTTTAGGAACTTCGATCACTGATTTTGTCACATTGGCATATGAAGTGGCCTCCACCCATTTAGTGAAGTAATCAATTACCACGAAGATGAACCGATGTCCATTGGAAGCTTTTGGTGAGATTGGTTCAATGACGCCCATGCCCCACATAGAAAACGGCCATGGGAGGTCATAACATGTAAAGGTGAGGTGGTACATGAATCTTGTCCCCATAAATTTGGCACTTATGACATTTCTTAGCATAATCAATGCAATCCCTTTCCATGGTAGACCAATAATACCCGAATCTCATGATTTGTCTTGCCATTGCGAACCCATTGGCATGTGTTCCATAGACACCCTCATGGACTTCTTCTAGGATCTGCTTAGCCTCGACGCCATCTACACATCTCAATAGTACTTGATCCTTTCTTCTTTTGTATAGGATCTCTCCGTCTAAGACATAGTCGCAAGCTAGTCTTCTCAACGTCCTTTTGTCATTTTCGGTTGCCTGATCGGGGTATTTATGATCTTTCACGTATTGTAGTATATCATGATACCATGGGTGATTATTTTGCTCCTCTTCTTCTACGTTGTAGCAATGGGCTGGGACCTCATAAATGCTCATTTGTATAGGCCTCATATCCTCTTTGTTGTTTGCTCGTACCATAGAAGCCAATGTGGCTAGAGCATCAGCCATCTGATTTTCGTCTCTTGGTAGATAACTGAAAGTGATGTCCTCGAACTCTTTGATCAGTTCTTGGACCAATCTTTTGTATTCAACCAATTTGGGATCTCTCGTCTCCCATTCTCCTTTAAGTTGATAAATTACCAATGCAGAGTCTCCGTATACTTCCAACATCTTAATTTTACGTTTAATAGCAGCACGGATACCCATGATGCAAGCTTCATACTCTGCCATATTGTTTGTGCAGTCGAAATCCAATTTACAAGTGAATGGGTAATGATCTCTATTTGGGGACACTAGAACTGCCCCAATTCTATTGCCCATAGCATTCGATGCTCGTCAAGTTCGGTTTCAAGGACGACTTTTCCCGGTATCTTCTTCATGGTTGCTACGTACATTAGGTCTTCATTAGGAAATCAAAGTCCGAGGCTCATAATCGCGAGCTCTACTAGCCGTAAAATCGCTATTGCACTCCCTTTATCGCTTTCGGTTCACATAAACTATGTCAAACTCGGAAAGTAAGATTTGCCATCGGGCCATCCGTCCATTCAAAGTAGTCGACTCTATTAGGTATTTCAGTGGGTCTAGCTTCGAGATGAGCCAGGTCGTATGATACAACATGTACTGCCTTAATCTCCGAGTTGTCCAGACCAAGGCACAACATATTTTTTCAATTGGTGAATACCTTGTTTTACACTCAGTGAACTTTTTACTAAGGTAGTATATTGCTTTTTCCTTCTTGCCTGACTCATCATGCTGGCCGAGCACACATCCCATTGAATTATCAAGTACCATCAAATAGAGGATCAAAGGCTTCTCCGGATGAGGCGGTGTCAATACCGGAGGATTGGACAGGTATTGCTTTACCCTGTCGAAGGTCTTCTGACATTCCCCATTCCACACACCTGGATTGTGCTTTTTAAGAAGACGAAATATGGGGTCACATTTCTCGGCCAGAAATAAACCGAGCAATGTAATTTAATCTTCCTAAGAAACCTCGAACCTCTTTTTGCGTGCGGCGGAGGCAATTCTTGTATAGCCTTGACTTTATCCGGTCAACCTCAATCCCTTTTCATCGACTATAAATCCTAGCAGCTTCGACCGCTCCAAAGGTACACTTTCTTTGGGTTAAGCTTCATTGGACTTTCCTCAACCTCAAAAATAATTTCCTTAAGACTTGGATGTGCTCCTTTTCGGTTCGAGACTTGGCAATCATATCGCCGACGTAAACCTCAATTTCCTTGTGCATCATGTCATGGAATAGGGTCACCATGGCTCTCGATATGTTGCTCCGTATTCTTCAACCCAAATGGCATTACCTTATAGCAAAAGGTTCCCACATGGTTATGAATGTGGTTTTATTCATGTCTTCGAAGCATCTTTATCTGGTTGTATCCCGAGAAGCCATCCATGAACGAGAATAATGAATAACTCGCCAGATTATCCACTAAAGTGTCGATATGAGGTAACGGAAAGTTGTCCTTCGGGTTAGCCTTGTTTAGATCTCTGTAGTCCACACATATTCGTACTTTTCCATCTTTCTTAGGGACGGAGACGATATTGGCTACCCATTCCGAGTACTTAACCACTTGCAAGAACCCTGCGTCAAACTGCTTCTTGACCTCTTCTTTTATTTTTAGCAAAACGTCTGGCCTCATCCTCCGAAGTTTCTGTTGGACTGGCTTGTATTCTTCTTTTATGGGCAAACAGTGTACCACGATATCAGTGCTTAACCTGGGCATGTCTTGATATGACCATGCGAAGACATCCTTAAATTCTTGGAGTAGCTCAATGAGGTCTTGCTTTGTCTCTGCGGTGATACTAGCTCCAATCTTCACTTCTTTCTTTTCTTGTCCATTTCCCAGATTCACTATTTCCACTGATTCTTTGTGAGGTACGATTTGTTTCTCCTCTTGTTCTGCCATCCTTAACAGTTCAGGAGCTAAATGACAACCTTGGTCATCTCCAAAATCTTGAAAATCTTCCGCACCCATATCTTGCTCAAAAGGACATTCTGAGTCATTGGTAGTGTTACTCAAATCATTGATATCTGGAGACCTGTTATGGAAATGAATAAAGGCTCATAGAATCATAGAATCTTGGCATGTTTATTGGTATGATAAATGAAGAATAGAAATGTTTAGAAGAATATTTAAAGAAAGAATAATGAATGAATGAAATGAACATAAAAGAAAATTTACTCAAAAGATAGCGGAGATGTATTTCATTGAAAATAACGATGTCTTATACAAAATCATGTTTCACAAAAGGGGTTCTTATTGCTTCTAGACTTAAAGCAATAAGTGTGTTCCGAGTATTACTCTGAATGAGTTCTAAAGGCTATAGGAATCTCCTCCGCAGTCAATTGTTTAGAACGCCACCCGATTCATAGGCGGATGCCATTCGATTTTCTTCCTCAATTTCCCCTCGATATAGCGTTGGCATGCACGATTTCTTCATTTTGTGTTTCTCGTCCCGGATGGATAACCCCTCCTGATATAAAGGTCTCACGAATATGAGGAATTATCATCGGTTCCCATTTAATCTCATTTCTACCCAAGCGAGCTTTCCTTCTTTCTTGCTTCTTTTCTATCTCTTTCTTCCTTTGCTTGGCATTCGGTTTGAATCCTAAGCTAAAAAGGTCTCTTTTTTCTTTCAATCTCAGGACTTCGATTCCTCCTTGGAGATACCTTCCTAGTCCCTTCCTGCACGCCCGCTTTTGGACCATTAATTGTAAACCCATTCTTGTGGTTTTGGATAATTGAGGCACTGGGATCTTGTTTCCCTCAGCGACGAATGTTGCGTTGACAAATTTCAAAGAACGGAAGGAACACTCAGCTGCTTCATCGTTGGCTTCTAAATAGGGTGCATTGTTTATTACTGATTGCGATGATGTCCTCTTCAAAGATTTATGGTCACTAGACGGCCCTCCGAGATTAATTTTAACTTTTGGTGCAACGATGAGGCCTTTGCTCCCGCCGAAGTGTATCCAAGGTCTCCCAAAGAAGCGGTTATAAGACGGCGGATATCCATCACGATAAAGTCCACCTCATATGTACTTGGTCCGATTAAAAGAGGTACTTGATCCTTCCCATGACTTTCCTCTCGCCCATCGAATGCCCTTACTACGTTGTGGCGAGCCTTCATGTGAGAACTATCAATCGGTGTCGATTCAATGTCGATAGTGGTAGAACATTGAGCAGCGATCCATTATCGACTAGTACCCCGGTAATGTGTATCCTTTGCACCGCGTGGTAATGTGGAGAGCCTTGATGGAACCTGCATTCCTCCGAGGATCTCATCATCGTTAAAGAAAATGAAGTTATCGAGACTTATGTTGCTAACCAGCGATCCAAATTTGTTAAGCTGTTATATCATTTGCAACATAAGTTTCATTCAATACCTTCATCAAGACGTTACGGTGTGCTTCAGAGCTTAATAGTAAATCTAGAATCGATATGTGAGCCATTTGTTTATGTAGTCGCTTTCTACGACCTTTCGTATTCACTATGCTTCAAAAACTTTAAGAATTTCCTAGCTTCTTCCTCCTTCACTGGTTCGTTTATATGTGTCTCTTGCTTGGTCCCTTTTTCTTTCTTTTGTTCGCCCATCAAAGTTTTCCCTTTTGAGTGCTCCGTTCTTGTGTTTGACAGGTCGTAGCGCTTTCCATCTTGCGATGTAGGAGCCTTCCTCTTGGTTTTCTTTTGTAGTGTTGGGCGAATCTCCCTTCTCAGGAATTGTCACATTGCAGTTATAGTTCCAGGGGACCTTCCTGTCATCCTTATATGAAAAGGCTGCGGGTTTTCGGATCACGATCTTAGGATATTCCTGGCTCCCTTTTCTGGACGGACCCCCCTTTTCAGGAATCGTCACGTTGCAATTATAACCCCCGCGAGTCTTTTGGTTGTCTTCAGATGAAAAAGTAGTAGGCTTTCGAATCGCGATTTTCGGATTTATTTTACTCCATCGCCTTGGATCGTGAGATGGTGACTAAAGGATAGCTTCATTCCAGGCTTTTGTTGCTAACTCATCCTCCAACGTGCGAGATGTTACCCTCTTTCGGCCTTCATTGCTTTCAAAGAATTCTAACTCTTTATTATCCATCGTCAGCATTATCAAAGATTCGAACTCAAGGCAACTTTGGATTTCATACCTTCCAAGTTATGAAATTCACACCTTTTCGCGTTCTTCATGTTTTCCTTGGACATGTCACAACCAATCCCTTTTATCATTTCCTTCCGCACTGTTTCATTGGGGTTTTCACATCGAAATATCCTCTTAACTCTTTTTCTCGCATCTTCGCCTATCATGTTGACCCAAGTGAGTAGGTAGCGGGTGCCCTTGCAAGAGGTGTCATCAACTTCTATAACTCTCATCCGGATGAGTCTTTCCACTAGTTTTCTAAAAGCGAGACAGTGTTTATAGAATGCCCCACGATTCTGCGTGGTATTCGTGACCGCGTGCTCGTGATCATACCACTTAGGTGCACGGGCCGCAAGGGTTTTAAGTAATGGGGAGACAATGTGTGCGTCAAATAATTTCTGGTACATTTCTTTGTATGGGATTGGGATAGGCGTGAATTGGATTTTCTCCATATTTTACCTTGTGTTGGACTCTGCTAAAGGGCTCGATGATCGGGGTCACACCTTTGGTAGCTCACCAGAATAGGCTTTGAATAACTTTTACCTATGTTGTTTATATCATTCTCCCTCTTCTTCGAGACCGTCTTTCTAGCACTTTCTCCAGCCTCTATTTTACCGCTTCGATCGCATTCTCGATCATTTCCCACAAAGACAATATCGGAAAAACTTTTAGTGGCACTTCCAAGCATATGATTAATGAAGGAGCTTTCAACGTATTGACAAACAAGATGGTTATCTCTTTTCTAGGAGCGGTGGCTGAACTTGTGTGGCTACTTCCCTCCACCGCTGGGCATATTACCTGAAACTTTCGTTTAGCTTTTTCTCCATATTTTGGAGCGTGATTCGATCAGGAGCTATATCGGTTACGTGCCCGTATTATTTCAGGAAGGCCTGTGCTAGGTCCTTCCATGACTTGATCTGGGTACGGCTGAGCTGATTGTACCATTTGGCATGACCCGGCCAAACTATCCTGAAAACAATGAATAAGCAGTTGATCATTGTTAACATATCCCACCATCCGTCGACAGAACATTGTGATGTGCGCTTCGGGGCAACTGGTCCCATTGTATTTTTCAAAATCTGGGGTCTTGAACTTTGGCGGAAGTACGAGGTCTGGGACTAGGCTCAAGTCTTTAGCGTCTACCCCGTAGCGATGGTCAGCAGTCTCTATTTCCTTAAACTTTTCTTCTAACCATTTGCAATGATCCTCGAACTGCTTTGAAGATTCTTCTCTCGCCCCCATTTTCTCTATCAAATCTAAATCAGGTACAACAGGATTAGCCGGGTTATCTCCTGGATTGGATCCTGAGCCAGCGTGGGAGTTCGTGGGTGGTCTAGAATCCACCTACCCTTGTTGGGGCCTAATCGAATCGGTGGCCTTAGGAATACTCCTCGGTCTTGCTCTTGCATGTGGCGGGTAAAACACGGGGAGCACCTTCGCTATCCTCATCGATTGGAGGCATTGGACCTTTTCCTTTGTGCATTCGCATTCATCATCCGGGCCATCTGTGCTATCATGTTTCTCTGAACCTCCAAAGATTTGGTCTTTCATTTCTTCTTTGGAGTTTCATCATTTGCTCCTCGTGATTCGTTTCTTGCATTTCCTTCGAAATTGTTCAAATCTTTGATCCATTTTCTTTGTCTTATCACGAGTCCCGTAGTAATGTTCAGTTCCTAGATTTCCTCTTTCTTCTCTCTTGTTTCTCTGTTAATCTTAACCAATTAGGCTTCTTTTTATAAATTTTAATGTATGTAATATGATGCAATGCAAATGCATGAATGCAGGAAAAAGACATCGATTCTGATCAACTTCATTTTAGAAAACTTTATTAGAAGGCAAAACCCTTTACATAAAGTAGATTACAAATATGTTCTCGCCCTAAGACCTAAGGTTTTGATTTTTCCAAGCAGGGAGATTAGCTCTTCATCATGACCCGGTAGTAGCCCATATCTCATGCCTAATATGTCAGCCTTCCCACACAAAGTCTGTAGATGATCAGCTATTTCTCGAATCTGGATTATTGCTTTACCCATGAGGTAGTCCCGGCTTCGAACTTGCTCGCAAGAATGGCGAAGCTCCTCCTCCCAACGTCTTTCTCTCGTTTCGGAAGCTCAATCCAGCTCGCTACTATGTAATGCCGATTCCAACTCTTCAACCCTACCTTTCATTTCCTCAATTCATTGGGCTTGACTTTAGTTGGCTTTCCGAGTCTCGACTTCGATAGCGGTGTAGAGATCGCCCAAGCTCATTTATTCTAGCTTCTAATCCTTTTTCTTTTGGTCTTCATCACCCCTTCTCTAAGTCTTCCTTCTGCGTCAGTATTTCATGAAACTTTTTCTACCAACTGCTAACTTTGACTCTTTCTTCTCGGACCTCTTGCTGCCACTGCTCCGAAGTTTTCCCTAATCCCGTATTTTTTATCGTTAAGCGCATCCTCTTGTACTCCGTCTTCAAGTTATCTCGGTCTTCCTCTACTTTCTACTTTTTCTTTCTGAGTTTCTCAGCCTCTGATTTTTGACCGTCCACTTCTAATTGGAGGAGCATCTTTTCTTCCTCCAACCTTTCTATCCTTTTCCTGAGTTCCGAGCTCATCCGTTCAAAATCTTGCTTCACAATCTCTAATTCTGATGGGACCACTCGCATGCATTCTTCTCTTGATCGGGCACCTTCTAGATTTGGCTCAGGAATGTTATCATTGACTCTCCTAGCCCTTTATTCAAGGTATTCCGGTCGCCCTCGGGCTCAGATAATCTTCTCATTACGTGAATCGATTCCGGTACTAGAAATCTCTTTAACCCTTTTCTTATAGCTTCCCCTTCATATGAGAACTCGCATTGAGCTAGCCAGTATGTCGTTGGTACAAACTGTCTTGAACTATATTGTCTTAGGACCAAAGAAAGAGTGGCGTTGGCACCCCAAATTCCCAATAGGGAACCCAACAAAGCTTTCATAGCGATAAAGGATCCTGTCGGGAATCATCCAGGGAGCCTTCCACTCGATGTCGTCCTCTTGAAGGTTTTGAAAGAGCGCGATCCAATTTTCTTCGGACACATCCTCTCTTCTAGGCGTAGTTGCTATCTCTTCTAGCGGGGAGTACTTTTCTGACATGAACCGGCAAGACACTTTCTCTATTTTCCAAAAGTGACTATGGAACCAAGCCAATAACAGCTGCGCACATCCAATAAACTCGCTTTCACCTCTTCTCCGACATGCGCATCAAGGATCCGAATGTTTGGCTAAGATGGCGAGAGCAGGTGTGACCCTTTGTCCAATCGGCTGAATAGATCAATAACTGCTTTATCAATGTGCCTTAAAGCTTTCGGGAAGATTACTAGGCCGTAAATACACAAGGCCAAGATGTCTATCTTTTTCTTCGTATCGGGATGCGCCAGGATCAAGTCTTTCAAACATATCCAGGGTATGCATTTACCTCGCCTTCTTCTCACGCATTCTAGTGAGACCAACTGTTCGCTCATTCGGTGATATTCATCAACTTCTTCGCGAAGGTTGGGCCATTAACCGCCTTTGGAATAAGCTTTGTCAACTTGAATTCTTGGGCAATGTAGCAAGGTCGTAAACTCTTCTACTGTGGAAACCAGATCCACTTTCCCAAAGGAGAAAGCAATATAAGCGGCATTCGAGGCGGGTCATTGCTCGGAACAGGTGCTTGTCTATTTTGACCTCAAGCAGGTAAGGCAGGTCACCGTAAGCACCATAGAACAGCTGCTTCGCTTCATCATCCCACTGAGTCCAAATTTCTCTTAACTCCTGGAGCTCGTTCTGCGTGACAATCAGATATTGGTGAAGTTCCGTAGCTCCGACACATACCCTTCGACTAAGCTATCTCCTTTTCTATTTGGCATTGCTCGACCATATGCGACTGACGCATTGTCTTCTACTTTATCAAGGAATTCGCTTTCCATAACCAGTTTCCCAACTCGAAGCGGACCGTGAATCGATGTCTCTTTAAAATATGAAATGATATGCACAAAAGAAAGAAACACAAAAGTTAGTACCATGGAATATAAAGCAAGTAAAATAAGCAAGCGCCTATCCGGGTGACCACTAAGGTTTGCCATGACTCTACCTAAGGTGGGTTCTTAGGGTTTGCTATATGCGGCTTAGTTTTAAAGTTCGAGGTACCGAACTAGCAGATTCCTCGATCCTCACCCATTATAGGCTCATACGAACCAAGTTCGGTTCGGAATACATTTCCTATGGCCATGCGAAGTGAAAACTTCACGAAGACATAGGTGCGGATGTATTCCAAAAGCGATCCATTAGCCCATGCGAGGTGAAAACCTCACGAAGGCATAGCTTCGCTCCCACTTAAAGGTGTGACCACAACGGTCATGCAATGCAATGCCAAAGTATTTACGAGGCTAATATTGAAGGTGCATTAAAAGAAGCATGATTTTTCCAAAACCATTTTAATTAAAAGGACAAAAATCAATCAATCTATGGCTTGACCCTCGTGTCCCCAGTGGAGTTGCCAAGCTGTCGTAACCATTTTTTGGTGAAACAGTGAACGACGCGGTCGACTCATTTTTTTGAAAAAAAGAAAAGGAAGGGAGTCGCCACCGATCTTTATTTGGTGTGATCGGATCACCTTTGTTTTAATAAAACATTTAATTTACTAAAACAGTGCTTTTTGGTCTACGAACTTTGAGAAAACGGGTTCGGAAGTCGATTACGTGTGAGGAAGGATTAGCACCCTCGACACGCCCGAAATTGGTACCAAACTGATTGATTGATGTCCTTTTTATTGAAAACTTTGAAATGGTTCGAAAATACGATGCCTTTTATTTTCAAAATTTGATCGAATTGAAAGGGACATTAAGACTCTCTTATTATCGAAGAGATAAAGCATCATGTCCAGTAAGTTAGGGCGCAATACTTTAGACTCCCGAAACTAAGCTCGTCTTTTAAAACTTGATTTTTGTTTTTGAAGAGGATTTTTCGTCATTTGTCGAACGAGAAATTAGAACCCAGTAAGTTAGGGCTTGTTTTCCCGGAAATCCAAATTAGGAATATTTCCTCTATTTTTAAAGGAAGCTTATCTCGAAGAATCTGGATGTCGAGTCCAGTAAGTTAGGGCACGACATTTCGAATTTTCGAGATTAAGTATTTTGTTTTTTAAAATTGCAACTTCAAAAGAGATATCCCGTTGTTTAACATAAACGAGAAAAATCGGAACCCAGTAAGTTAGGGCTCGATCTTCCCGAATTTTCAAATACCGAACATTATCTTTATTTTGAAAATTTGATTGATTAATATTAGACAAAGTAATGATACTAACAAATTAAGCGAACATGCGAATAAATCTAATTCTTATAAATAAATGAATGAGCAAATAAATAATGACATAAGAATGACAATAATAGAACTATAGAAACAAATAGAATGATAATAATAACAATAATAAGAAAATAAAGAATATGATACATAAATAAATAAATTGCTTTAAAGTACTAAAAAGTAAAGAGCAATGAACGAATAAATAATAAGTAAATGAAATGATAATAAATAAATAAAATAATAAAAATGAATAACATAATATATAAAAATTCATAAATGGTGAAAATTAAAAGAATGGAAATCAAATTCAAATTAAATAATTGTAATAATAAAAATAATAGTATATTAAAAAGAATGATACATTAATGAACGAATAATAAAAAGGGTGAATAAAGTAATAAATAAACAAATAAGAGTAAAATGAAAATAATAATAATAATGGTATTAATAATAAAAATGGAACAACAATGGTAATAATAAAAATAACAATAACAAATATAATAGTAAATAAATAAACAAGAGTAAAAATAAAATGATAATAATAGTAATAATAATAATAATAATAATAATAATACTAATAATAATAATATAGTGATAATAGCAATAATATATAAAAAAATGCGATTCAAACTAAATAAGGATTGGATTGAAAATAAAATGAAATTTTAGGGCCAATCAAATAAAATCACAAAAAGGATCAATTTAAGCGCTTGAGGAAACAGAGGGACCATGTGAGCAAATAATCCCTTTTGGCCAAAACGCGCAACAGCAAGGGGGACCATATTGAAAACCAAGCTTAAAGTTCGGGCCAAATTGAAATAATAACGAAACTTTATTAAAAAATTTAAAAATGCGGAAGGGCCAACTTCGCAAATAACCCATCGATTAAAAAACACGCGGATCCTAGGCGGGTCGGATCGGATCGGGTCGGTCCAAGGTGAAACGACGTCGTTTTGGGGCTTTTGGACGCCGGCCAAAACGGCGTCGTTTTAACTTGGCTATATAAGCCTCTTTTCTACCAAAAAATTTCATTTTTCGTCTACTTAAAAAAAAAACTAACTTTGTTTTCTTTTTTTTCTCTGCAGGTGGGTGCAGTCGGCCAGAGTCTACGGTGGCCGGAAATTCGAAAGGTCATATTTTTTCCTTCTCTCTTTTTTTTTATGTTTACTGATCTATTTCCTTTTTGTTTTTGAAAACCCAAGAGAAGAAACCCTCCCCATTTTGCTCCCGAGTTCGGCTTCGACGACGGAGAGGAGACTCCGACGACGCGCCCCGGGGTTCAGGTAAGTCTTGCCTTCTCTTTTACTATTATTATTTTAAAAAAAAAACTTAAAAAAGGAAACAATAAATAGATAAAAAAAGGGAAAACAAAAGTAACAGTTTTTTTTTTAAAATGGAAACGGAAGTGTTAAAAAAAACAACCTTCTGCTGCTTTTGCTTTCGATTTCTAACAATTCTTGTATTCAAAATCTCTGTTGTTTTTTCTTGCTCGAAATCTCTTCCTTTTTTATTACAGAAAAAGCCCCCTTTCTGCTATGATATTCTCTCTGTTTTTCTCTCCGAAAAGCCCCCTTTTTACAATGGTTTTTTGTGGCTTTATAGCCAAAGTTGAATAAAGAAGACAAATTGTTTCTACTCTTTGCTGTGGCTGTTGCATGCTTTTGTTTTGCAGGCTATGGGCGGAGTGTGTCGGAGCAGGCGACGGATGGCGGTGTCGGACGTCTGTGTGCAGAGGGCGTGGGGGCGAGTCGAAGTCGAGGGTCGAGGCAAAGGGCTAGGGTTTTTTTTTTTTTTTCTGATTTGTTTAATGGGTTTGGGATAGTTAATGCTTTAAGGTTAATTGAGTTTGGGTTTGTTTGGGTTAAATGTTTTTGGTTTGTGTTTGGGCATTAATGGGCTCCGGGCAATAATTGGGCTCTACATAGAGCTTCAGTGAGGTAAGGCTTTCCAAACGTGCCTCACCATAGGTGTTTCAAACACCCAAAAACTCTAGTAAAAAGGCATAATTCCTTCAGATTTGATTATATTGGGATTAATTGGTGATTCAAAGGAAGCCTTAGTCTTTTAGACGTTAAAAACTAATGCGGGGATATTATCCAATCATACATTGTCATCGTCTCACAATGGTAGCATTGTGACATCATCATCCAAAAAACTTTAAAAAATTTTAAAACATGAAAAAATTACAATAAAATATTTAAAAAATATTAAAAATAATATATTAAAATTTATCATAGGTGATATCTTTTCAAGGGACAACTATTTCATATTCAAGCTCTAGGAAATGTGATTTTTAGAATTTTAAAATATTAAAGTTTTTAATAGTTTTTTTAAATTCTAGTTAATTTTAGTAAATTTTTAGGTTTAAAGGTATAAAAAAATCCTCAAACTTCTTCAAAAAGGCAATTAAACATTTGCTTATTTCCCCACTCAATTAGATACTTGATTTGCTAAAATACATCAAAAGACCATTTGACTGTTAACTTTAATTGTTGACCGTTAAAGTTAAATACCCCTAATTTTTTTCAGTTAAAGCCATCACGGTTCACAACCACGGTGTGACATGTGGCAAAAAATGATAAAAAATAAAAATCAATAAAATTTTATAAGAATTATTAAATTTTAATAAAAATATAAAATTCATAAAAATTTATAAAAATTATTGTATCCTATTATCGTGTCTCTCCAATATGCCCGAGCTGATCATAATAAGCCCAATGTTTCCTTGGTTTTTCTTACCTTTCTCCTCCTACTTATGTTCAATCTTTTATTGCTGGCTTTGTTTACCAAACCAATTTCTACCCCAACTTTAGAAATATAAGAAAAAGTAGGCGTCCTTGTAGCTATTGCTGCATTTTGTCATACCAGAGCATACACTATTTGATTCCTTGTGCTATACCTTGTCAATGTTTGTAATGATATATGGTGAATATGTATGTATGTAACACTCCTCATAACAAAAACTCCCACAATAGTTTCGGTGAAAAAACTTCATCGACTTCTATAAATTCATTCACTGATATAGCTCTTTCCTCCGCTTGATTTTATAATTTTTTACAATATTTTTTACTATTTTATAAAAAAATATTATATTTTTATATATTATTATATATTTTATAATTTTCACAATTTTTATAAATTCTTTATGATTTTTTTATAAATTGTGATTTTATAAAATTTTATATTTTAATAAAATTTAAATATTTTCTATAATTTTAATATTTTTATAACTTTTATTTATTTGATCATTTTTCGCCACTTGTCACACCGTATTGTGACACGTGATGAATTTAATTCAAAAAGGATCGGGGGTCGTTAACTTTAATAGTCAACGATTTGATTGTTAAAGTTAAAGGTCAAAGAGCATTTTTTTTATACATCTTGGTAGTTTAAGTACTAAATTGAGTGCAAAAAAAAAGAAAAGAAAAGAAAACCAGTGATTTAATTGCTTTTCTTGAAAAAGTTCAAAGGCTTTTTACACCCTTAAGCCAATTATATATATATATATATATATATATATATATTTGTAAATTTACAATTTTTCTATTTTTAATAATTCTTTTTACTTTTAAATAATTTTTTTGTATTTTTTTTTGTAAGTTTTAAAGATTTTTAAGGTTTTTTTTCAAATGATTATGTCATTGTTCGACACATAGCAACATATGTTTGGCTTGATAACTTAGTCGATTTTTTAACGTCCAAAGGATTGAATCTAGAGCATTTGATAACATTAGGGATTAAATTGAGAACATCTAATAACATTAGGGAACGGAATGAGTAAAAAACTTTTAAGAACCGAAGTGGAAAAAGCGATATATTTTAGGGACTAAACTGTGCATTAAACCTTAAAAAGTTTATCAACTTCTTGAATTCATAAAGAAATGATAGTATATATATATCAAACAAAGCCTAGCTACCTTAGGGCTTGAACTAATCCTTAACTAGTATAGTTTTGTTGCTATATGATAAACCTGTTTTATTTATTGTCTTGTTATATAATAAACCTTAAACTAACCCATCAAATTGTCATATGATTTGTTGTTTGGTCTTTAATATATTTTGAGTTCTTATCTAAGTAGTTAACATGTATAAGTCAAGCATCTTAGGACTTGTACTAACCCTTAATTTGTGTAAATTAGACTTACATTTAAACCTTAAACTATGTATATATAACATTTATTATCAATGCTTTGTTGTTGTCTAGTATTTTAATTTTCTTTAAATATATTGATAATGTTATGACTCGACCCAATATGCGTTATTGCATATAAATGATATACTTTACAAAATGGATGTCAATTAATTTGTATCACGGTTTGAATTAACATGTGGGACATGAGTCGAGTTGTGACAGGAAATTGGTATGTTTTATTTGGCCCTTCAATGGCTCCAAACTTAGGGTTAAAAAGGGTTTTATTATTATTAAAGATATTATAGAAACAAACCCATGTTTGTTTGGGAGGCATAAGGGCTTATCAATGAAATAAAGTTGCTTGTGGTTGTATTGTAGGCTCTTTTGGGAACATTAGATCCATTTTGGTGAGAAATTTGGTCCTAGTTTATGTTTTTTTTAATAACAATTTGTACTTATGTTAGCATGTGGTATGCTTTTCTTCAAATAATTAGAGGTTTTTAAGTTTTATCATCAAATATTGTAGTTTATGGCTTGGATCAATATGTTCTATCTAACCCTACAAAAAGTTAATCAATCAAAGATAATGAAAAGAATCATCACTATCAATCATTATAATGTAAAAACAGATGATTAATAATTGAAATATATTCGAATTTAACTTCAAATAAATTTTAAAAAATTCACGCATAATAATAAAATGTAAAATTCTATTACCCATAAAGTGATTTTAATTGATTGGATTATGAGTTTTGAACATTGATGAATGGTTTTATCCAATAAAATTCTAATGAATTTATTTGGTAAAGCATAAAAATTAGTTTAATCACTAAATATAATTAAAAAAATTCACCTTTTAAATCACTAATATATAGATTTAGAAAAACTGAACAATCTATATGCCACACATGCTAAGTGTAACTAAAAATGGGGTGTTGATGATAGGTACAAATAAATTTCATTATAAAAATCATGGATTCATAATAAAATATTAAAAGAAATATAAAAGCAAAGCTTGAAGCTAGGAATGACATATTATATACAGCAGAAAGAAAGTAATGCTGTAATGGACCACACTAATTTTAGGAGTCAAGTGGTCTAAACTACTTATGGTCTAAAAGCTTCATATTTATTTATTATTATTTAAATAAATTACCTAAAAGTTTATGGACCATATTTGTGTGTCTTGGTAGTGTGTATTTAGCCATAACTTTGCATAACATAAAATAAAATTGATGAATATCTCATTTGCTTAGCAATAATCCCAAGTTTCCAACTAATTATGATGATCACTGATTATGTGGGTTTACTTTATAAGTTAATTTCACAATACATCCTTAAATTACAAAATTTATACTAAATGATCCCAAATTTTAAAGCGTTTTGATTATATTCTTAAACTATCAATGTTATATCAGTAATGCTCTTCCATTTCTAAAATCTTTAATTTAACTGTTAAATGAAATGTCAAATTTTATGTGGTATAGTTTAAAGTGAAATGTTTAAAGAAAAAGAAGATTGTATGGATGTTGTAAAAATTTAGTTTTGGGATTTTCAAAGGTTTTTTGGTTTTACTTTTGAAAGTTACGTGGTAATGTTTTACTTTTTATTAATATTTTCGTTTTAAATTATGTCATATAAGATTTAACATGACATTTAGGAGGTTTTAATAATTGAAGGACTTAATTGATATAACATTGATAATTTAATGATGTAATTAGAATGTTTTGAAACTTGGAGATCAATTTAAAATGATTTGAAAATGTATGGTACAATTAACTCTAATTTTATTGTGCGAAGACAATTTTAATGGTTTATAAATTCATTCTATGGTCTTAAAACTCCACAATTTCACGACAAGGAACGATAATAATAAGATTTGAATCTTGAGATGTAAATAAAGAGTTTACTATTACTCTATTATGGAAAAATTGTTAATTATTTAAATTTTATTAAAACAAATTAATTTTAAAATACAAACACCTTATCTTAATTTAGTCCAATTCAAGCTTACCTTCAACCCAAATAAATTTTTTTTACAAATAAGTCCTGAATGTTCTTGCTTAACAAAACTTAATTTTAGGGTTTATTGAAGCATAATCAAAACCAAAATTTGGGGAAGGAAAAAGGAAAGAAAAAAACATATTGATGAAAGTACAAAAATAGTAATAATAATGAGGCAAATCCTCCTGAAATGAAAAGAATGATCACTCTCAAGTCTCCAACTAGTGACACATTTCACACTTTTAATTATGTGTTTAATTATGGTAGCCATTGTATAATGGAAAGAAAATATTTTGGGTACAATTGTAAGTTAGATATTTAATATTAAAGAATAAAAATAAAATTATAAATTTTTGAAAGAATTAAAATTAATTTTTTTATTTAAGAAAAAAACTTAAATTATCTATAATTCTCTATAAAAGGATGGTTAATTTGTAACATAATGCTGTTTTTTTTTGGATTGACATGGGTAGATCTCAATTCGAAGACAGATATTGGATCGGTTGAACAAGACTAAAAAATTAGTTGAACTGATTTTTTAGTTTTTTAAAAAATATTTCTATAATTTTTTAACGATTTATTTAATCGAACCGTATAAACTGGTGACTTGATCGATCTACCAATCCAATTTTGAAATCTCTATTTAGAGTAAATCTTAATATTCAAATTTTATAAAAACGAATAATCAACTTTGGGTGAAGCATGAATAGATGATACTAGTAAATAAATAAAAGGAATGGGCTGGGGATCCTCAGCTGTCATAATCTTTAAACTTTTTTGGGGTTTGATTTTTAAATTATTATTATTTTTATCAGAAAATTATTATTACCTCTAATAACAGCAAATAATGAGTAATCATCCAACTATATATAATTGACTTTTTGACATGTGAAAAATAAAAGCTCCTTTTGGGTAATTCTCATCATTGGTTATCACTCTAAAGATTTTGTTTATTGGTTGTTATGAAAATAAATTGATTATTTGCTCCTTTTACGAAGGAGAATAAATTGAATTACTTAAATATGATATAATTTTTAAGTTGCATCAAAATTTATAAAATATGTATTAATTTAATTATTTTTAATATATTAAAATTTATATATTTATATTAGGAATATCAAATAAAATGATTATTTGACTTAACAAGAGTAAACTTATCCAAACATTGAGACTATCCTCTCAATATTTAAAAGATTTGGATAAAAATATTACATCCATTACAACATGGGCCTCCTACATTTAAAGCCCAAATTGAGTCTAACCCATCAATATTTCTTAGTTTATAATATGTTATTCTTATATATTATGTAAGTTATATTATATGAAAATAAAATATAGATAATACAATAATGCAAAATTTTAAGAACATGTTAAGCTATTTTTTGATACGATGTCTAATCTTATCTATAACTTACTTCAAACTTTTAAATTACAAAAAAAAACGAGTATAAGCATACTCAAACCCACATCTGTCGTGAGGTTTAGGCCTTAATTATGGTTAGACAAATATAAATTTAGGCTAACAATATAAATCTTGGGCCTGCCTCTACTTTGAGCAAAAGTTGATTTTTGTATAAATTTTATTTTCCTTTTTATTGTGATTGGCAAATTTTTAGGTTAAAATTGGTTAATTAATGGTTTTGGTTCCTTACCTGTGCTAAAAATTGAAATTTCATCTTTATACTAGAATTAATCATTTGTTCAAATTGTTAACACTGTTAACTATTCATGCTATTTTGGTTAACATTATTTTTTTGAAAAGATTCTATCACACGAATATATATGTGAAAACCACAAATTTATAGTACAAATGTGTGTTTAAAAATAAAATAAAATAAATAATGAAACATATTGCTTGAAACTAATTAATAATAATAACAAATAAAATATATACGATGTTA
Source organism: Gossypium rotundifolium (assembly GCA_025506655.1). Taxonomy (NCBI): domain Eukaryota; kingdom Viridiplantae; phylum Streptophyta; class Magnoliopsida; order Malvales; family Malvaceae; genus Gossypium; species Gossypium rotundifolium. The sequence continues at coordinate 12,055,734 of CP106730.1, read as the reverse complement.
AATTTTTTAAAAAAATAGATTAAATTCTTTACTACTATGTTATCATCAATCTTGAGTCGGTGTCAAGTTAACTCGTGGGACCAACTCAATAAAATACATTAATATATACAATTGATAGAGGTAATAAAGTGTGCATAATAAAAATTAAAATGTATAAAAATATTAAAATAAAATTTTAGTTGAGTGGTAAATTAAAAGTTTTATTAATACTTTTAAATAAAAAGACTAAATTACCCTCAAATAATATAACTTATTTTAATTACGAAAAACATTTCCTTAATTTTCTTAATCAAATTGGTGCCTGGGTGATTTACTTGTCATGTAAATTTTTATTGGATTAAGTTGTTCAATTGGATTTTTCTTTAAAAAAAAACCCTTAAGCATTTTATAAAAGTAGAAAAAATTAAATTATATCAAATTAAAGTATAGGTTAAACAATATTAGTATGTAGTTATTCAATTATAGTTTTTTTTTGGTCATCAACAATTAATAAATTTTTTTAGTCATCCAACAATGAAAAGTTATAAAATGACATCCCAACTATTCAATTTTATCTTTTTGTCACCATTGGCTAATGTAAAAATGAATAAACCAAAAAATTCTATGATAGTTGGGTGATAAAAAGACAAAATTAAATCGTTGAGTGACCATTTTGTAACTTTTCATAATTGGATAACCAAAAAAAAAATCACAATTGGATGACTACTAATTTAGTTTACCCTAAAGTACAAGGACTATATCTTAAATATTAATATAGTAGAGGACCAAAACCAGAATTTAACCTTAAAAGTTGTGTTTACCTTAACATAATATTAACTGACAATGATTTTTACATTTTTACATTGATATTTTATTATATTTTGGAATTAATAAAAATATATATCTTTAAATCACTGAACAGACAGATTTAACAAAGTATTGAAAGCTTTCTGAAGCATTCCAGCAGCATAGTAAAGTCATATTATTAAACTTTCTGCAACCCACTTTAGTTATTACAGATTAAGGCCGAGATAAAACATAAAACATTCATGGAAATGGACCTAAAAAGCAAAAGGAGCATATAATATTTACCTTTTCTTTTTCTTATTTATTTATTAAAAAAAATGCAGGCTACTAATGGTAATTATTAAGCATGGCCATAAATGATAAACCCTAGGCAAGGCCGCAAAGTTATTAAGCTGCATGCTTTTCCAGTCCACCCCCATGCTCTCTTCCCATGCACTTAGGTTCTGACTTTCGATCACCCGAAATCATTGTTTCCTGATAATTTTGAATATGATAATATCATACATTTAATAATCTTTATATTTATACAATTAATACAAAAATGTATATACAAATTGATATCCTACCAAAAGATTAGAGTGGCCTATTTATTACGTGAAACGCATGCACTGAATTTTAGACCCTAACATGCAAAGGCACTAATGGGTAGTGCCCTTGAGAACACTGATTTTGGACCCAAAGCTCACTTTGGGTCTTTGGGGGTATTGAAGTGGGTTTATAGTTTCATGTTAGGCTCGAAATCCAGTTTTCCTCATGCTTAAATCTCGATTGTCTATGATTACATTCGCCTTTATCTATGTGGAACCAAGTATTAATGGAGGATAGGAGCCAACCGTAAAAAAGTATCGATAAATTAATTTCTATATATTAAATAATAAAATAAATTAATTTTCTATTAAAAATTATTTTTATTATTAAAATTTGGTTCGTGTACATTAACATTAGTTTTTAATAGTATAAAAGGATGATATTTTTAATAAAAATGGTCAATTTGTTCATCTAAAATATAAGAATAAATTTATTTCTTTTTTTAATAGATGAGGTAAAATGTAATCTGACTGTTAATACAGTGCTTGGTACTCACCCTGAGCAGATCACTAATGGGGAAGAAGTTGCTGCCAATAACTCTGAAATGTGAGTCATTTTAACGCAGTAAACAAGCAAAGAGTGGTGGGTAAGTAACATAACGAAACAGTACCGACCCATCGGGTTTCAAGGAATTTTGGTGTGTCACTGCCATGCATGCTAGCTGTTGGCGATGGGAGGATATGCACTGGTCTTTGCTCTCTTCTTCTCGAAAGGCCAGCAATATATAGCAAGAAATAGAACCTTTCCCCTTAGATTTCTAAATCTATTTTTAAGCCTTAAAACATTGTGGATGGCTATTTGGACAAAGGGTTCAAATATGACTTCTAACACTACAAGTGTATGCCTTGCCATTTGTTCACAAGGTGAGTGAGTTTACTGAAGCTACCTAGAGAGAACTTGGCTATTATTCAGCAGAATCTGTAAGTACTAAACTTATATATATATATGTATATACAAGTTTTAATGAATCTTTTGCTTTATGTTTGGTGGAGTGTTTTTTTTTTTTTTTTAAAAAACTTTATGTTTGCAATTGATGTTGCTTGAACTTGCAAACAAATATATATTTCCTTATTTTACTAATTTCATGGGCCTCAAAAAGTTGTAGCAAATTGAGCATCAGAAAGAAGAAACAGACAAACAAACAATGAATGATCAATATGAAGCAACAAGGACAACGTGTGAGAGAGACAGAATTAATGATGAACCTCATGGGAGACAAAATTATCAGATTTTCAAGCTTTAGTTTTACACCTCCAACTCTTTTGTTATCTCAGATACCATCTAGAATTTCTAGATTCACTACTCAATTATTATTATTGCCACCATTCTTCCCAACAACACCAAACCTATTGTTAAATTGTTCCGAAATATATATAAATCCCTAAAGAATTATATATATTAAAACTCAATTTCATTTTCATATAACTTGGAATGGTTAGAAATTAAGATATTCTTAACAAGGTAAAAGAATCATGAAGGACTTTATATAAGGAGTTAAATTGCATTTGACCCCTTTATTAAAAATAAAAAATAAATTAATTTTTGTGCATTAGATCAAAGAGTAAACTGGTCCTTAAAAATTCCATCAATTTATAATTTTAAAACTGATTCTTGTGTGTTTGCATAAAATATACATGGCACGCCATCTATTATAACTATTTGGTTATTCTGACAACTATCCCAATTCTTAATAGTAAAATGAATAAAATTTTTAACAAAAAATATAAGTTTACTCTTTATTCTATTGTATAAAGACTAATTATCTATTTTTTTCAGTAAATAATACTTTTAACTTCCTAACAACTACCTCATAAACTTAAAAAATTGTCAATAAGTTTTGTTTTTGCTTGAAAATGAACTCCAAATTTCTAATTTTATTACCATATTCTTACTCACCGACCAACACCCTATTAATTATTTCACTTTAAACCCCCTATCAGTAGCTTATTGACCATAGGATTGGGGAGGGGGTGGTGTTAATAAATCAAGTAAAACTCCACTAGTTATGGAGAAAGGATTATAATGCTTCATAAATTTCCATCATTTAGTCAATTGCATAGGCATGCATGTTCATCATGTTATTGACTCAAAGACAAACAACAACCTTTCACCAAAAAAAAAAAGAAGAAAAAGACAAACAACAACCTCTAAAGAAAATCCCTATAATTCCTCAACACAAATCAGTTCTGCTGATTTTGGACAAATGGGCCTAACCCATGTCCCTAAATTTATGCTTTCCCATCAAATATTCGATTTATACGATGTCAATACAAATATTTTTATATATAAACACTATATTAATCTACTACTCTATACACCATCTATATAAACACTTGTTGTTTTCAGTTGCTAAATACACCATTGAAAAACTCTATAACTAAACATCAACCTCTCGCTTTGCACCACAATGTCTAGCAAAAGATCAAGTGGAAGAAGCAACGAAAGATCAAGTGGCAGCAGAAGCAATGAAAATGAAGATTTTAGCCTCAGACTTAGAGAACTTTTATCAACTAACAAGAAGAAGAAAAGAAATGCAGCAAAGGTAAGATTTGGTTCATTTTAAATGCTAATCGATATTTCTCGCGTTGCGATCATTATTTAAATTCTTGGTGACATGTTGCAGCTTCTGGATGAGACATGCAATCACATTAAGAAGCTGAATGGAGAGGTTGATGATTTAAGCAATCGCATATCAGAGTTATTGAATTCATCAGAGACTGAAAGCAGCAATATTAATGCAAACATCTTCAGACAATTTCTACAGCAATAATCACCGCCATTTTTGTTCCTTACTTCCTTCACCAAACTTATATATATATATATATGCTTCAAGTATTGTAATATATAATTTATATACACATTTCAGTTTGTTTATTTGAGTTGTTCCGGGATATTGTTGGCATCCAAGAGAACAGGTTCTTTATTTTGGTTTTATTTTTGCTTTTCTTTTTATCTTCCATCAATCTTTAGGGTTTGTTGGATGATGATAAGTTTTGGGTTTCAAAGAATATATTATTATAATATATTTTTCTTGATTTTTGTGTGTGATTATATAGATATTGGCAAGAGATATTCACCGTTATTAGTGTTCCAATAATTAAGGATTAACAAATTAAATTCTTTGACTTATTCGGACTTTTTGTGCTAATTCATACAAAGTCAGGTCATTTTCCATGAGTCTTTTTCAATATTTGTTTAGCATGGTCAATTATTTTACCGTGTAAAAACTTAAATTTACATTTTGTCAAATCACAAAAATAAATTAAAAAATATTTTTTTTAATTTTATTAACGTTGCATACACGTGGATTACCACATAGATGATATATCCGCATTTAATTATTTTTAAAAAATTAAAAATAATTTAGATTATTAATTTAAAATTTTAAAAAATTAATTAAATGTCTACGTTTCATCTACGTGACAACCTACATGTATGCCACATCAGCAAAGGTAACAAAAAAAATGCAAGTTCAAGGGCTAAAAGAAGTGAAAAATTAAATGGAGGGTTAAAATGACTCTTTTTGTAAAGTTGGAGGGTCAAAAAAATTATTATGCCTATTTGTTTTCAAAGTTTTAAGCAGGGACAGCATCATTATATTTTATATTCTCATTAATTACACTTATGGAAGCCAAAATCTATAATAATTAGCTAGGATTATTACTAATCTAAACCTGAAATTACTTACAAATTAAGATTAGCAAACTGTTTAATATTTAATATATACTGTTAACTAAACAATTACATCTATGGAATTTTATTAATAATTTGTATTTAATTTTAATTTTTAAAAAATTATTTTAATTGTGAAAGTATCTCAAAATTATAAGTTATTATAATATATAAAACTATCAATTATTCGTTTAAACTCTTAAATAAAAGAATAAAATTCACAAAGTTAAAATCCAATTCATAATTTTTAAAAATTTTGAAAGATTTTTAAAGAATTAAAGATAGAGTGGTAGACCGACAGAGTGTCAATAATGACATTCGTACTTACTAAATAAACAAGATTATGATGTATCAACTAAACCAGTGGATTATGTTTTTTAAAAGACTAATTAGTAGTAGATTTAGAACTCAAAAAATAAGTATCAATGATTATATATTTTAATTTTATATAACAACTTATTTGGTTACCCATTGGATAATTTTTATTAACTGAAGTTGATATGTTTGATTATTTAATTTTTAAATAGGTTTAATAATTTAGATTAAAAATCATCGATAGAAAATTTTAATAACAAATTTGAGAATAATAAGTAAATAAGAATCACATGTATATCATGTCAAGAAAGTTAAAAACATTAAATTTTCTTTTTTTTAGAGTGATTTGACAAAAAAACACGAGTTTAAGAGTTAAAAAAGGCAAAAAATTAAACGGGGAGCTAAAATGAGTTTTTTTTTGTAAAGTTGGAGGGCTAAATAAGTTATTATTCCTAATATTTATTTTTTAGATTTATAATATTTATATTTAATAATATGTTATAAATATTTTTTTTTGAAGTAATAACCGACAACCTTTTTATTGAATTAAAAAAACAACAATAGCAAACGTTGTTGGGCCTTCTGGTATAATGATCCATCAGGCTTTTAACTAAACCAAATTGAAAAACCGACAAAAACTCCTAGGAAACTAAAATGAATAATTGCTATGAAAAAGGAAACTAGGTTATTAATTGTCCCGATTCAATTACAGCTGGGTAGCATTTCTCTCTTGTCTTTTCATTTTCCGCATTTCCCATCTGTGTCAGGCGATAGCTTCTCTATCCTTCTCATCTGCTATCCGTTCGTCTTCTCCTTCGCTATACCAAACTTAGTCTGGCCTCTGCCTTCATCTTCCTTCCGGACTTGCTTGAGGTATATGGTTCTCGTCTCATCCCAGGTACGTTGCTGCATCCCTTCTAAACGCTTCATCTGCTACTTTGTGGGCCAACACATTTTCATTTCTGTGGATGAATTGAAATCTGACTTCTTGAAATTGCTTCGATTCTTCTTGGATGTCTCTGATAATTGCACTAATAACAAATTTGTCATTCTTTATTGTTTTGCATTTTTGTATCACCGCTCGCGAGTCCCTTTTATAGTGACTGAGCTAATCCCCATTGAGATGCCTAATCTGACCGCATGAAGCCCAGCATATGCTTCTGCAACAAAAGAGGAAGGAACATTTAAATTTAAAGTTGTCTTTGTGTTTATTATTTCTCACATTCTGTCAATGACCGCCAGACCAGCCATCGATTTGGCTTTTTGCAACTGAAGGCCGCGTCGAAATAGATTGTCACCCTTAGAGTTGGATCTTGCAATTCTGTGCTTCTGCATGTGTTTAAGGTACTATTCTTTTCTTCTAAACCCTCAATCTCAGCCAAATATCTTCGTACTTTTGATGCTAGATCCCTTGCCTAATCTAATTTTCCTTCGTGTATGAACTGTGCTTTCGACCCCCCACATGAGCGATATGCAAAGAAAACACCACCTTTGTTTATAGTTGCTATTCGTGAAAACCCAGGTAAGCCAATCCCTAAAATTCTGATTCGTCTGATCATTGATCCAGGGAATATCTAACAGCTGCCATATCTCTCTTGTAATAGGACAAAGCCGAAACACATGGCCAATATCCTTTTCTCTAATTCTGTATCTAGGGCAAACAATATTTTTTTCTATTCTTTTTGATCTTAGATTGACTAGGGTAGGCAAGTAATTCCATGAGGCTCTCTAGATTGTAATTAAGATCTTTGATGGGAGCTGGATATTCCAGAGTTTTTTGTAAAATTTTTTTAGATCGGCCTGTATTAATAGGTGACTAGGATCCAAATTAGCACTCTGTAATAGTTTGTAAGCATTTCTAACCGAGAATTCACCAGAAAGCTCCTCCTTCCATATCTGAAAGTCCTCTCCTAGGTTTTTCGCCAATGGAATTCGCAGAATCTTTTGTGCATTATCCACTGAGAAGGTAGAATTCACCAAATCTATTTTCCACATTTTATTAGAAGCATCAATTAATTCAGACACTAACTCGATTTGATTTTTATTTCTGTCTCTTCTTTCTTCCACCACCTGTCCTGGTATCCATTGATCTTCCCAAACTCGAATTCCAGTCCCCCGCCCCACTCTCCAACCCATTCCACTATGAAGCAGACCTTGGCTGCCCAAATGCTCCTCCAAGTAAGTGAAGGTAAGTTGCCTAACTGAGCACTAAAAAATTCTGAATGTGGGAAATACTTAGCTTTAAGAACTCTCGCCAGTAAAGAATTTGGATAACTAATCAATCGTCACCTCCGTTTAGCAAGCATAACAATATTGAATTGGCTCATGTTACGAAAACCAAGACCACCATATTCCTTTAAGATGCATAACTTTTTCCACGCGCACCAGTGTATGCCCTTTTTCCCCTGTCCTTTTTGCCACCAAAATTTGGCCATGATATTTTCAAATTCGTCACACAATGTTTTAGGCAACAGAAAGTATGCCATCGAATAAGTTGGAATGGCTTGCAAAATGGATTTGATAAAAACTTCTTTTCCTCCCTACGATAAATGTCTTATACTCCAATGATCTATTCGTTGCTTAATTCGATCTTTCAATACCTGAAACGATTCCTTCTTCCTCTTTCCCACCATGTTAGGCAATCTTAAGTAACACTCTAGATCAGCTGAAACTCTGACGCCTAAAATTCTGCCCACTAAATTTCTGTCAAAATCTGAGGTATTCTTACTGAAAAAAGCAGTTGATTTATCAAAATTGACGCATTGCCCTGAACACCTCCTATATTTTCTCAGTATCTCCTTTAAAACAGCAGCCCCCTTTAGATGCCTCACTGAACAATATACAATCATCTGCAAATAATAAGTGCGATACTTGCGGCCCACTCCTACTAGCTTTAACCCCTCTTAGCAACCCTTCCTGCATTGCAAGGGGAATGAGGCTTGATAAACCCTCCCCACACAAGAGAAATATGAATGGGCTAAGCGATCACCTTGACGTAAGCCCATTTTCGAATGAAAAATCTCTCCTTTGCGGCCATTTACAATCACCGAATACCTGACAGACTTTAAACACTTCATGATAGTTTCTACCCAGCTAGAAGAAAAACCCATTTGAATCATGATGTCTTCAACAAAATTCCACTCAACTCTGTCATAAGCCTTGCTCATATCGAGCTTCACAGCCATAAATCCTTTCCTACCTATTCTTTTTTGTTTTAAGGTGTGAAGAAGTTCATAAACGAGCATTACATTATCTGAAATTAACCTCCCAAGTACAAAAGCACTCTGAGCCATGTCTATGCACTTCCCAATAACCCTTCTTAGCCTATTTGTTATGGCCTTCACCATTATTTTATATAAAACATTACAAAGGCTGATTGGTCTGAATTGTTTCATGTTAGCAAGATTTGCAACTCTTGGAATAAGAACTATGTTTGTAGCATTTACCTGCTTAAATTCTTTTCCTTCATTCAGAGTTTGTAAACAAAATTTGCTAACTGCATCACCAACAATGTGCCAGCATTTTTGGTAGAATAATGTCGGCAATCTATCTTTCCCCGGTACTTTTGTAGGACCCATCTCAAATGTTACTGATCTAATCTCTTCCTTTGTGTACGGCGCCGTAAGCTGATGATTGTCCTCCTCTGTTATACAATTTTCAATTCTGGACAACAAATGTTCACTTCTTCCCCTTTCTTCAGATCGAAAAAGCTTTTGAAAATAAACTCTCGCAATGTCTGCTATGTCTTGGCTGATTTCGATTTCTCTTCCGCTCTCATCTTGTAACCTGTGAATCATATTCCTTCATCTTCGCTCTGTGGCTTGATAGTGAAATAAAGCAGTATTCCAGACACCATATTTTAACCAGTTTATGTGCGCTCTTTGTTCCCAATAGCGTTCGTCCTTGTCAATTTCCAAATTCAATTGAACTTTAGTATCAATCAACTCAGCCAGATTGTTGTCATCTCTTTCTGCATCTAGAAAATCTGCTAATCTGTCAGTTAGAAAAGCCTTTCTCTTCTTTTGATCGGCTTGTATTCGACTAGCCGATCGTCTCAACCCGTTCTTTAACTCATCTAATTTCACCAACAAATTACCTGAAGATGATTCCTGTAATAGACCGAATTTGACCCAAATCGGAATGGTGGTTTCGGGACCATAAATTCTAGTCTGAGAAATATTTAAATATTATATTTTGTGCTTATTATATGTGAATTAATGTGTGTGAAAGTTTCGTAGAAAAATTTAATCGTTTGTGTGTTTAATTTAGAAAAAGGACTTAATCGTGTAAAATGTAAAAGTTGCAAACTATAGTGAAAAATGCTAGAATGATAATTGTCGTAACCATTTTTTTGAAAACGGATCGACATTTGGTTTTGAAAATGAAAATAAAACAGGGAGTCGCCACCAATCTTTTTTTATGAGGTGTGATCGGGTCACCTCGTAAAATAGTTATTTTTAATAAACATTTTGATTTATCAAAACAACGATTTTGATCTACGAAAACTCAAAAAATGGGTTCGGGAGTCGGTTATGCACGAGGAAGGGTTAGCACCCTCGATACGCCCAAAATTGGTACCAAATTGATTAATTAGTGTCTTAATGTCGGAAATTTGAAAAGATTTTAAAATACGGATCCTTTAGAAAATGTTTGGATAATTTGGGCTGAAATTTGAGATTTCTTTATCCCGAGAGGATACAAACATTACATCCAGCACGTTAGGACATGATATTTTAAACCTTCGCGATCAAAGTTATCTCATGATTTACAAAATTTATTAAAAGGATGTTTAGTTATTTAGTCAAACGGAAAATCGCAACCCAGCACGTTAGGGCACTATTCCCTGAATTCCTAAACGCAAAACATTGCCTTATTTAAAAATATTTGGATGGAATATAATACTTTTACAAGATGTATTTTTGTTTAATAACGTTAAACTCAGAACATAAATGTAGACGTTCGAGTTAAAAACTGAGATTTCTTTATTCTGAAATGATATAAACATTGCATCCAGCACGTTAAGACACGATAGTCTAAACTCTCGTAGTCAAAGTCACCTCATGATTTACGAAGTTTCGTTAAAAGGATGTTAAGTTATTTAGTTAAACGGAAAATCGCAACCCAGCACGTTAGGGCACTATTCCCCGAATTTCTAAATACAAAACATTGCCTTTATTTTAAAAACTTTTAAATGAAATACGATGATTTTACGAAATGTATTTTATTTGATGATGAACATGTGTAAAAATACTATTAATAATGATGATGACAATATCAAATAATAGTAATAGCAATAATAATGAAAACAAAATAATAATGATGATGATAATTAAATAATAAAATAATAAAGTATAAAATAAGGTGAGAATAATGATATAAGTGATAGCGAAATGAGAATGAAAATAATATATTAATGCTAACGATAATAATAACAATATAATAATAATAATAAAATGCTAATAATAACCGTAAAAGGATATTTAGTAATAATAATATACATACAAATGATAATAATAATAATAATAATAATAATAATAATAATAATAATAATAATAATAATAATAATAATAATAATAATAATAATACTAATAATAAAATAATAATTGAATAATGACAATGAAAATATAAGTAACACTAATAATATATAATGTATAAATAGTAATGAAAAATAAAACAAAAGATAAGATGATGATAATAATAATAATGGTAATAGTAATTAATAAGTAAATAATATAATATATGCAAAAGAATAAGCAAAAATATATATTATAATATAATAATAGTAATAGTAAAGATATTAGGTAGTAATAACAAGGTAATAATAAAAAAATAATAATAATAATAAGGGATTTTAGTTAAATTAATAATAAAATGGTGAAAATAATAAAAAGGGGGTTAACTTATATTAAAGATAAAATATCAGGGGTAAATTTAAAATAAAAAGAAAGGGGAAGGACCAAATTGCATGTACATAAGAAGCGGAGAGATTAAAAATGAAATATTCCCTTTGTCCCAAAACGCGCAGCATAAAGGCGGGGTCAAAATGAAAAATAAAAGCATTAATGGGCCAAATTAACAACAAAAAAACTTGATTGCAAACGTCAGAAAATGAGGAGGGACTGCGCCCATAAATATCCCATTTTTTTCGACAAAACACGCGGATATTCGGGTAGGTGGGTCGGATCGGGCCAGGTCATATCAAAATGACGCCGTTTTGGTGCCTGAGAGGCTTGCCCAAAACGACGTCGTTTTGAAGGCCTATTTAAGGCACAAATCCTTCAAAAAAAATCATTTTCACCTGCTTTTAAAAAAACACCGATTCTTTCTTTGTTTCTCTGTATGAGGTCTCCTCTCCGGCACCGCTCCGGTCGTCATCCGCCGTGGGCTCCGTCGTCATCGGCCACCGCTCGCGGTGGTCGAAAGTCCAGAAAAAGGGGTAAATTTGTAGTTTTTTTATATTTTATAATAGTGGTATATATATATGAGTCGAAGGAAAGAAAAAAGAGAAAAATAAAAATGGAAATAAAATATACTTCGAATAAAAAAATCACCTATTTGCCTCTGTCTTTTCGATTTTTGGTGGTTTCTTAGTGTTTTCGATGCCTCTATTGTATTTGAAAGTCTACTGCAGAAACTCTGTTCTTTTGATATTTTCAGATCTGTTTTTTTTTTTTTTGTTTGAATCTCTGTTTTTCTTATTGATCGAAAAAAGGAACCCTATTACAAAGAAAGTAATCGGCTTTTTATAGCCTTGTTTTTACAACTTGGACTCGGTTATGTCCATTCTTGTTTAATGTTTGCAGGCGAGTGGCGCAAGTGGCTGGCGGTGGAGGTGCTGTTCTGACAATGGCGGTGGATGGGACACGAACGAACAGGGGTGGCACACCTAGAGGCTAGGTTTTTTTTCTGAAAAATGTTTTTAAGTTTTTGGGCTTGTATGTGGGCTAGGGTTAGGCTTGTTTATGGGTTTGGTGGGTTGGGGTAATTTGGGTTGAAAAATGGGCAGGGCAAATTATGGGTATTACAATAATGGCTTTTTAATAGGAGGTATTAAAAGGGCAAATAGCCCATTTTTAAAGTTAATAGGTGGCATATGACAAGATTAACCTTAAGTTATATGTTATAAAATTTTATAATATAAGGTTAAATAAGTAATTAATTAAATAACATAATATATGATAATAAAACAAAAGAAAAAGCCATTTCATCTTTTTAATTCATGAAAGCCGAATGTGCTAAAGAAGAAAAATAGGTTTTCAAGCTTCAAAATTCAGCACTTATAAGCTCAAATCAAAGGTTAGTTTGATTTCAATTTTCGATAATTTTTACGTTTTTGTGATCGTTGCTTCGAATACTTCAAGACCCATGCTTGAATTTTTGATTTTGGTGAATATTTTGAAATGTACCATTGATGAGTTTATGAGTTTTATGATGATAGTTGATGAATTATGAAAGATATATGTTAGATTAATATGTTTTGTCTTTGGATTTTGGTAAATTTGAGTATTTGGGCTAAATTGCAAAATGAATTTTGAGGGACCAAAATGAAAAATAAATGAAATAAATGGACTAGTATAGTCCCTATGAACATTCAGCCCTTGTGTGGTATAGTGAAATTTTATGTATTTTGTGTTTTATGCAAATAGGACTAAATTGTAAAAATGTGAAACATCAGGGGTAAAATGGTAATTTCCCCATTTATGTGTTTTGGGACTAAATTGAGATGAAATGTGCTTGAATTAGCTAAATTTTAATGTGTTTAGATCAAGAACAAATAAAAACGGATTTGGATCGGGGAAAGGCGAAGGTTATCGAATAGTCGGTCTACGTTGTCCGTCGATAGTCGAGGTAAGTCTTTAAGCAATTATATGTCAGAAATTACCTACGTACTCTAATAAATATTAAAAATTGAAACGTAGGGAATATAAATATGCATAGTTGTCGAATGTGAATTATATAATGTTGACTTAGTTTATTTGTATAATGTGAATAAGCTTATTTGAAATCGATATGTGATTGAATTGTGAAAAACAAGTGATACATGTAGTAGTGGCATTATGTAATGTGTTTGGAATGATTAATTGTGTTGATATTTCGAGCTTCGATCCTAGCAGGCCTTATGCTGGTGATCTATTTCGGGCTTAATGCCTAGCAGGCCTCGTGCCGGTGAATATATCAGGCTTAATGCCTAGCAGTGCTAAATGCTTGTTTTAAAATCTCGGACTTTGAGTCTAGCGGGCCAAGTGCTGTAAGCAATTCGCACTAATGCATAGCTTGTTGTATGCTGGTGAGTTTTAATTCTCGAACTCGATATTGAAATAGTAAAGTTATGAAACAAACCAAGAAAGCTTAAGTTTATGAAAGTGAATTTGTGGGTTCTGGCTATAAGGTATGTATTAATCATACTTTATGTTATGCTTATATGCTATGATGATAAGTAAATGAAACGATGAAAGAAAGTGATATACATATGATAGATGAAATTTGTATATAATCTATACCATGAGGAAATTGGTTATAGGAAAGCATGAAAGAAGTAAGGTATTTGTACAGGGATAACTATATGCATAAGTGTGTGGTTATTTATTCGGTAAATGATGTACCGTGGCAAAGAAATGAAAGTTGATATATTAAGTGAGATGGGATATTTGGCTATAGTAAATTATATGTTAATTCATGAATGTTTAATGTCAAGAAATGATTATTTAAATGCTTGTGTAATCGGATGTTATATTGTGGTTGCTTAAGACTTACTAAGCTAGTGAGCTTACTTTGTGTGTGCACATTGTTTATTTTATAGATTTCATTCAAGCTACGGGCTCTGAGGATCGTCAGAGGAATCAACTACACTATCAACCCCTTTTTGGTACTTATACACTTGGTTTTTGAATCAAAGGCATGTATAGGTTAGACTAAGTTGTAAAATCAATAAACTTTGGTCTTATATATAAGTATAGCCTAGCCTTGCGAAAAAGGCTTATTCCCTTTGGTTAACTTTAGTTTTTATGCTCTTCGACATAATGGTTGGATTTTAAAGTTAAGTTTGGATATATGTGTGAATGGTTGAATGCTTGATGTGTTTGGTTCTTAGAAAATTTATCCTTGGCCTATTACATGCATATCTAGGTTGATGTATGTTATATAGAGGGTATGTTTTCAGTTAAGATGATTCTATGTGCTTTGAGTTTTATATGTTTTACAAATGATTATTGAGTTTGGTCACATGTATCGATAGTAAAGTAGATAATAATATATGTGTGATGTATTTAGAAGGAATAATGGTGTTATGCTTAAATGACTTTGATTGTGTGATAATTATAGTTATAAAATGAGGTTTGAATTTTTAAAGTGGTTATAAAGATACGGATGCTAATGGTAAGAAGTGAATTTGTTTTATGGTTATTTCAAATGCATGTCCAAGTGGTAAGTGAAATGATATGGTTAGTTAATATGAAAAATCGCAAAGTCTAAGTAAACCAACATTTATATTTGAATTTGGTATGCATTGTAAGGTTAATTATGTGCAACGCAAATGTGGTTTTTACTTTTAAGAATTATGCGCATATTATGTTAGTACCATGGGCATGTTTGGTTATGTTACTACATATTAATGCCTCATATATGAATAAATATACCATAAAGTGCTATGGTTTATATGTTTAAACATGCATATATGCATAATATATGAAATGATAAGATGACATGTGAAGAAGGTAATAAATGTAGTTATATTCAATACATGTGAATAAAGTGAAAGGTATTTACTTGAATATGTATTAAATATTTGAAAAGCATATATTCAAGATGCAATGGTTCGAGGATGAATAGGGTTTAATTTGGTTTTGATTTATGATTTTGATTCAAAATTTGTATTACTGATAATTAAATATGTATTTTTGGTTTGATAAATGTATGTATGGTGATATATGACTGTGATGATCTGAGTTTGGCTTAGTAATGCCTCTTTACCCTAATTCGGCGACGGATACGAGTTAGGGGTGTTACATTTGATTGGTATCAGAGCTTACAATTTAGTCGATTCTAGGATTACTGAGCGCGTGAGAGTCTAGCTATACATGCCTTTATCATATATACGATAGTGTGGTGACTTCTAACATTTCAAACTGTGTTTTATATAGTAAATTGATCTTGACAGAGCCGTAGTAGGATGATGTAGAGAGTGTAGCGCCTGATTTCGCAAGTGGGTCAGCGCCGGTAGACTCTCGACCTATCATGGGTAGCCATGAGGGAGAGGCTAAGTAAGCTCGTGTTGAATATCAATCAAACAGGTCGCATAACTGTGGATCACTATGAGCGAAAGTTTGTCAGATTGAGCCGATATGCTTGAGAGTGTGTATCAACTGAAGCTATTATGTGCAAAAGATTCAAAGACGGTCTGAATGAAGACATAAAGTTGCTTGTTGGCATTCTTGAAATTAAAGAGTTCGTGGTACTTGTCGAGCGAGCTTGCAAAGCTGAAGAGCTTGGGAAAGAGAAAAAAAGGCTGAAATGGAAGCTAGAGACACTCGTAAGAGATCATCGAGTAAGACTTTCCAATCTGTATCTAAGAAGTTCAGAGATGACTTTGGCCGACATAAAGCTACTTCAGACATGTCTAGAAGAGATCGACCTCGAGTGAGTTCCCGAGCTACTTCGATAGCCAATGTTGGTAATGCTCAGCAGAATTAAGTTGAATGCAAGCATTGTGGTAAATGGCATTCTGGGAGTTGTAGATTCCGTGATCGGTCCTGCTTTAAATGTGGATCGTCAAATCATTTTATCAGAGAATGCCCGATGTTAACTGAGCAAAATACGGCCCAGAATATTAGACCGAGCAATGTGTCAGTGCGAGGCAGACCACCTAGGCATTCGGGAAATATAAGTGGCAGTTAGAAAGGAACTAAAGACACTGCAGTTAGATCGGAGGCTCGTACACCAGCTAGAGCATATGCTATACATGCCAGAGAGGATGCTTCTTCCCCAGATGTTATCACTGGTACTTTCACTCTCTCTGATACTATTGTGATTGCATTGATTGATCCTGGTTCGACTCATTCATATGTTTGTGAAACTCTGGTATCCAGTACGACTCTGCCTGTTGAGTCTACTGAGTTTGTAATTCATGTGTCCAACCCCTTGGGTCGATGTGTACTTGTTGATAAAGTGTGTAAAGGTTGCCCATTGATGATTCGGGATTCCTGCTTTCCAGCTGATTTAATGTTGTTGCCTTTTGATAAGTTCGATATAATTTTGGGAATGGACTGGTTAACTTTGCATGATGCTGTGGTGAATTGCAAAAGAAAGATTATTGATTTGAGATGTCAGAACGGTGAGATTATCCGGGTTGAATCTAATAATCTAAATGGGTTACCGACAGTAATATCCTCGATGTTAGCCCGTAAGTATGTGAGAAAAGGATGTAAAGCTTACTTGGCCTATGTGTTGGATAATAAAGTGTCTGAAAAATAGATTGAATCCATGCCAGTTGTGTGTGAGTACCCAGATGTGTTTCTTGAAGAATTACCGGGTTTACCACCAGTACGAGAGATTGAGTTTGGCATTGAATTAGCACCGGGGACGACTCCGATTTCAATAGCTCCGTATCGGATGGAACCTACTGAGCTGAAAGAGTTAAAAGCACAGTTGCAAGAGTTGATAGATAGAGGTTTTGCACGACCGGTTTTCTCTCCTTGGGGTGCACCGGTTCTATTTGTGAAAAAGAAAGATGGGACTATACGAATATGTATTGATTATCAACAATTGAATAAGGTGACTATAAAGAATAAATACCCGTTGCCTCGGATTGATGACTTATTTGACCAGTTGAAAGGGGCTTCAGTGTTTTCGAATATAGATTTGAGATCGGGTTATTATCAGTTGCGAGTCAGAGATTTCAATGTGCCAAAGACTGCATTTCAAACGAGGTACGGACATTTTGAGTTCCTGGTTATGCCTTTTGGACTTACCAATGCACCTGCTATTTTTATGGATTTGATGAATCGGATTTTCAGACAGTATTTGGACCGATTTGTGGTAGTGTTTATTGATGATATCTTGATCTACTCCAGAGATGAAACTGAACATGCTGAGCATTTGAGATTAGTGTTACAAATTTTGCGAGATCAAAAGTTGTATGCAAAGTTTAGTAAGTGTGAGTTCTGGATGAATGAAGTCAGCTTTCTGGGTCATGTTATTTCAGCGTCAAGCATTTGGGTTGATCCAAGTAAAATATCGGCTATACTTGATTGGAAGCCACCAAAGAATGTTTCTGAAATTCAAAGCTTTCTGGGACTTGCTGGTTATTACAGACGATTCGTGAAAGGTTTTTCTATGATCGCTACCCCATTGACAAAGCTATTACATAAAGATGTCAAGTACGAATGGACGGATGTCAGCAGAGTTTCGATCTGTTGAAAGCTCTTTTGACCGAGGCTCCAATGTTAGTTCAGCCTGAATCGGGTAAAGAATTAGTTGTGTTTAGTGATGCTTCTTTGAATGGTTTGGGTTGCGTTTTGATGCAGGAAGGCAAAGTTGTAGCCTATGCTTTGAGACAATTGGAGCCTTATGAAAGAAATTACCCGACGCATGATTTAGAGCTAGCAGCCATTGTGTTCACGTTAAAGATATGGCGACATTATCTTTTCGGTGAGAAATGTCATGTTTATTCAGATCACAAGAATTTGAAGTTGCGTCCTTGAGGACATGTTGAGATGTTGCGTCCTTGAGTTTGAAGGTACGTGGGAAAGATACTTACCTTTGATTGAATTTGCTTATAATAACAGTTTTCAATCTAGTATCAAAATGGCATCATACGAGGCTCTCTATGGTCGCAAGTGTGGTACATTGTTGTATTGGACTGAGCTCAGTGAAAATAAGATACATGGGGTTGATTTGATTAAAGAGACTGAACAGAAAGTGGCTATAATAAGGGATACTTTGAAAGCTGCATCGGATCGCCAAAAGTCCTATGCTGATTTGAAACGTAAAGACATTGAGTTTCAAGTCAGAGACCGAGTATTTTTGAAAGTTTCTCCGTGGAAGAAAGTACTCCGATTTGGTTGAAAGGGCAAACAAAATCTGAGATTCATCGGACCGTATGAAATCATCGAACGTATTGGGCCTATTGCTTATAGATTGAAGTTGCCTTCTAAATTAGAAAAGATACACAATGTGTTCCATGTTTCAATGCTCCGTAGATACAGATCAGATCCATCACATGTGATTTCTCCGTCTAAAATTGAAATCCGATCCGATATGATGTACGAAGAGGAATCGATTTGTATTTTAGCCCGGGAAATGAAAGAGTTGAGAAACAAGAAAATTCCATTAGTGAAAGTACTATGGAATCTCCATGGAGTTGAAGAGGCTACGTGGGAGCATGAGGATTCAATGAGGCAACAATATCCGACTTTGTTTAATAGTAAGATTTTCGGGGACGAAAATCCCTAAGGGGGAGAGTTGAAACAGACCGAATTTGACCCAAATCGGAATGGTGGTTTCGAGACCACGAATCTGAGTTTGAGAAATATTTAAATCTTATATTTTATGCTTATTATATGTGAATTAATGTGTGTGAAATTTTCTTAGAAAAATTTAATCATTTGTTTGTTTAATTTAGAAAAAGGACTTAATCGCGTAAAATGGAAAAGTTGTAAACTATAGTGAAAAGTGCTAGAATGATAATGGCTTTTTAATAGGAGGTATTGAAAGGGCAAATAGCCAATTTTTAAAGTTAGTGGGTGGCATATGACAAGATTTACCTTAAGTTATATGTTATAAAATTTTATAATATATGGTTAAATAAGTAACTAATTAAATAACATAATATATGATAATAATACAAAAGAAAAAGCCATATCATCTTTTTAATTCATGAAAGCCGAATGTGCTAAATAAGAAAAATAGGTTTTCAAGCTTCAAAATTTGGCACTTGTAAGCTCAAATCAAAGGTTAGTTTGATTTCGGTTTTCGATAATTTTTACGTTTTTGTGATTGTTGCTTCGAATACTTCAAGACCCATGCTTGAATTTTTGATTTTGATGAATATTTTGAAATGTACCATTGATGAGTTTATGAGTTTTATGATGATAGTTGATGAATTATGAAAGATATATGTTAGATTAATATGTTTTGTCTTTGGATTTTTGGTAAATTTGAGTATTTGGGCTAAATTGCAAAAATGAATTTTTGAGGGGACCAAAATGCAAAATAAATGAAATAAATGGACTAGTATGGTCCCTATGAACATTCGGCCCTTGTGTGGTATAGTGAAATTTTGTGTATTTTGTGTTTTATGCAAATAGGACTAAATTGTAAAAATGTGAAACATCATGGGTAAAATGGTAATTTGCCCATTTATGTGTTTTGGGACTAAATTGAGATGAAATATGCTTGAATGAGCTAAATTCTAATGTGTTTAGATCAAGAACAAAGAAAAACGGATTTGGATCGGGGAAAGGCGAAGGTTATCGAATAGTCGGTCTACGTTGTCCGTCGATAGTCGAGGTAAGTCTTTAAGCAATTATATGTCGAAAATTACCTACGTACTCTAATAAATATTAAAAATTGAAACGTGGGGAATATATATATATATATATATACATAGTTGCCGAATGTGAATTATATAATGTTGACTTAGTTTATTTGTATAATGTGAATAAGCTTATCTGAAATCGATATGTGATTGAATTGTGAAAAACAAGTGATACATATGGTAGTGGCATTATGTAATGTGTATGGAATGATTAATTTTGTTGATATTTTGGGCTTCGAGCCTAGCAGGCCTTATGCCGGTGATCTATTTCGGGTTTAATGCGTAGCAGGCCTCGTGCCGTTGAATATATCAGGCTTAATGCCTAGCAGGCTAAATACCGGTGTTTAAAATCTCAGACTTTGAGTCTAGTAGGCCAAGTGCCGGTGTAAGCGATTCGGACTAATGTATAGCTTGTTGTATACTGGTGAGTTTTCAATTCCCGAACTTCGATATTGAAATAGTAAAGTTATGAAACAAACCAAGAAAACTTAAGTTTATGAAAGTGAATTTGTGGGTTCGGCTATAAGGTATGTATTAATCATACTTTAATGTTATGCTTATATGCTATGATGATAAGTAAATGAAACGATGAAAGAAAGTGATATACATATGATAGATGAAATTTGTATATAATCTATACCATGAGGAAATTGGTTATAGGAAAGCATGAAAGAAGTAAGGTATTCGTACATGTATAACTATATGTATAAGTGTGTGGTTATTTATTCGGTAAATGATGTACTGTGGCAAAGAAATGAAAGTTGATATATTAAGTGAGATGGGATATTTGGCTATAGTAAATTATATGTTAATTCATGAATGTTTAATGTCAAGAAATGATTATTTAAATGCTTGTGTAATCGAATGTTATATTGTGGTTGCTTAAGACTTACTAAGCTAGTGAGCTTACTTTGTGTGTGCACATTGTTTGTTTTATAGATTTCGTTTAAGCTACGGGCTCCGAGGATCGTCAGAGGAATCAACTACACTATCAACCCCTTTTTGGTACTTATACACTTGGTTTTTGAATCAAAGGCATGTATAGGTTAGACTAAGTTGTAAAATTAGTGAACTTTGGTCTTGTATATAAGTATAGCCTAGCCTTGCGAAAAAGGCTTATTTAACTTTAGTTTTTATGCTCTTTGACATAATGGTTGGATTTTAAAGTTAAGTTTGGATATATGTGTGAATGGTTGAATGCTTGTTGTGCTTGGTTCTTAGCAAATTTATCCTTGGCCTGTTACATGCATATCTAGGTCGATGTATGTTATATAGAGGGTATGTTTGTGGTTAAGATGATTCTATGTGCTTTGGGTTTAATATGTTTTACAAATGATTATTGAGTTTGGTCACATGTATCGCTAGTAAAGTAGATAATAATATATGTGTGATGTATTTAGAAGGAATAATGGTGTTATGCTTAAATGACTTTGATTGTGTGATAATTATAGTTATAAAATGAGGTATGAATTTTTAAAGTGGTTATAAAGGTACGGATGCTAATGGTAAGAAGTGAATTTGTTTTATGGTTATTTCAAATGCATGTCCAAGTGGTAAGTGAAATGATATAGTTAGTTAATATGAAAATTTGCAAAGTCTAGGTAAACCAACATTTATATTCGAATTTGGTATGCATTGTAAGGTTAATTATGTGCAATGCAAATGTGGTTTTTATTTTTAAGAACTATACGCATATTATGTTAGTACCATGGGCATGTTTGGTTATGTTACTACGGATTAATGCCTCATATGTGAATAAATATACCATAAAATGCTATGGTTTATATGTTTAAATATGCATATATGCATAATATATGAAATGATAAGATGACATGTGAAGAAGGTAATAAATATAGTTATATTCAATATATGTGAATAAAGTGAAAGGTATTTACTTGAATATGTATTAAATATTTGAGAAACATATATTCGAAGATGCAATGGTTCAGAAAATAAAAGCATGAATAGGGTTTAATTTGGTTTTGATTTATGACTTTGATTCGAAATTTGAATTACTAATAATTAAATATGTATTTTTGGTTTGATAAATGTATGTATGGTGATATATGACTGTGATGATCTGAGTTTGGCTTGGTAATGCCTCTTTACCCTAATCCGACGACGGATACGGGTTATGGGTGTTACAATTCCCAAATAATCTTGACTTCCTCCTCAAATGATTCCTCCATTGTCCACCAGGCTTCAATCTGAAAGCTATCTCCCTTGCCTTATGTTCTATCTTTTCCGTATTTACTAAAAGTGGGCAATGATCGGAAAAAGAATGAGTTAAGTGTTGGATAAAAACGCCAGGAAACCGTGACACCCAATCTCCATTTGCAACTCCTCTGTCAAGTCGTTCTTGTATGTTTGTCTCCGGTAAGTTTCATCTTTCCCATGTGAACCATCTCCCAGAAAAACCCATATCCATGAGACCACAATTTGCTATTGCCTTTAAGAATGCCTCCATTCTTCTTTCATCTCTAGGAATCCCTCATTGTTTCTCGAACCCGTACATAATCTCATTGAAATCTCCACAAACTAACCATGGAACCCTCTCTTCTATGTACAAGTTCTTTAAATCAGCCCATGAATTATTTCTATTGTGTTCATATGGAGATCCATAAAAACTAGTAAACCTCTATTTTCCCTTTGAGTCATTTTCATCAATCTCCACATCAATGCATCTTCTTGAAAACTGTTGAAGTTTAACACTCACCTCTTGCTTCCATGCCAAACATAATCCACCTCTTGTACCCTCTGGATCAACCTCAATCGCATTAGCATATCCACAACTGAAGCAAATTCTTTCCATTTTGCTTTTACTAACTTTTGTCTCCATAAAGAAGATGACTTGGGGGGTTTTGTATCTTCAGCATATGCCGAAGTCTATTAACTAATCATGGACCCCCCAATCCATGAACATTCCAGCTCAACAGTTTCATTGCGTCCGGTCGGCTTGCCTCTTGGCAGCTGCCGATATAAAGTGGTACCTTCCAAATCTCTCCTATTTCTCCCTACCGGATTATTCTTTTCTCTAAAGCTGTCATCCCCTCCATCTACCCTCTCACTCGCTTCTTTCCTTCCTCACCAATTAAGACATTATCTTCCAAATCATGTTTCATATCAGAAAGACTTGCATCTAAATTTTGAATGACCACCGTATGAGTTCCCAAAATCTTTCCACCATCCAAGCTAAACCCCAACACTGGATCAACGAACTTTCCATAGCTCCCTGTTTTATTTTCCCTAGTCTATGCTCTATTTCCATTTGTATGAGAATCAACACCATCATTTTTCCTCTTCCCATCCTCTTCCTCTATCAGCCATAGACTATTCGGTATTACCACCCTTCGTGGTTGAGCCTGTAGTGTTAGATCCCATCCCATCTCATTGACTTCCACCACTAACATCATTTTTGCTTCACAAAAAGAATCATTATGACCCAAATGCCCATAGAAAAAATAAAAAAGAGACAGTCATTCATAGCAAAACTTGACATATGAGCGATTCCCGCAGAACATAATTTGTTTTCTCCTCTTCAGCAGACGTCTTACATCAATCCTAGCTCTTATCCGCATGTAATTTCTATTTTTTTACCCAGATTTGACCCATCATATTCCATAAATTCTCCTTTAAAATTCCCCAATTGAATTGCCAAGTTTTTGAAAATAAACCAATGGGGATTTCATGTATTTGAACCCAAAAAGGTGCCATGATTAAAGGGCTATTTAACGGATCTTCCCCTCACTTCAACTTGTGTAAGACTAACAAATGATTATTAAACGTCCATGGGGATCCTTTCATTACCCTTTCTAAATCCATGATGTGATAAAATTGAAACAAAATCTCTTCTCTCCCAAATCCCGAATATTCACCCCTCTGACAGGATGC
The DNA here is from genome assembly GCA_025506655.1 of Gossypium rotundifolium. Lineage (NCBI taxonomy): Eukaryota > Viridiplantae > Streptophyta > Magnoliopsida > Malvales > Malvaceae > Gossypium > Gossypium rotundifolium. The sequence goes on along the minus strand of CP106730.1, from coordinate 12,031,949 downwards.
CACAGATTTGCCATAGTGTTTTTCATAGCCGGAAACTAGATAACACTAGCAGTTAAAAAACATCCTACTAACCTGAATACTTCTTCTTTCCCTTCGTCACTCTGATCACCTTGGATCTGTAAAATTTCATCCTCTTCAACGATTGATAACCTTGCTAACTCTTCTTCCATTTATTTCAGGTGGAGCCTCCAAATGAAGAAATCAAGATCTATAAAATCGATTAACCTCTTTCAGCCATAAAGATCAGAAAAATCAAGAAAACCTAGAAAAAATAGCATGCCAAAAAGTAGACCAGAGACGTGCTAGAGAGGGCAGACAATGTGATTGTTTTCTATAAATATTTTATTATTAAGTAGATATCTATCAAGATGAAGATAAGTTTGATGTACATTAAGTGTAACATCCTAAAATCTAGGGGTCTGTAATATTTGTATAAATGCATGTTATGTTGGTTTTGTGTGTTGTTTAAGAGTGTTTAGGGGCCCTAGGAAGGCCTGGGTCGAGTTTGATCCCTAGTAAAATTTTGGTTTTTGGGCACTTTAGTGAGGTGAGCTAGGGAAAGCAGGACTTAAGGTTAATTAAGTGTGTTTGCTATCACAAGATGGGCATATGGCCTAGTGGTGTTGACGTCAACATGCATGCAAGGGGAGTGAGGTTCGAACCTCACAAGTAGCACTTGGGGGTTTTATTTTTGTGCTCAAGAAAGGGAGGTAGTTGAGTGGAGACCAAACACTGCCTTGGTGGTTGAGGACTGGGTCAAACCGTTTGGATGATTGATGGAGAGGATGTTGGGGAGTAAATTGTGGGATATGGTGGAGTGGAGGAGTTTGGCCGAAAATGGAAAGTGCATGGGGGTGAGAAATTCGGCTAGGATGGGTGAGTAAGGTAGCAAACTCGGCTTTGGTAGGAGCAAAGTTAGAAAATTGAAACCTCTTAAGGTGTGTGCCAAAATTCTCTAGTAATTCTAAGCATTTTTGTATTTTTGGCTTTTGCTACTCAAACTTTTTCGGGTCATTTCCTTTGACATTTGCGTTTCTTTCTTCTTGTTTTTCTCTTCTTGGGACTTGGCCGAAACTCACTTTCCATCTCTCTCCTATTTGCATCTTTCTTCTGCACCATCAACACCATGGCCAAAACTCCCTTTTCTTCTTTGGTGTTCCTTCTACTCATCTTTTCTCTCCTTTCGTTCAATTCTAGCTAGTACTTCTTGAGCCGTGTGCTACAACTCTCTTCTTGGCCTAAACCCCTACTCCTTTTCCCTTCTTGTCTTCAAGTGGTTGACTCCATTCTTTCTCATCTTTCGGTTTCCATTACGATTTGCCCCAAAATCAAATAGTGGTTCTTGCGTTTTTCTGTTGTGCCAAATCTCTTATTCCCATTCGGCCCACATTTGATCTAAGATTAGTGTTGCTCTTCTACTAGATTCTTATTTCTTTTCACTTTTTGTTTCTTTGCTAAAAGCCAAAGTTCTCACCATGTTTCTTTTGGCTAAGG